>VYZV01011390.1:61661-74177 GCA_013401275.1 Pandion haliaetus | reverse complement strand
CATGGTTTAGTGGGCATAGTGGATGGTTGGACTTGATGATCTTAAAGGTCTGTTTCAACCTAAATGATTCTATAATTCTATGCATAATGAGTAGTTAATAATCTTGTTAACACATCTTTTTCAAGAACAGTCATTCCTAAGCATTTCAAGATATGATCAGGGAGGATTTTAATCATAGCATTGATAATTTGGAGGAGAAGCAGAAAATACTTAAAATAAGGAAACTTAATTTCTCCCATCTGTGTTTTTAATCATTCCGTCATGGAACAGAAACAATGCTGGTAACTTAGATGACTGCTGAGAACAGAAAATAATAATAAAAATTGAAGTAAATAAGAATTCCCCCATTTATTATTATTATTTTATTTCCTCAAACAGATGCTACATTTTCAGTTTTATTCTTTAGAAGACTTTAATAATTAGTCTTTGGAAAAGTCTATACTGATATAACTACACTTGGCTGAAATTAGTTGTTCACAGGCTACTAGTGTATTTACAAAGAGTTTGCATGATTCAGTATGGCCAGCTCCCAATTTAATTCCTGCAAAAATTAATATTATTCCCAAAATTGTTCCATCAAAGCCAGTGGTGTTACCACTGAGGTGAGGTATTACTCAGCGTAAGTGAAACTGGTACTGAGTGAATTCTGGTAAGTATTAATGAATCAAAACACAGCTTAGAGAAAGGTCAGATTAATCAGACAAGAAAAAAGAACACTAATTATTTGGCTAATTTATGAAAATAATTTGTTGGATAATTCCACCTATAGGTGGAACATGAATGCAAATTTGCAGGTAGATAGATTTGCAGGTAGGTGAATACAGATTTTTAGCTGTGAAACCATTCAGTGGTGCTTTCTGACATGGGACTTTTTGATCAGGCACAATTTTGGTTTATATGGATGTACCCTGAGGGCATAGATTATGAAGAAAAAAGCCACTTCAGAGGATCACAGACTGGAAGACACTGACAAGACTAGAGTTCTTACACAACAGAGATTCATCAGGGTTCATAGGGCATGCACCCTATGTAATACCACATGCCAAAGACCCCCAAACACTTCCTAATACCTTCCAACAAACTTTAAGACACTAATGTGTTATTTGCAAGGACTGGGCAGAAGCAACACTCCTGTATTTAATGGGAAAATAAAAGCGTGAAATTTGCAGTTCCAGAAATTTAGCTTTCAAAAAATAAAAGACCTGAGCATTGGGGTTTCCTGGAAAAGTCTGCTGGAGAAACAGAAAAGCAAGACAATCAAAAGTTCTGTTTTAAAACTGTGCAAAAAAAGTCACTGCTCTAAATGCTGTTTAAAGAGAAATAATATTCTGCTTATTTTCATTTCACTGATTTATCACCAATAAAAGACTTCTCTGAACATTTCATATGCTGCCTGTATCTTGGTTTATCAACTGCATAGTTCGGTATTGATCAGTCTTTTCAAAGGTCAGCTGCACTAAGAAATGATCTTTTAACAAATGGCCAGATAAGAATTCTCTAGGGGATGAAACAGGGGATATCTCTTCATAAAAGACAGACAGAAAGTCTTACCTGAATCTGCAGACATTCTCTGCTGTTTAGCCAAAAATTACATTTATCAGAGCCACAAGGAGCGGTTTACTTTTGAGAAAGACATCCTCTCTCTCTCTCTGCACTTATTTTCCACTCAGTTGGACAAATTCAGCCAATTTATAAAACAAAATGAAACCCAAACATCCATCTGCAAGAAGGCAAAAAGTCTTATTTCTTTTCTATATCAGTTGGAAGGTTAAACTTAAATTTTCATGTCTTACTAAACACATCCAGCTGTCTTCTACCTTTCCTACCACATATTGAATGATGTAATTATAGTGTACACAAGAAATTATAACAACTCTAGACAGACTACAAAGCCTTTGTTTAAATTGTAAGGCAAAGGAAACAAACCAAATCCTTTGTTTTCCTACTTGTATATACATTCATAAAAATGTATTCCTGATGACTTTCACTATAGCACTGTATATATATAAGGCTGTAGCACCAGAGGCTTAGCTATAGTTGATTATGAAGCAGCAAAGGAATGACTCCAGGTAGCTTTCAAAGATGAAGGCTTGTTGAGCAAGGAATAAATTAGAAATAAAGTCAGTGAACTGGCTTCTGGGAATGTAGACATGCCAAACTGAGATAAGACCATACTAAATGAGCACACCAGTAAACAAGAGATGGTGAATTCAACAACAACACAAAGGATGTGAACTCTAGATTTTGAAGAGACAAAAAGGCATATTTCAATTTGAAGATTTTTATTCCTCCAGGGTCTCTGAAAAAATGAAGAAAGAGATTTATTACACTGAAAAATGGTGCTGCCTCTGAAGTTATCTTATGCACTTCACTTTAGAAAAGGAAAGTTAGCTGACTGGGCTACAAAAATTATATTAAATAGACACTTGCTGTGTTTATCAGCAAAACCGTTGACTTCCAACACCCCACTCCCCTGCTTCCTTACCTAGATGATATTGTTCATAAAAACAGTTACATGCCAAATAAAGCTAGGCAGGCATGAGCAGCCTGGCCAGGAACACACTTTGAATGCAACTCAGGAATTCACAATAACACTGGACTGTGTGTCTGTACCCTTGTGAATACGAGACAGAATATATCCAGTCCTGAAAGTGCTCTTTAATATCTTCCCAATTTTACCCTGGCACAAGGGTTATTTCCTTACAAAACATGTAAAAGAGATTACAGTGTCAGCATTGATGGCAAAATGAAGGTAGAGTGGTAAGCAAATCAAACCATACTGCATGAACATAGTGTATGTTTTGACACAATCTCTCTGTGTACATTTGATGCAGACTGTACTCTTTTATGCTTTTTCTAGTCTGCACTTGAGCTAAGTAATAAAAGTGTTGTTGCCCTATTTCTTGAATTGACATTTTACATTCCTGTCTTCAGGGTTATTTTTTCTTTTCCTACACAGCTTTAATGAGAATTGAGAATACATCATAACCACAATTCCAAACTGTGGTTTTTGCAAATGTTATTAGCAAAACAATTGCAGCAGAAAGTTCAGAAACACTAGTTACAATGCAAAATTTTATGTATTCTGCAATATGCACCATGGAGGAATACTTGGCATTTTCTAAATCTTGTAATTGGAGGACCAAACAAATGAACAGAATTTATAACAACAATACTACAAAACTCTGAAAAGGGACTCTGAAAAAACAATGTTAATACATTGCATTATTGACGTAGAATCTACCACAAATAAGTTTATTTTTTTCCTAGATATATTTTTCATCCTGGACTGAATCTATACCACGGTCAGTCAATACATAAGCATGATTTCAAGAATGAAAATTCTATGATTGCCTACCCCCTGGGAAAAAAAAAAAAAAAATCCTTTATTTTCCCAGACATCCCTACTCCAGTTCTGGCAGTGGACTTCAAATATAGACTGTACAGTTACTTCTTTCTTGCCATGCTCAGGTCCAGAAATGTAGACTGAACAGTAATTTCGTTACTTCACTGTTGGTTGATACCACCTGTTAGTGGCCCAGATGGTCATCTCCAATCAGCTCAACTTTATGAAACTCATAAAGCAAATTTTATATAGGGACCTCATTCTTTTGTATTGAGGAAGACTGTCTGTCATTAAACCCATTCATTTGGAGTTACTCTACCTCAGCATTGCTAAGGTCACTACCACAGTGTAACAGTGACCTGCAAGATAGCACAATATCTTTGGATATTTGTAAATGAAACAAGACTCTTAAGGTAATTAAGAGGAAGGATTGTGGAATAAATTTTTCCAATAAATTAAGTCAATGGAAATGACATATACTTTTAAGTTTGGAATTTCACCTTTTCTGTAACCAGTCACTTTATTAAGCAACTGCCCTTTTATAGCATCCATGCACAATAAATGCACAAACTACTGTATCAGCAGTAAGAAGGCTACAGATAGATGGCTTACCCTCAAAGATCCCATTTGGCCTATTGGGAGAAAATTTCTTCTTTGCAATAAAGAGTAGGAGGCGATAGAGGCTTAAATAACTTTAAAGCAGTAAAAGGATTTCCCACATTTATGATAGGAATTCAATTGCGATTCAAAAGCATTTTCAAATATTTGCTTCATCATTTCAGAATAAAAGAAATATTAATTATACCAGTCCTGCATCTCACCGTGCATTTCTCTGTCTCTCTCAAACACACACGCCCTCACTAAAAAAAATAAAATAAAAAGAAGACAAGGGCAAGCATGTTGTCAGTGCTTCAGTGCTAAATATATGAATTGCTTTCAGGTACTGCAGTATATGAAAAAGACAGGGAATGAGACTGACATAAGGAGCTCTTTGAATATTGTGAAATTTTTAAATCAGTTTGTGACTTTCCTAAATCATGTTGTGGCTTCTTAAAACAGATCAAACCCCAAACCCACTGAAAGTTCACGTGAACGAGGCTATGTTGATTATTCAGGTAAAGGATATCAGCGTTTGCCATTGCATTGGTAAACTACAGCTAAACCTGTTATCATGTCAGCAGCTGTTTGCAGATAAACAGATGTATCAGTTGGAAAAACAATATAAAGAAAGAAATACCAAAGCAGAGATACAACAAAGCTTAGGCCTTAGACCCTCCTTTACCACCTTCAATATTCAATCTTTGTCTTTACTGCCATGCACAGTCTATTACTAGACATTTCTTTTGCAGTTGTATGTAATTTTTTCTAATTAACATCCATAATCAGCATTTAGTTTCATTTTTTAAATGTAATCTATATTTTCAACCTCCGTCTCCCAAAACAATATTGTCTTGCTCTGTCAGAACTAAGTCTAACACTCTTGCAAAGAACCATTTAGAAGATATGAGAATGATATTAAAATGTGTCTGCCATAAGTTAATGTTTACATTATGCAGAAAGTATAAATGCTGTGTTAGCAGAAAATGAGTTGTTGTTTATGTTTTCTGGATCACCCCCTTAAGCAACTTTATTCATTCATTATGAAGACTGAAGTGAAAAAAAGAACATTGAAAAATCAAATGATTGCTGATACTTCAACAGATATTTCTTTCATATGCTGAACAAACAAAAATAAAATATTGACCAATTTTGCATGAAAACCTCCCAGATTAAAAAAAAAGTCTGTAAATGATATTGTGCTCTGTTTTTCCCCTTACCAAATATAATGAGCATTATGTGGCTACTGATTTTATGTATATTTTACTATATTCATCTACACTTGATGTAATTTAATATTTCTATGTTTCTAATATTTTTAAAGCCATGATATGTTGATTTAAATGCAGAGATTGTATTTGCTTGCTTATATACTTATTTTATGATCTTTGGTCCAAATAATTAATTATTTGAACTGCATAAGTACTTTCTCGGTGACCTTCAGATTTACGTTGGCATTCTAAATGTGAAGTATTCCTTGGCAGCATCCACAGATTGTGTGAAATTGCTCCCTTTGCAAATGGACCAAATGATCTCTTCCATAGCTGTGCCAGTTACAGCCAGAAGCTACTATATGATGAGGGAACACTGTCATTTGTGTGTCGTATGCGCACCTCTAAGTAGCTCCTTGGGTCCCTCCACAGAACAAGAACAGATCGAGATTTCTTCTGATCATTTCAGAATCCAATTAGAATAGTGAGCTGGCTGTTTTGGCTTCAAAACATCAGAAATTACTGGAAAAAAACCCTTTTGATTATAAAGGCAGATGATGAGTAATCCTGATAAAGACACACAGCAGGAAAAGTAGTAAAGTACTCCACTTAACCTTAAAGAATACACTGAGTTTTTCCTCTCACAATTTTCTTCCTTCCTTCTCAATTTCTCTTTAAATTATTTCACTTTTGCAAAAGCTACTTATGACCCAAATTCCACTAATGGTTACTGGCTTTTCTTCTGCAAATGTGTTGCAAAAGGATTTTCAGTCCTCCTCTTTTCACATTATTTGTGTTCAGGATTCTGTAATCTTTTCCCAAACCCAAGCTGATTTTATTTACCTGAGAACTCCCTACTCTCTCTGTCCACCATTTAAGTTTACCTCTTTCCTATGGATTTGAACACAGCACATTTCCAAACTCTCTCCCACAGAATTGCTATTTTGCCTTCTCCAAAACTTTCCTTGCTGCATTTTGTTGTATTACTCTTCTCAGTAATGTCCCCACATTGTGACCAATGGAAGATTTGACTGGGAAGATGGGATATCTGTTGAGGCAAGGCTGCCCACCAACGATTCACCACTGCTCCTTCAGCTGCAGTTTGGCTAAGAAAGAAGCTTTGGGGACTTGTCATAAATGGTCAGGAAATAGTTCAGTCAGTTTCCAGAGCTGGAGCAGTCAGCAGCTGTCCTCTGTTCACTAAGGAGGTGGCTACCAGGTGATGGGACAGACAATTGCCTGCAGCAGCAGCAAAGACACAGAAGAAATTTGCTTGGGCCAAGACAGAATAACTTACAATGCCTTGTTTAAAACTACTGATAGTGTTAATATATGCTTGAAACAGGGTATTTCAAAGGTAAATACCTTTGTTCAGCACAGTGGAGGTAGGCTATACGTCAGCAAAATAGATGCCATGAAAATGAGACTTTCAGCAGCTTGTCCTCTTTTCTCTTTCAACCTTTGCTTGTTTGCTTGTTTGTTTTTTGACTTTTCAGTGCTCATTTATAGGGCAAAGTCTCTTTGATGTTGGGCTGTTAGATTAAGTGAAACAATAAATTCCCTATATGCTAATATCTACATCCTGAGTCAACAAGGATGCCTTTTGTCAGGAATATAGATAATTAAATTACCCTTTCCCCAAGTAAACAGAGTTTTTGATCAAGGCAGGCTTTCTCCATCACTTTTGAAATGAGTAGTGCATTGTCTCCTACTAAGCTGTCACTGTCTTTAATGAATTCTCACTCTAAAGTGACTTTCTGATATAGTTAATTTAGTTTACTACTCAGTATGGATTTATGAAGGACTGTTTATTGAAGATAGGAAAGTTTATCATAATAAGGTAGTGTGACTCAGCTTTAGTTATATTTTTTTTGGAGTGATTTAATGTTAATTAGAGATGACAGATTACAACAACAGAGATCGAAGTCTTCTGTTAAAAGAACAGTAACAAAGAACTAGCAGTGTTCCTCATTCTTGACCAGAGCAGAGCTAGAAGATACCTGGGGACAAAATGCTAAAGTAGACTCCAACTTAATTTACTCATTCTGATGAGCGGGGTGATGAAATTGTCTATTTCCAAAGTATTTTTTTAATGTGAACATATGGATGTAATTGAGTGATTAATTTTCAAAAATGCCAAGTATTGATAATATGACCTCAGAAGTGATATTGACATCAAAACCACTATGTGAGGTACCACATCACAGCAGCAAACATATAAAAATCAGCTTGTTTCTTTCCCTCCTTCAGAAAAATGGAAGGGGGGTACAATTCTGTTCTACAATTCCAGAGGAAAGTCCTGTTTTGGCGTCAAGGAGTCAACCAACATGTGGATAAAGCTTAGTGTAGTCTTTCCGGATTTCTGAAAGGCTTTTGATGAAGTCCCTTACCAAAGACTTTGGAAGTTAAGCAAAATGGCATAAAGCAGGAAGACCCTTTCCTATGCTTAACAAATTGAAAGATAAGTAATAAAGGGCAGGGGTATGTGGACTTTCAATGTGGTTCTTGTGGTGGAGTGATCAGGAAAGTTCTGCAGGGGTCAATACTAGGAGCCGTGCTGTGCAACATGGAACAAATGACCTGAAAAAAGTTTCAGAGAAGGGCAGAAAATATTAAAAGCATGCAACAGCTAGGAGGAAGTCTTGGGCAGGCAGGAGCTGTCAACATGGCAAAAGGACAATCTTGCACCATGTAATAGAGGTCTCTCAAATCATGACTGGTATGAAGTGGGTAAATGATCTCTTGTAGTACAAAATCTAGGGGCTATCAAAGTTTTTAGGAGTCAGGTTGAAAGCAAAGAAAAGGAGGTGTGACAGAGTACAGACCTGTAGTATGCTGTGTCAAAGGACAACATGTATACAAAAAGTGTGTATAGCTCAAGGGAAGACTGGGAAAGTACCTGGAAGAGGGATACATTGAGGGTTACAAAGCAGGCAAATCACAAGGCTCAGGCAAATCACACGGCTCAGGAAAGTCCATGAGCTCAGGAAAGTCCATCATACCAGAGAATGACAGGGAGAGTACTCAAAGGAGATGTCATATACACTTGCACTGTTCTTGTCCTCTTCCAGAAGTCCATTTATGTCTGTCTACTGGGCTCAGTCTGGACTGGACTGACTGGAGACTAAATAATGTGCCAGATGGACTCATGATCTGACTACTGGTGGCCTGCCTTCTATTTTTGTGGTTTTTGATAGATTCTAAATGCCTAGTTATACAGAGTATATGCTATGATTTAGTGAGGCTACTTTATTAATATGTTCAGTTGCAAATAGATATGCCTCAAGTGTTGGAAGAAACAAGGAGCCTGTCATACACTTGGTGTTAAGTGTACATCCTGACAATCACAGTAAATGTTTAAGTTTTTTATATATTGGTGTATTGGGTTTCTGTGGCAAGGTTTTGGTAGCAGGGGGGCTGCAGGGATGCCCTTTGTGAGAAGACACTAGAAGCTGCCCCCGTGTCAGACAGAGCCAGTTCCAGCTGGCTCCAAGGCAGACTCACTGCTGGCGAAAGCTGAGCCAATCAGCAATATTGGTAGCACCTGTATGATAACACATTTAAGAAGGGTAAAAAACTACTGTGCAACAGCAGCTGTGAGAAAGGAGTGAGAACAGGTGAGAGAAACAACCCTGCAGACACCAAAGTCAGTGAAGAAGGGTGGGGAGGAGGTGCTCCAGGTGCCAGAGCAGAGATTCCCCTGCAGCCCATGGGGAAGACCATGGTGAGGCAGGCTGTCCCCCTGCAGCCCATGGAGGTCCACTGTGGAGCAGATATCTACACTGTGACCTGTGGAGGATGCCATGCTGGGGCAGGAGGATGTGGCCTGAATGAAGCTGCAGCCCATGGAAAGCCCATGTTGGAGCAGGATCCTGAGAGGAACTGTGGCCCATAGAGAGGGGCCCACACAGGAGCAGGTTTTCTGGCAGGACCTATTCCATTCCTGAAGGACTGTGTCCTGTGGAAAGGACCCATGCTGGAGCAGTTCAGGAAGAACTGCAGCCTGTGTAAAGGGCCCTTGTTGGAGATAGTCATGAAGGACTGTATCCCATGGGAGGGACCCCATTCTGGAGCATGGGAAGAGTATAAGGAGGAAGGAGCAGCAGAAATAAGGTGTAATAGACTGTAACCCTCATTCCCTATCCCCTGCACTACTTGGGTGGAGGAGCAGATGACAAAAGAGTTGGGAGTGAAAGTGAGCCTGGGAAGAAGGGTGGGGTGGGAGGAAGGTGTTTTTAGATTTGTTCTTATTTCTATTATCCTACTCTGACTTATTGCAATAAATTAAATTAATTTTCCCCAAGTCAAGCCTGTTTTGCTCATGATGGTAATCAGTAAGTGGTTTCCCTATCCTTATCTCGGCCTTGATGAGTTTTTCATTGTATTTTTTCTCCTCCTGTCTTGTTGATGGAGGGGGAGGGATAGAGTTGCTTGGTGGGCATCTGGTGGCCAGGCAAGGTTAACCTACAACAACAACTGGTCACAGTAACAAATTCGACCACAAAAGCAAATCAAGTTGAGCACCTAACAAAAAGCACCCTGGGCAACGGGTACAGAATTTCCTAAAAGTGTGGTATCAAAATGTATAATTTAAAAAATAAATTGTTATATTTGGACTGTCAACTGGACCTGCACATTAATCTTTTTCTCACAACTGCAGTGAAGCCCTTTTTATAACAAATTAAGTTTATGCTCTATATTTGCAGATATGCAAAAACTCACTTAGAGATGTCAGTGGCCTTCAGTACAGTGTATTCACAAATGTCAACAGAAGATAACAAAGAAATGATGACCAAGGGAAGTAGAAATCCAGATGAGAAATAAATGAGCTGATTTCAATCAGCTGAGCTTCTCCACAATATTTTGTTAATAAAACAGAATTGTTTCAGGTGGAAAAGCAGCTGAGCAGGCAGGTGGGAAAAAGGCAAATAATAGTTCCAAAATTTACTTTGGAGTTAAAAAAGAAAGGAATAAAGGAAATAAAAGTAAATAAATCACTAGGAAAGAAATTAGTGGGCAAGGAGTGGGTATAGAAATAAACAGATAAAAAAAGATTGTGAAAGGTGTAAGGAAAAGGGCTAAAATCAATAATAAGTAAGAATAAGACAAAAAAAGTCCAAAGGAGTTGGACTTTCCTCTTTTACTGTCTTTGCATCCCATACTGAATATTAAGTCTCTTGCTGGCTGCTTTTGTAAAATTTTCCCTAAATGGAAGAAAGAAATTTTCTGGCTCCTCTGCCCTCAGCATTCTCAGTTACACAATTCTGTGTCCACACAAACACTAAGAGAGCATACCCCTTGAAGGCTCCTTCTTTCTCTCCTGCTTTTTCTGGAGATAAAGGGTTCAAATAAAGCATTGGCTCCAGACCTAGTAGGTTTTTTATGTATCATTAACCTGGAGTTTGAAATACATTGCATTTTGAACCACCAAGCTAATCAATAGTGACAGTCTTTTACCCTTTACCTTTATCCTTTAAAGAACAAAATTCTGATTGCTTTAGTGAGTTCTTAATACAGAAGGTGGTCATACTGGGGAGCTTCAAATAGAGAACGGAAAGAATTTTCTTGGTCATCATGCCAAGTTCTTTCCTATTCTTACACAAACATGTCTTATGTTCCTGAACTTGTCCTGTCTCACTTTTAAACTAGTAAGATTTGTTCTTTAAGACCTTCCAGAACCTCACTCATTCTTCTAATTTCCAGCCTAAGTTTTCCCATTTATACCCATTTGTTCTTGTGTCAACCTTGTCTTTTAGTTTAAATAGCTTTCTCCTTCTTTAGCATTTATCTACCTCTGAAGTATTTATAGAGAGCAATGATACACCCTATCAGACTCCATTAAGTTATTTTAGTCTCCTATTACAAGATAAGCTCTTTTTTTCCCTGATCATCTTAGCAGCCCTTCTCTGCAACTATTGCAGTTTAATTAATCTTTCTTAAACATGGGCTATCAGAACAGTGTATGCAGTATTGAAGAGGAAGTCTTACCAGTGCCTTGTCTAATTGCGCTAATACCTCCTTATCTCTAACAGTAATACTTTCCTTCACACATTCTAGGTTTTCATCTGCTTTTTCATGATCACACGCTATGTTTTATACCAATATTCTGGCTGATTAACCTAGCGCTGAAAATTCACAACAAATTACAAATCTAATTATTTGTTCTCTGTACTTCCATCTCTGTTTTAGATATAACAAAATTAGACCTAACTACAGAACAATGAAGTGTAAATACTTTATGCAGAAAAATACTGCCCATAATTGGCAAAGTTCAATGCTCTGTGTCTACCCCATATATATAGCAATTTTATTAAAAGTTTATTTTCTAACTGTACTTTCCACATGATGGAACTTCTCAGTTGTGCCCAGTGTTCCCAAGGATGGGTCAGTGCTTTTAGAGAAAAAGATTACTTGTATAGGTTTGTTGACAGCACATTTTCATATGACATCGAGGTTATAAATTAGCAAATTATTCAAGTAATGCTCAATATAAAAAAATCATCTTTATGTGTCTTGTGGCCTCATTTGCCTTAGAAACAGAGGGCTGAACCAATGAACAAATTTCATGTACACATTACGTTACACTAACATACAGATCTATTACACGTCACACACCTAAATGTCATCAAAAGAGCCAAGAAATTATGTTATTTCAGTTCTGATTTACAAATTAATATGAAAAGAATAATTTTGTAATTTGCTCTTTTGCCTAATTTTTGTAATAGGGTCTGGAGCAGGTGGCACAACAGCTATACTATTCAGCTTCTTTCACAGTCCTGGCTCGATTAAACTTTGTACATACCAAGAGATCTTACCATGTAAATCTGCTTTTCTGAGAAGTACTGTTGACACAAGCCATTACTTCCAATTACCCTGATGCTCAATTACTAGCTATCATGACAGATATGAAATTAACCCCTGTCAGAAGTGTTTGTGATGTCAGAAGTGCATGAGCTGCCTGTTGTCTCATTCTTACTGTTAAAATTGCCATAAGGAAATTAGCTTCCTATGACTTGGCCCCGTGGTTTCCAAGAACTTTACATTTTTCTTCATAGATGCTAAATAGCTGAAGTTCAGTGTTAACTTCAGTTAAATCTGTCAGCAGAATGGACTCATAAATTGGGCTATTTATACTTCACACAAAGAAGTAGAAGACTATTTTATTTAATACTGCTAGAACTTGGGCTGAGAGCTGATAATGGGAGGGAAGTTGGTATCTGCAGTTTTATGACCGCAATAACCCTTTGTGAAATCCATGAGTTGCTTCATATTTAAGTTGTGGGCTTTCTTGTGCCTGTTGACTTCTCTAACAGCCTTCCAGATCAAAGACAATCTGCTTCAATATTATAAATACTGACCAGG
>VYZV01011390.1:50227-61608 GCA_013401275.1 Pandion haliaetus | reverse complement strand
GTACTGAATAAGAAAGAGCCAAGGCCTGTGCTCAGACTCCAGCCCATGATCATCTTCCCTGACTTAGTATCCTCCCTGGTGCAACTTTGGGCAATGCAAACAAAATGGCCACTGATACAAGGCCAGGCATGGTATTTACCATATACCTGTTAATGTGGACATGGGAGAAGAGAATTTAGGTGCATATTCTTTTCCTTGGGAAAAGCTGTTATTTATGTAGTATGTGACTAGTCTTTTTTTTTAATTATTTTTTATTTTTAACTGAAGCTTTTTGGTTTGGTTGTGCTAGTTCTCCAGAGAAAGCATTTTAAATATATGTATTTGATACATCTGTATTACCCATCTACATTTGACTTCATTTCCAAAATATTTTCAGTTTAGCTCCACCACAGTAGGCTGAAAGACTTCCATGAGACTGAATTCTGAAAACACTCTTCTCTACAGATATCTAATACATGTTATCCTGCCTAGCTGTGATTTTGTATCCTATGTTCATTAGCACTGAGGCATGAAATTATTGCCTGTTTTTTTGCTTTTTACATTATGGTACATATAGCTTATATTTTATTTTTTGAGATTAGCCAGATAGTGAATTTTAAGCTGTGACACTCATGGATATCTAGAAGACAGACTAATCATAGTCCCAAAACAGCTTTCACATTGGCTAAATAATGGTTTGAAATCAACCAAATTCACAAATACATTGTATCATTTGTTTTAAGCAGACTTTCAGTTTCATGGGATTGTGTTCTTAAAAATAAGAAAGATTAATTTATTTGAATTAATTTTAAGTATATTTTAACTCATTTATACACCAAGTATACATGCATATTCTTTGCGCGTTTACATTTTAAGGGAATAGCTTTGAACTACAACTCAGATGCTCTTTGATATTTCTTGACTTTCCAATTTTATTTAAGCCTCTCTTCTACCATGACAGAAATTAGCTTAAGCGAAAAGCTGGGAGAGAATGCTAAGGACGTATAAATGAAATGTCATGTTGAACTCTTATTTCCATTTTATCTTGAGCTACTTTTATATGTATCTTCTTTTAAATTTGTGATTATTCTGGGATTATTAAAAGCATCACAGACCATAAAAATGTACATATTTCAGTTTCTAAACAAATCTTGTTTTCTGCCTCTCTTTTTGTTTCTTAATTTAAATAGTTGAAAAATTTTCTTGATAGTAACAGCTGCTTTGAAAAGTATCCGAGGTCTAAGTAGAGAATTAAACTAAAATACAGCATATTACAGCTGACATCTGGGTAATGTTTATAATAGAACAATTACATGCATGGTTATTAATAGCAGCAGAAAGATAGGCATATACTTTAAAAGATAAAAAGGGGACAAGTAGAAAGAAATTTAGCTAACCAAAGGTAAGACATTCTAACTGGATATAGCAGTTGAAATATTTCCAGTTAAACCCAGCAAAAATAGCCTACAGAGATAGTCTTACAATTGGTATTATGAGACTTTCAGCAAGATGGAAATGCACACTTTTATGTGTTTTGCTGAAAAACTTCCCACGGAGGAGAAAAGGGAAGAGGTGTACTTAATCTAGAGAGGCAAAAACTGTAGGAAGGTTTGGCAATGGACTCTGAATATATGAAAAACAAACAGGAAAGTGTTTGCTTTGTTCACTGGCGATAGAACATGTGGAGAAGGCTTAAAGAGCAGCTGGAGACATTTGATTTTACATAAGCAAAGCTTTGCAACAGTAAAGACAGATAACCAGGAGACTAGCTTGACTGGGCATCTCTATCTCAGTATGCTTTTAAGACACATGTGATATCAGTGATGATTAAGTTGCTTTTCTTCTAGCCTTGAGAGAGAGGACAGACTAGAAGGACTTCCGAGATTCTGTGGTCTCCTACAACTGTGTGTACACACTTGAGAATCGTTACTGAAATCACTACCTTCTCTTGTCTGTTCCCAGTAATGTGTTTGCTTAAGTTTCTGCAAGAGGAGGGCATTTGTAAACTGCAAGTTGTAAAATTCTTTCAAAATCATTATGATGTGCTTGTCATTTTTATGCATTGGAGGTAGCTAATGGTGTTTGCTACAAGATCTAGACTATACTTTTATCTTCTTTATATGAATCCCATTACTTGCCCCTATGTATGAGCAACTGAACTGAGCCTTCCACTGATAATAAGTCATTCGACTGCAGCCTCCATAGTGACATGAAAAGGATTGCAAGCTATTAACATTGTTTGTGAGACATCCTGTCAAACTGCCTGATTAATGGAGAGAAATCATCTGTAGAAAATAGAATAACTTTCTCCTTCAAACAGGGAAGAGGGGACCACTTCACTGCAGCTAACAGGAGCCCTTTTGTATATACATCCTGAGGAAAAAAAAGATTACGCAATTCTGGGGTAGAAATCAGCTGGACTGATATTAGAAGTGCCACAATTTTAATGTACAAGTTACCTGTCATTTCTAGTTCTGAACTGGGTCTAAGAGAAACACTGATGGGATCAGTTACTGGAAGGCAATGACAGAAGAAAGGTGTTTCTTGTTTCTTTGCTCTTTTTATCTGTCTTTTCTTTTAAAGAAAACGGATTTTTTGAAAGGGAAAAAAGATTGAAGAAACACTCACTGGAGGCCAAACTGGAACAAGCTGGGACCAAATATGTCCCTGCATTTCTAAAGAGATGATAGCTGAACTCTTTTCTGATCCAATTCAAAAGAGAAGCCTAGTGTGTCATGGAAAGAAAGCCCAACTGAAGCCAAGTGTAATGTGAAAGCTGTTATTTGTGAAAGCTGTTATTTTGTGCAATTCCACATATGTGTCCACAAGTAAGCCTAAAAGGCCAGAAATAACTGACTTAGACAAAATTAATATATTTTGCCGACTATTTTAATGTCTTTTGTTTAAATTCCTTGAGATGGAATAAACAATCCTGTTTTAGATATGCAGTCTTCCTAACATTCTTTGTTTCAGAATAGGATTAAACAAAATAAAACAGCACTCAGTCCTTACTCTCTTTGGTCTATATAATGCCATTCATCCTGAGTCACAGAACCCTAAAGATGATCAAGTGGATGCCTGAGCCCAATTATTGCTTTGTATTTTAAGCATCTGGTGTTGACTCAGTGCTTGTATCAGAGTAGAAGAAATATAAATATATAGCTCAAGATAGTATGTAAAGTAAAATGCCTCTTACTTGGAAAGAAACATCAAAGGAGACTAGAAAGGAGAAAGAGTTATGATGATGACAAATGCTGTTCTTACTAGGCTGGGTTTTTTTTCTGCATCAAGCCTTAAACATTGCAATACCCCTAATGCACATTTCATTTTGCCTACATCAGTTACAATTTTTCCTTATAAATTTAACATAAATTTGAGTTTTCAAATAAATTATCACTAACAAAATATTGTTTTATCTTAGTTTTTGAGATGAGTAAAGAACAGGTACTAGTATATCCTTTTTATGAAATAAGATTAGCTGAAGCCTTAGGGTAAAAATGGAATGAAGGCTGCAAGATAGTAACAGGTAAAACAAAATGTAGGCTTTTGTCTATGCTCTGCCTAGAGGAGCCAGTAACAACGAAATTCCCAACCATTACTGAATAGTGATATGTTTTAGGGAAACCACTCTAAATGGGGAGACAGAACTGTACTCTTTCTTTTACTGTGAGAAAATCAAAACGCCCATCAAAGCACTCATCAGGCAGCAGGCATGCATGTGGCCAGATGGATAGGCAATCTCTGTCAAGAGTAATATAATCCTGCCATTTGCTGAATAGCAGCCAATAAAAATTCACTGCCTTTATGTAGCAAAGAGGCTTTAGTTTATTTCTAATTTCTGATTAATGCTCTGTGAATGGATCTTTGGCCAGTGTGTGCTTTGAATCATATGTGGCCATGGGGATACAGCCCTTTGATCGACTTGCATATGTATCTCATTAGGAACCAGTGAGAGACTTTATTTACAAAATGCATAAGGACATAAACTGCTTCAAAACCAAGAGATATTTAAAAAAAAAGAATTGTTCTCTGACAGCAGAGAACAACTAGGAAGGAGACCCCATGCTGAGCATGTAGTCAGCTGCTTAGCTTTCCTTTTAGTCAGGCAAAACATTTGATAAATGATGGAAATTGGATCTTCAGATACCTAGACATAGTCCATTGCCTACAAAAAAAATATTCCATGCCTTGACATAAGGATCATGTAACTGCCAAGTACACCTCCTGTCTGGCTTTGGTGCAAGAACATATGCTGGGGGGGAAAGAGAGCTTGCTGAAGAACACCAGAAAGAGGAAAAGGCGGTAAACAGTTGGTAGCAAAATTGCACTCCAGATACTACTGTGCACAGTAATTGTATTGACATTTAAGAAAAACAAAAAATGTACTAATGGAAATATAATTTTTTTGACTTAGTATTTATGGTGGCTTTATATGAAATTTAGGTGGAAGCTCTGTCTACTGCGTTTTCGCTAAAGGACTTTCAGCACATTTGTAAGTATTTGTGAAGGAAAGAGTAATGGATTCTTCAGATCATAGCAAAGTCCTACCTTTCTGAAGACAGAACAAGAACTTCTTATGGAATTTAGCCTTTTCATAGAAACTATAATGAGAATGGAAAATGAAAATTATCATGTTTAATTCATTTCAATTAAATATTTTTTTATAAAGGAAAGCATGAATTGTAAATAAATAATGAAATCTATTAATACGTATAATCATTTCTATAGTTCAAGATATATTGTTTTATTATTTCGTCACTTGTATGCATCTTTTTTATGTTATTTATAGATGTTTTGGCAGAGCATGAGCATCTCGAATTAGAGTCAGGCAGTCTGAAGTGCCAGAAGGAGACTCATCTTAGTGGTCTATATTTACTGAGTGCTAATGAACATTTTGCTTTGGGTTTCATAAGTCAGGTCACTTTATGCTGACAAAGTTGCTGGTTACATTTGCAGATGCTGAATGAATTGTAGTTGTTGCAATTGCCAGCGGAAGAGAAGCTGACACAAGAAGTCCTTGCACATGCAGTTTATATACTGAGATATAAATCCTGTACCCAGGGCTCCTATTGAATGAGGTTGTCTCACACCTTGCAGAAGGAATGGAATACCTCTGGCAGCTCTCCTCAGCGTAATGTTGGGTCACACAACAGAAGTATCTGCTCTCCATTTTGAGCGTGGGTCCATGCCTTCACATTCACGCTCAGGCTTGTTTCTTGCCCTTGGATCAAGATCAGAGGCAGGTTTGAAGAAATTTCCAGGGAATTCTGGGGGAGAAAAACTGGACCTCATGTGCTTGTCAGCATGGATCCAGGCTGTCTGCAGGGTGTATAGGCCAGCCAAAGCACAGCGTATCCCATCTGTCTTGGTACAGATGTCAGGTGAGGACACGTGATGTTGTTCAAAAGACTGGCAGATGGAAGATGTGGGTAGCTTAAAATTTGCCTGCTTTCCTGCTGTATAGGCAGTAGCATCTGACATAGAAGCACCTTACAGGCATTCAGATACGGATGCATTCAGAGAAGTCAGGAAGCCCACCTGTTTGGTGTTTGGCCAAGGCTTCTGAACACAATGTACACTAAATCCAATAATTCAAAAATGAAGTAAGAATATCCTCTGTGTATCACACTACTGTCTAGAAAAGGCTGTTATAAATTAAAAAGAGGACTCTTGGAATTAGATACTCAGAGTTCCTTGTCAAAGCTCCACAACTGATGTCACAAAGCACTATGGTCTCAGCCTTTGAACTGGTTTCTCTAAAGCACCTCTAGGAATTAAAAACCTCTGAGACATTTTACAAAGTGCTACTGAACTGTAGTATTTGGCCCAGGGACAGGGATTGGAAGAATCTTATGTCAGAAGTTAATTATTTTAGTGATGGGGGTTTTTACAACTTTTGCTAGAATATGCTAGTCACACTTCATCTGGAAAGATCAAGAGAAGGAGCAGATGGTGGGATTATTTATTTCTGCCATCATAGTTTTTTTGACAGCATTTTCTTTATTTTGACAACATTTTTTTTTTTAATCAATATGTTTTTAAGTATACATCTGTATGCATACATATATTTAGGTATATGATAAATCCTAGGTGTGTGCAAATATGTGTACACATGCATTTATGATTTATTCACAAGATGTTACTTCATCTATGATTTATTCACAAAATATTACTTCAGAATGTCTACAAGTTGATGGTTTATTAATATTAATGTTTTCCAATTGCTTTGGATTATCCTGTTTATTGAACAATGAGAAAAAATAATATTTATTAACTCCAAGGAGACAAGCAAAATGACTGTTGCTGTTTTAAATGAAATCTTATGAAATGTCTTAAGGGAAGTGTTTTGCATAGGGAAGAAAACAGATCTGTACTATTTCATGACAAGCAACAACCTTGTCACTTACTTTAAGCATGCCAGTCTTGCCAAGGACCAAATAAACATAGAATTAGCTGCACAAATAAAGAGGACTTCATGGGTCATATAAAATGTCTTCTTGTCTTAATGAAACAAAATTATTAAAAACCCCACACATGACATACATAAGAAATTGCTGATGCAAAGACAGCAAAATAAGAAAAATTAGTAACCTCTGAATTCCTTACAGATATGTACGGAATTTAGGGTTTTTACTATTTTTATAAATTTATACTACTTAAGAATCGAATCAGATTAATTATTATTTTGCTGTTATTGATCTGTTATGCATTTCCTATGTTTTTTATATATATATATATATATAAATAAATATGAAATCACTGGATTCAGTGAAATAAATGTAGCCTGTAAGGAAAATAAGAGCTTGCACAGGTACATGTAGTTTTCTAACATGCAGTTTATGTAGACATTAAGAGCAATGAGGGGTTTTCTCCAAAGAAGGCATTAAGTTCAACAGGCTTTTGAGCTTTTTGATAAAATCTTTGCCATATTCAAATCAACATGAGCTCTTCTACTGCCTTCAGCAGGATCAATATTTTATCTGCTGTAGCTAAGGAGTAGAACTGTTGATGTTGTAGGCAACTGCAGATAACGAAGACAGGTGACTTTTTTATGATTAAACCCATGTTATGAACACTAGCTCATCTTCTTGGAATATTAAGAGAGGCAAGTAGTAGGCACCTGAAACAGCTGAAGTTGAAGCAGACTAAATGCTATCTGGCTCAAGATACAGAAGCCGAGTGGATTCCTGGGACTTTTAGAAGGGGTATACTATCGTGGAAGGCTTAATACTCTATTGGCTTTTAGTATTTGATATACCTGCATAGAATTGCACAAGTGTTATCCTAGGTTTACATCAAGTTACTTTTGTTCCCAAAAGGCATACCACAGAAACAAAATGTTAGGTGATTTCAAAAGAACTCCTACTACTAAAGAAACAATTGAGTATGAGAGTTTCATGTGTTGATTTGAGATGTTTTGCCAGTGTGAAATGGTGAAGCTGTTCCAGATGCTCCTGTTAGTAATGGGTTTGTGGCTTGCATGTAATTTCTAGTTAATTTCCTATCTCTGTATTAGGTAGTTTTTTGTCTTTGTGTTAGGGACAATAAAGGATATAAAATTAACTCAGTGGACATTTCATAGTGAGACTTGTGTTGAACTGTTTCACAGAAGAGGTATATTTTGAGAGACTAGAAGTAATAGTAGATGCTTCTGATCTGACTTGAGTGTAGCCATTTGTCTTTCAGTCAGCAACAGCTGGACACATCCTTGTATCCAAGAAAAATTTCAAAGAATGCCTATGAGAAATAAAGAAGTCGTCACATACTAAATTCACAATAATAAAAAGTACAGAATAGAAGGGGACAGGGTATGCAATGCAGTTTTGATTTTACAATTTTTGATTATTCTTTTTTCCCCCAAAGCAAATATTTACATTTTCTGGACTCCTTGTTTGTAACAATGTACAAATCTAGTCAAAACATGTAATGTGAAAAATCGTTCCTCTTTTTCCGACTGGCAATTTTTAGGCCATCAGAAGGACAGATACTGTTGCCATTGTATATTAATTTAATCCCTGTCTTAGCAAAAAAGACATTTGTCTATTAACTAAGTATTCTTTTCAGTGTAAGATTCAGTTTTCTTTTGTAGAAGAAGCCTGGATATAGGCAATTCACATGTGTAATATGGTACTGATAAATGTAATGTGTCTCTCCAACATAGAGAGGTTTTCTGTTGATGGTGCACACAAAGATTCTGGATAAGACCAAGTAAGAATTAAGTAAAAGTTTCATTTTTTGTGCAGTCATCTATAGTGGTAGTTAACACATCTGTTCGGAGGAATAAAGTGATTTCTTAAAAAAGTACATAAACAAAAAAAAACATCTTACAAGTGATGTTATGTGCCTCTGACTTTCACATCTGTTTGTTATAAGATGCCAGCCTGGAAACATTCTTGCCCCACTCTCATTTTTGTGCTTTCTTCAAGTGCTCATAAATTGCATGAAATGACTTCCCTCAATCCTATGCCAAATCCCTACCTTCATTCAAATTCTTCTAAAAATACATTGTGCTCAATGAGCCACAAAGCTAAAGCCTTCTCCATCACACTGATATGGTGGATTCGAATTTATTTACAGAATATTACTAAGAGAGTGGTAATAGAAAACCTAAAGTTGCTGCTTTCTTTGATCCTCACAGGATGTTTTTGGCATTACAAATTCTTGTTGTTTCCTGTCATTTTTAATAGATATCACAATAGCAATTATGAAATTTAAACCACTGAAGATCTGGCACCAATGGCATTTGAGGTATCTTATGTTCTTTGAAGATGTGAATCTCCTTTTCATTTTCCCTTCTTCATGCTCCTGAAGGCTGAAGCAGTTTGAAGTGGCTTGTAAGATCAGTCATCAAGCCAAGACGTAATTCAGTTCTGTGTGCTTGCCCCACAGTCCGCTCTTGCAAACGTTTGCATGAAAGGCAATACTGATCAAGAGAGGGACATGTCAAGAAGACATTCAGAGGCCTGGCAATATTATGGGCTACAGGACAGGCCGAGAAGCAGCTCTCAGCTAAAAAACCTCTGTGGAGGTGACTGTATTACATGACAGATATTTTTGTGTAAAAGACAAGCAGTTAGTGTTACTTACAGATGTTTTGGTCAGCCTTCTCTGGGGTTGAGCTATGCAGTTCTACCCTGTACAAAAGAGTAAAGAGCAAAATCTATCCAACAGCCTTTCACGCCTTGCAGTGCCACAGGCCTCAGACTGTCTGTGTGTAACTCTTAAATCAAATAAATTATAGCAGCTAAATTGGTGTTTTCTTTTGGCTACCAAAAGGTCAAGGTCTAGTGACCTAATGACAAGATGCTGAATTCTGTTTTGTTCCTCTTTCCTCTGGTTCTCCTACCTCAGGTCTAAAATTTATTATGTGGGGGGATGTTTTACATTTAGGAGATCTTCCTCTAGCTGAATAATATCTTTATTTATATTTGCATTGACAGGCTGGTGCAACATCATCATGGTAACATGTGAGCATACACTCTGCAGAAAACAAAATAGCTTAGACTTATCCAGAAGGAGTACACTGAAGAACCAATTTCCAAATATAAATAACTTGACATTTAAATTCTTCAATGTGTTAACAATGTCAAAATTTATTACTGCAATGTAACATACTATATTTGTATTCTATGTTTGGATTACACAAAGAAGTCGTTAAAATAGCAGTCTTCATTTGTCATTATCCTGTGGCTTAGTCATATTTGCAGTTTTTGTCATTTTGGTTAGAATGCAGTTTTATTATAATTGGATCAGTACAAAAAACTTGCTTCAGGTTACAAATCCAAATGTAAGTTCTGTGGCCCAAGATGGGGTTTTTTTAACCTAGCATGAAACAGTACTTCTTTGAAACATGCTTTGCAAAATAGAAGTAAACAAAATCATCGCTATTGAAGAAGTGTTATTTAAATAATCCAGGCATTTAAATAATTGAGATAAACTTTTTTACTTTCTCAGTATCCATAAGTTCATAACTGAGAATGCTGAAGACTCAGATGAACTCCAATAATATTTTTGTAAGCCCTAGATTTTAAAGCTGTTAATTCTCTCTTAACAAGTTTATTCTTAGTACTTTCATACACCTATGTGTCTGAACCAGTCTCTTTCATAGTTCCTTTTTCAGGTTGTATTTGAAATGTTTTTGATCAAATAACATATTATGTTCACAACTGTCATTTACAGCTGAGTGGTTTTATGCCTGTAAATAACAGTTCTAATTATTTAATCTTTCAAGGAAGGCAACTTTGAAGTGTTGCAAAGTCTTGCTTGAAATTTAAGTTGATGTTATAGACACTTATGCAGTATTTTACATACAGATTAATTATCACAAGAATGTTGTAAATGTAAAGAAATCATTAAAATTCTAGATAGCTCATTTAAATTATTTAGTATATCTTCATTATAATAATTCTTATAATTGCAATGTTTCTAAGTGCAAGAATTTCAAATAATATATTCCTCCTTCTGCTATTGCACAATAAATTATACCTAGCATTGAAATTTTAGTTGTGTTTCACCTACCCCACTGCCCAGTTTCTGCTCTTCATGCCTGAAAAAATTAATAAATACAACTTCAGAAGGTGGAAATGAAGATTAGACATATCATTAGGACAAATGACTGCTAGTGCTAGCAGTAGAGCAATGCATGAATGTATTTTTACAGTGTTTTTCCCACTCTAGTTTTAAATGCTTCATATGTAATATGAATTTATACTGTAAGAAAAATTAATCAAAAAAAATCCCTAAACACATTTCCATGGCTTTGCTGGAAGTAAGTCATTGGCCAATTCAAGGGGAGTCATTAGAATCCCCTGAATGCAACAAAGCCTAGATCCTCCAATATTTTAGCTATTGATCAACAGTCTTCCACAGCATCAACATCTTGTCTCTTTCACACTTTTCCCCCACAATGAGTAGGCTAGGGATGGGCAAGGGGCTGGGAGGGGACACAACTGGGACAACTGACCCCAGTTGACCAAAGGGATATTCAATGCTCTACAACATCATGCTCAGCAATAAAACCTGGGTGTTGGGTGGTGCTTAGTTGCAGGCCAGAGTTAACCTGTGTCGTGGTTTCAGCTCAGTCAGTAACAAAGCACCACGAAGCCGCTCGCTCACCCCCCACCCCCGCCCCCGGCCACGCTGGGATGAGGAGAAAATCCAAAGGCAGGCTCGTGGGTCGAGACAAGGACTGGGAGGGATCACTCCCCACTTATGGTCACGGGCAAAAGACAGGCTCAACTTGGGGAAGAAACAAAATCAATTTAATATACTACAAATCAGATAAAAAACAAAACACAAGGGTATTGGGAAGGGCAACCAAACATCAAAACACCTCCCCCCACCCCTCCCGCCTTCCCGGCTCAGCTCCATTCCCGGTGCTTTCTACCTCCTCCCCCCGGCGG
>VYZV01011390.1:28074-41696 GCA_013401275.1 Pandion haliaetus | reverse complement strand
TAGGTTATATTAGAATATTAAACTTGATTAAATGAACTATGTATGAAAATAACTTTGGGGCACAGAATCACTCTCAGCTCTAAATTACTCTCCCACAAACTTAAACCAACATTTACACTGAAGGAAAAAGTGAAAGCTATGCAAATGTGTATGGAAATATCAGCTGGAAACACATCCAGAATTACATTAATTATAATTTACCTGTATTAAGTTAAGAGAATGGATTAACTTGGTTCAGGAAACTTCTGTTCACTTTGGTGCAAAATTCTTGACCAGTTCTTTACTGATGTAAAATTCAGTAGATTTGATTTTTTCATATCTGGGCATATTTGCAGTTCCTAAACTTGCTTCCGACTTCGCACTTGAATGAGCTCAAAATGAAGCTTACTCCTTTTAAATGTAAATCACTGAATAACAGTAGGAGGCTGGGCCAGCGCAGCCTCACACTGACACTTAGGCAGAGCAGATATGGAAACGATAGGCTATTGCACAGTAATGTTTGTATACTGTGAATCTTTATTAGGGGAATAAGAAAGTACAAAACTAGTAGGGGGAGCAACAGTGTAAGGAGATGAGGGAATAAATTTCTATTTCTGCCACACACCTGCTGATAAGGCTGTAAAATCCATACTGTGGGAATGACTCCTTTTCAGTTTTGGCATTAGATAAGGGATATGGGGAACCTACATTCCTCCACCACCATTAGCCTTCCAGGGCTGGCGGAAATTTATTGTAATGTTCTTCTCCAGCGTAGCAGCTCCTCAATTGCATTTATTCTGATGGCTGACAACAAACACACATCTTCTGGTATGCTGTTAACTGTGAAGAATCTGTTGAAAGTGTGGTCATTTTGCAAGCTTTTGTGAAAAGCAGTTGGAAAAGGTCTGAGTTATTGAAAAAGTAATTATAGGATTGCTTCTAATTAGATTACACGGTTTTCTGGGGAAACACAAAGATGTTGTGGTTTGACATTTTGGCCCCACACACTGCCATGCAACCACATTTAGCAAAAAGAAAATTTTGCCAGGGTGAATAAGACATATCTCAGGAAGAAAGTGCATTGGTGAGAGAAATGTGGATTAGCCTTCAGTAAAGCCAGATTTTTAATTGGAAGATGTGACTCAGATGACTTCAAAGCCCCATAAAAGAGGCTTATTATTTAATTTAAAAATGAGTGTTGAAATAGTAGGGTTTTATTTTCTAATGAAAAGATTTTAATGAAAAAATGGCTACTTTTTAGTTTTCATTATTGTTGGTATCATGTTTTTTAGTTGATTCTAATTCTTTNGGTATCATGTTCTTTAGCTGATTCTAACTCTTTTGATATTCCTTAATTCATTTGTGTGAATTGCAGTGTATTTAATGAGAAATGCAGTGCTGATCATTTTGTTTTTCATCCCCTTTTGTTATAGTTAACAGATGAGGCAGACATTTTCAGTGATCAATCAGTTGCAATTTGTAGAATTATTTTGTCTGTTTCTGCAACCTGAATGCCTGATTTTATCCAGAAAAGAGAAGTAGAATATAAGCATTTCTAAAGTATTTGTCTCTTTTGAACATAACTACTTCCCTTGAATCGGAGAAAATGGTATCAATTATAAGGCATAGTCAATTACCATACCATTAATCGATTTGATTAATATATCCTAACTTTGGAAAAGACTGTGTCTGGGGTTTTTAAGGAATTATCTCATAAAAGTGCAAGTCTTACAGTGGAATTCTGAAATTTCCAAGACTTAGACTTTTGCAAGTCTCCCTTCATGAGCTATTCCTTAAAAGACTTGCTGACAATATTTGAGCTGGTGCCTTCAAGTGCTAACAGCAATCAGCTGATCGATCATAGATAAGGCGGCTCACCACACTACCTTTGTCCTGTCTTCCTGTGGGTTTGTATCGGTATTTGTAACAGCTCTATTAATAAATGGGAGGTAAAATACACTGAGCACCACCATAATGATTGGTCCCAATCTGGGAAAGTGTTGCTGTGTTAAACAGACATCTGCTCCAAGCTGCTTAGGAATCAGAATGAACTGACTAGGAAAATATCCAAGCTAAATGGAAATAGGAATCCCATTTCTAAAAATAGGATTTTTTAAAAAGAAGTTTTCAGATCAAGAGAACTCTTCCATTAATTCTGTTTTATTGCTAAAGTAAAAATCACAGGGCAACTCCCGAGCCTAGTTTCAGGTACTTGATGGGAAATGATGAACAAAACTCTGTAAAAGTAATCTTGACCTCATCATAAAAAAAGCAGAAATTCTTGTTTTCCATGGAACCATAATTTTTCCTTTAACATTTTTCCATAGGAGTTCCAAACTGGATAATTTCAAAGTGTTTTTAATTTTCTCTTCCTTTCATAATACACAATGTTTAAAATAGCAAAAATTCTCTGGCAAACAAAGAAGGGAAAAAAAGATTGTTGCTGGTGAGCAGGAAAAAAGAAATGTCAAGACTGTTTGCATGTCCGTGCAAGCATATCAGATACNACTACAGTTGATTCCTCTACAGCTGATATGACCTACAGTATCAAGAGACAAGTAGTCTAACACAGCCAGCATCTATTAAGTACAAGGGTCTTAAAGTCTAAGAACACAAAATAACAGTGAAGAATAAAAAAACCCCAACAACCCCAAAACAAAAAACAACAAACCAACCACCAAATGATCTCTAGCTCCATGGAGCATACAGAATTTGGAAACATATCCTAGGAGGCCAACATTTGCCCTTTAGTTTCTGTAATTTTCAAGAATTGTTGGTTTATGATAAAGTTTAGAAGGACATATTTTTTTATTTAAATACATCAAAAGCTATAAGAGAATTTCCACCTTGAATTTCACTGAAGCAGATTTGTGAACATTTATATACTTCTAGTTTCACTTTTGACCAGAACAATGGAAGGGATGCAGTTTTGAGCTATAAACCAAAGAGTTGTTTCAGTGAATAGAGGCAATAACTTGGTTTTAGAATTGCCAGAAAAAGCAAGATATGGGTAGATATGGTGGGGAAGACTGGCTAATTAATTGTTTCCAATCAACTGTGCACTGATGCCATTAACTTCTCATTGAATTTTTACCAGTTATTGACACCTGATATTTATGAAAATTAAAGCAATATCTACTTACAGCTTAGGTATTCTGTTTTTTATTACCAGCTTCATCAAGTCCATAATTATATATTTTCATGCATTCATTAAGCTATACCTTGGTTTAAGATGAGACAAATAAGTGTCTGAACATAAAATTTGATGAGATTGCTGTTAAAGACTGCCAAAAAATTAACAGACTGAGCCTGATGGTATGATGGCTGAAGCCTAAGAAAACTAGTTCACTCCTCCTCTCAAGAAGGAATGAAAAAACACCCAGGAAGGAAATAAGTCTGAGCTACTGGTTTCATCATTAAAAACAAAATTGAGAAATTGAAGGATCTCACATGGGAACACAGAGAAGCTTTCTGAATGAGTAAGTAGATTAAGTAGGAAATGACTTACGAATATTTCTTTATTTTGTCCATCTCACTTTATTTTCTTCCATCTGAGATAAAGACTAACATGCATTGCAAGAATCTGGTTATATTTGCTTCAACTATCAGATAATCCTGACAGGGTAAATCACATTTGCTGGGTTTTGGAAATCTGGGAAATAGCGTGTTTATAACATGAAATTGTTAGCACTACATTTGGGGGGTCCACTGCATGTTGATCTTCTCTCACAGTCCTGCTTGTCAAATTCACCTTTGTTAAATGCCAAGAAGGGAATACTCTGGGAAAGCCACTCCCTTGACTGAAAGCAGGGCTATATTCACCTTCTTTTAAAAAAAGAGATGAAATTAACTTTATGGGAATCATATACTATATCTGTAGTAGGATATAAGATGAGGCCAGCAGACATGGAACAATATGTTTTTCACTATTAAAGTCATTTTCTCTGCTACTGGGAAAGATCTTTGGCATATGTTCACTCCAAGCCATGTCTGGGAATTGCTTGGGGAAGTACAACTTGGTACAGATGTAAACCATACAAGGGACTGTTCTATTAATTTAACAATACAGATGAGTGTGTCCCAGCTCCTGAGCGTTCCCAGGCACTGGTTAGTTTACTAGTATAGGCATTGCTAGAACATGAGTAGAATAACAATTCCAAATGGGTTGCTATTGCAGGAAGTAAATAAGAATGAGACATTTATATACAGACATTGATACACTCCCAACCTAAACTCCCAAAGACATATATAAAAGACAACATTTTTCACTGTTGACAAGAGAAAAATTCTAGAAGAATTGTCTTATGACAAATATATATCTATGCTGGATGTGCTAGTAGGGTGGTGTGGCAGGTGACCTTAGAAGATGAGAATACAAAATTAAACATCCCTGTAGGGAGTCACTGTGCAAACTGCCAGCTGAGGTATATCCAGGAGCCAAGGTGTTATGGTGAAAAATGCAGATTTCTGGTAATGTACAGGACATTAAGGTGTACCTAGTTACTTTTTTGAATGTGTGGGAAAAGAACATAAGGACACTACTGGAGGACCTAATGAACTTTGGAAAGAAACACAACTGCCAAGCTACATCTTTATAAGCAGAAATTTAAATTCCAAGCAATGGAATGCTTTCTTATGAAAGAAAGAAACAGCGTGACGTTTAGATGATCGCTGTAGTCATGACTACAGTACACAGCAAAGCTGCTGCGGAAGGTTTCTCCTGTAAAGGAGATTTGCAGTCAAAGATCCCCTCCACATTTACACTGCAGTCCTACCGGCTGCCTCCAGGATGTTCTCGACCCATGCCCACACAATACCCCGTGCTGGAGTGTCACTTATTCTCCAGGACTCTCTCGTAACAAAGCTACCCTGCTTTGGCTCTGCATAGTCTCTCTGCACCAGTCCTACCCCACAAACTCACCTACAATGTGACATTATGTGTCCTGCCTTCTTTGGACCTTCAATTTTCTTTCTTACTTCCCCATACGATTTGGCCCTGATGAGAGAGACCAGTAATGCAGTAGTTACTTTTGCTCCCCAGGAATGCAAAACGAGTATTACGTTTCATTCAGGTTATTTGTATTCCTATGTCATTAACCGTTGTACATGCTTCTTTTCTCAACTTTCAGGAAGTTGAGATAAAGGCTGTTGGTAATCCCATGTGTATGGTTTGACCACTGCTACAATTTAACTTGATCCTTTCTATTAGAAGGCTGTTCCGCTGAAAATTGCTGCAGCAGGGTTAAACTTTCACCACTGAAAGGCTCTATGGAGGAACAGAAATTCAAAAGGGTTTGAATCCTTCTAGTACACATTTTTATAGTGTGAACTGGAAATCTGTTTTCAGCTTTACTGTAAATTTATACAGGCATGAAAGTAGTTATTCTGCTTTGCATAATGGCCTTTGACTTCTTAGGTGACACTTTTTAATAGCAGACTATCTAGGATTGCAAAACTGAAAGGTGCAGCTCTTGTTATGTAAAGCTTTATCTTTTGTAACATAGATGTGTGTCTGGAAAGTTAATAATGGCTCACAAATCAATGCCAAATGCATAGTCTAGGCTTCTCCCTCTTCACAGTTTGTGGATTTGCAGACTGTAATTAAACCCTTGCATTTTCTTTTAGTCTCCCAGTAGAGCACCTCGTCGTTTACTGTACACTTTTGACACAATTACCATTTCTTCTGGCCTGCCAATATCACCCTGTCCCTGAGGAAATGGTCTGTGTACAAAGGCATAAGCCTCAAAGAACTAACTAGATCTGGAAACATCACCACAACCACTGCTCAGTATTGCTCCAGAGTCCCACAGAATACTAATACTGGTTCAGCAGCATAATGAATAATTAAACACAACTGGCATTGTTTCAAACATTTTTCCAATGTCTTCAAATCATAGCAGAAAGGTAAGTATTTCAGAAACATGGATATTTGAAGGACCTGTATCATGATGAATGTTAGTTGAAAATTACATACTGAAAATATGACATCAGAAAAGTCTCCGAGGTTTACAGGATAGAATTAATCTGCATTTATTGTTAGACTGTATAAGTATTTTAGTTTCTTCTAGTAACATTCTTGTATTTTAGCTTGTTGCTTGGCAACACTATTTTTAGATATTCAAGTAATGTGTATCTTTGCAAATTAATCTCTGAAACATGCTTGCTGAATCCTTTCTAAGTAGCCCCTTTTCATGACACTGAAATACAAATCAATATAATCGACACCTCTCTAGCATTTAAAAATGATGAGTAGAATGAAAAAAAAACAACAATGAAAACCTGTTTTATAAACGCTTTGGGGCATCATTATCTGCATGTCACAACACATAAAAATTTAGAACCACAGAACTGTGAAACTAGTTTAAGGGTCATCTATTAAGACTTCTCAATGTGCTGAATGGTTGCTGAGGATTTTTAGATAAATCAACAAATGAAACTTTTGCCTGTAACTGTTGATGAAATATGTGACCAAAACGACTCCAAAATTTCCAAATGCATAATCACTGGCAACAATATATGTCTATGGAAAATTTTGTAACTATTATTTTATAGATGCACATTTTAAACCTAGCCAGAATTTTGTTTCATTTGGATTATTTTTGGTGGAACAATGCCCATAAATTAAAATGCAAGCTAAGACAAAAGAAATGCTATGTCGGAAACTGTTTATTAAAAAAATTAAAAAAAGGAATATAACGAAAGAAATAATTTGGATTTTTTCATTTTGAGAATTAACAGTGTATTTATTTTGATTTACTTTTTTGAAATTTTCAGGTGCATATTCATGTAATTAATTCTATGCAGTATTTTAGACACTTACAGACAAGATTTGGGCATTACATAGTTTTTATCTATGGAAAAAGATCTTTAACTTAAAAATATAATGCGTTCAAATGAATCATAGAATATTTACAGATCAAATTTTTTTAGAATTTCTGTTTTCTGAGAAGCAGCTAGTACTAGTCAATCTATTCAAAATACAATAGTAAAAATTGTATGAGTAATGCTATTGTTACATTATCAATTGTGTTTTAAATTGCCTTTAGAATGCTGATAATAGAAATGTCAGACCTTGTGATCCTCAGCTAAAAATCTTAGTTAACTTAGGCTTCAGTTGCACAATATAATTTCAAAGAAATCAGTGAAAATGAAGAATATCACTGGCATATTGTTAACATATAGAGATTCTACCAATCCCATCTTGTTTTAGACTTTTGCGATCTCTTCACCACAATAATTAAATGAATGCAAATCTTGCAAATGATGAAAAAAATGCAAATGGTAAAATAATAAACAAATGTTATCACTGCTAACCCATCTATTTATGTGTGCCTTAAGAAGTTTACAGCAAATGTTTTTATAGAACTGTAATGGAGAACACGGTAAGGTTTCCTTTGCTTTAGATCAGCACAATTTTCAACACCTTGTAACTGCTACAGTACCTTTCAATGGCCCCCTTTTTCTTTGGGATTGTAAGCTATCACTTAAAAAAATACTGCTGTGCATTATGTTATTCTATGTATGACTTTCAGGCCAGATTTGGAGATATTTAAATTATTTTGGTCTTGAAGTCATAGTTTGGATCTGACAAAGGTTTTCAAAGAAACAGCAGAATTAAATCTGTATTTTGAATAAGCTTACTAAAATGTTGAATTACTAGATGAAGAACATCAGTACTACCGCATTTCTAAATATTTCATTATAGTTTTCTGAATGTTGTTTTAATGAAAAAAAAAAGATTATACCCATATGCGGTCTTAACTGCTCTATTTTACCTATTTCTGACACCTTTTGCTACATAATTATGAAAATCCTGAAATTATTTTCAATTGTATGCTACTTTTCATATTCAATGCAAACAAGAGCTTCACTTTTGAAAAAACATAGTCTAAACCAAATCTTTTGTGATAATGTTGGTTATATTAATACAATGGGATAAACAACTACCAAATGCCCTTGGAGATTAGGGGAAAGCTCTTGTAGCCAGGAAAGAGGGGATAGAGACTTTCTATTTCACATGTACTCTTGCCTATGCAATGCACCTCAATGTCTCTGATATAAATCAAGGTCATAGAATCCAGCCTTTAAAAATTGTAGTGTCAACTTCCAACTCTTTCCACTACTTACCACATTAAAACTAAAATAAAGTTATAGCAAAGGTGAATGCAGAAAGTGAGGGATGGGACATGCTAAAGGGATTCAGATGTGATGATCCCATCTTTTAGCTACTATGTCAAACTGTATTTCAGACTGAATGCCTTTTGGGTGTTCATTAGTCTACATCCTTCTCCCACAGCAAAGGATAAAAGGAAGATTTCTCAACTCTAATATGGCAATGCGGTTTTGCACACATATTAGTACCTCCTAATTTGTCAAACTTAATCTAGCATAAAATCTTACCATTGACCTTACACCTCCTTGTTGAAATTAATTAGCACATTTAGGAATCACACATTACAAACACTAAACGTCATAAAGGCTTTTGGAAAAGTCCTATACAGCTGTGATGAAGCTGGGTTACATATTGCTTTAGCTATATGGGAATGGCCACATAGGATGGAGGCAGAAGATTAGGAAAAATTGGAAATAAAGTTAAGAAAACGAGACAGTAGGAAGGCAACTAGCAGAGACAGGGAAGGTTCACAGGGTGATGAAGTGCAAAGAGGGTGCTAGGGCCTATAAGAAATGTCAAAGACATACCTGGCAACTTTTTTTTCTATTTATGAGTTTTAACCTAATAAGAGACAAATAATTTTCTCATGTTTTTTTAAAACAAAGAGGAATTTCTGATGAGAAACACTTCTACATATGAATAAATCAGAGTATTTTTCTTTAATTCTAACGCACATAGCCCATTTTTCTCTTTCTGTTCTGGAGTGCAGGCATGTTCTCTCTACAATGAAAAAAGCAGGATTCACACAGAAGATTACTTTGCATTAAATTCACGGTATGCACATACAGGGAGCAGCAGATTAGACAGAAGTTGGCCATATACTTCTAAAGTAAGGTATTTGAGACACCGCATAAATCGTTTTCTTGTTGAAAAATACATTCACATAATCTTCCAAATGAAAATTTGATCTTCTTTTCATAGTCAGAAATAATATGACTACTAGAAAGGAAATTCTTCTATTAATATACAAAAAAAAATGTTATAGGGATGTTTTCTATCCTTTACTGTTATTTTTTCTCTCTTCCTGTTGGGAGAACTGGTGCAAACTCCACTTTGAAAAGTATAGTATTCATGTAGAAATTCAAATTGTTACTTTTTTTTCAGAAATAAATTAAGATACAGAAAATAAGAAGCAAGAAGTGAATAAAAGAGTGAATGAGAGAGATATTTTAAGATACCATTAAGGACAATATGAGTTCTTCGGTAGAAAGTAATTAGAATGATCAACTAAAGCACAAAACATAACCCCCTCCCTGTTTTCTCAGAGTTGCCCAGCACAATCAGCATCTTCATATTCCAGTCTCCTGTTGAGATGAAGAACCAGCAAAGACCACTGACTACTAAACAGTCCATTTATGCCATTCTTATAAGATGGATACAAGTCAGCCAGACATCAAATCTCATTTCATTATTCCTTGGGTCACATGAGTTCCAAATGCCCAGAGGTTAAATGGAAAACACTTTAGTCCATTAAAATGCACTCACTCAAATAACTGAGTCTTTCAATAAATTCTGTTCAGCTGGGATTAAAAATAAAACGTATTTGACAAGAGTACATCTTTTTCACAAGAAACCTTTAAACAGTGGAATATCAGTATTCATTGAACTTAAACAATAAAGTTATAAACTGGATTAAAGAAGGGTGGGCATCAAAATACTTCATTTCCCATCTCTCTTACCAAAACAAAACAAAACAAAACAAATCAACAGTCCTTGGGAAGGGAATACTAAACAGTTTCTTTGTAAGACAGAGGAAAATGTTGCGTTCCTGCTCTTTCTCAGTAGGTAAAAATGCTTTGAGATCAAAGATCCCAGCAATTAACAAGCAGACTCAAAACAATTTAATCACTTGTTACAGCAAACATGCTATTATGATATTCCCTATACATTTCTTGGTCTTTCATTCTCATTTAAGTAAAATGTTCCATTGATATATATATGACCATGTGGCATGGGTCTTTTGGAAAAGGTGATAATCACCTTTATTATTTATTTTTTTTTAAATGCTCAAGAAGATGAAAGATCCAGAAAGAATGTATTACCTGTTGGGGGTGCAGGGTGGCATTTTCCCCCCCCTCAGAAATGACAGCTGTGATGTTTATTTATTAATGTGCACATAAATGCAAGAGAATATTAATTTCTCAAAAAAATGGTTCTGTAGAGTGGTCATTCTTTTCTTATATATAAATGTAATAGCTTTTCAAGGGCCCCATTATCATTAATTTAGTGGATTATCAAGAGCAGCAACTCCTTACTTTGTTAAATCTCATTTTTCAGGCATTAACAAAACATTGCAATATCTAGACCTCTGTTAAAAAATGATCATCATTTAATAGCTGCACATGGGTGCTGTTAGCCCTAGGTAGTAATTAATCTCTCTACAACAGTTTCTGCTGTAGCAATTGTAAAAACCACGTGAAACTCACAAAATTACTGATTAGTTATATTTCCCATATTTTTCATGTTTTTGATATTCAGGATGACGTATCTTATCAAATCCATGACTACCTCTACGTTCTTAGTACATAAAATACTCAAACATGAGTGTATGTTTTTCTAACAACATGAAATATTTGTAATGAAGAATATCCCAAAACAACAGGAACACAAGATAAAAGGAGAGTCTTGTACATCATCTATGACCTTGAAAACTACCCTGAATGTATGAGGATTTATAGGTTTGCCCCATTTATACTACTATTCTTCTTACCACAATATATGTACCAAAACTCTGAATAGTATTCAAGTGGAGGGCCTACTAGTCCTTAGTATGGAAAAGAATTTTTTTCCTGCCACCTAAGGTGCAATGATAAATTGAACCAGAAATTGATATAACATATGAATAATAAATATTGCACAACAACTGAAACCTAAACTCCAGAACAAGATAAAATTGTAAATATTATTGCAATAAATATACCCTCTCCTGAGATCTACTGGGTTCTGCATTAAATGTTTCACCTTGCATATAAACAGGAGTGTAAAAAATTTTTACTTTTTCTTTTTTACAAGTGTGGCCTTTATCTCAGATGGCAATAACTCAAATCCACTATACACTCAGAATTTTAAAAAAAGAATACTCCAGAATCATTTTTTTTTTTTTTTAACATGACAACATCTACAACTAGAGGAAGATCCTATTTTATTTTTGGCCTTGAATTACAGAATTTCCTTTAACAGTTCAAAAGATAACATGGTAACCTTTGCAATTTGGAATTCCAAATTAAGGCACTATGAGAGAAAGAAAAAGTGAAAGCTTCTCTCAGAAAGGGTCTCTCCTATAATTATCACCATCAGCATCAAGGGTAGAATAATCCCGCATTAGCAGAAAGATGACTCTCGGGTCAGAGTTTTTAAGGGGTTTTGCCACCCGTGACAGTATTAAGACTTCTGGCACATTTCACTGATACATTTTTAACTGTCTCCTACCTAATGCCTTTCAGTTAGTATGGCTGTGTGCTTCTTCAAACCAGCTGGGCAATTCTTGGGAGACATGGTGATAGTTAGGTATGTCTGATCATTTGGGATCAGTCTTGGCCCTGCTATTATACTGTCAAGTTGGATTAAACACCAGACATGGGAGCCTGTGTTGCTGTGGTTTCACTCTGGCGAAGGTTGCCTTATTAAAGCTAGCTCTGTTTTAAGATTGTGATAACATCTAGAGGTACAGCATAGATTTACCTTAGGACGTTTGTAAATTTTCAGAAGCACACAGAGGCAGCGCTCAGGGAACCTAGCAAAGCTGAGGGTCTGATTTAGGCATATTTTTCTCTTTCTGGTCCTATGACTCTATAATTGCTTTAAATTGATATATTTCATACTGAGGAAAGAACTTACAAAAGGAGCTTAGTTCAGATGGAAAATTAGCAAATCTCTCTCAAATCAACAACCACTGCCTCCAAGGAGACAAGACGCCACATATGGGATAACTTTTCTAGGTGGATGCTGCCTCTTCTGCTGACACTGCTGGGAATCCAAACGAAAATATAATCTTAGTATTGATGAGATTCTGATAGCTTTGCAATGTTTCTATAACATCCCTACAGTATTTTCCAAATGCAGATGGAAAAATAGATGAAAGAAATTTAGGAATCAGGCTCCAGTAAGAATATATGGAAGGATAACATTCCAGGTACAGCTGATAAATACTTCTGTGACTACAGTGTGGTACCTTTGAGAAGATAGATAGAAGGTAGAAGAAAATAGGGAACAGTTTTACCATTTTCCTCATTTTGTAAACATATATAGGTGGGACTCTTAAAAGTTTGCATAGTTACAGGTCATGTTCCACTTTTCTAAGTCAAAACAATCAAAACAGCCATATGGTCCATCAAAACAAAGCAGTAAAGGAATAAGAGGTAAACAGAGTTATTAACTTGTCAGTGACTTGATTGATCACCCACTGTAAGAAGCTGAAACTCAAATGGTATTCCGTACAGATAATCAATTGTGTAATAGCCAGCAACAAATGTTGATGAACTGTTAAGGTGCATGTATCATATATGCTTAAGGAATAAATGATGAGTGAAAAATTTCTCACCCTAATTGCAGTACATGTAGTTTAAGCTGTACACATTTCAGATAATTTATTCTGAAGTAAGATAAGAGAATTTGTGAGCAACTTGCCCTTTGACCAATGCTCATGATGTAAAATCCATCAGCCTAATTTTGCTGGGATTATTTGCAGTGGTGAGGTTGATCCATCTTTTGAAAAACTATGGTCTTGTTTTAAAATAGTTGTAGCTATGTAAACGTTAGAAGTAAATGACCTAAAATATGCTTCCAATAAACTTGTGCCTGAGCACTTTTTTTGAGTCCTCAGTATTAGCCTCTTTGTTGAATAGTAAATTAAGGCACCTGTAGTCAGTAACATCTTTTACTGATGGTGGAGGGAATCAGTGAGAACTGTATGTACAGCCATTCTCTCAGGATCCACTTTATTTATTCCTGTTCAGCAGTGGTGATCATCCAGTTTTTGTTATCATTACGCAGGAGCTAGGAAACCCATGTAAAGAGAATCAGGGTGTGGTTTTGTCGTGGTTTCAGCTCAGCTCAGCCGGTAACAAAGCACCATGAAGCCGCTCACTCACCCCCCACCCCCTCCCCTGGCCATGTTGGGATGAGGAGAAAATCCAAAGGCAGGCTCGTGGGTCGAGACAAGGACTGGGAGGGATCACTCCCCACTTATGGTCACGGGCAAAAGACAGGCTCAACTTGGGGAAGAAACAAAATCAATTTTATTGACTACAAATCAAATAAAATCAAACACACAAGGGTATTAGGAAGGAAAACCAAACATCAGAACACCTCCCCCCCACCCCTCCCGCCTTCCCGGCTCAGCTGCGCTCCTGGTTCTCTCTCCCTCCTCCCCCCGGCGGCACAGGGGAACAGGGGATGGGGGTTGAGTCAGCTCGCCACACATCGTCTCTGCCGCTCCTTTCCTCAGGGGGAAGATTCCTCACTCGTCCCC
>VYZV01011390.1:1907-20905 GCA_013401275.1 Pandion haliaetus | reverse complement strand
GCTTCATGGTGCTTTGTTACCGGCTGAGCTGAAACCACAACACTGTCTTACAGCAAGTAAATCGAAGCACTGACTTTGGGCAACAAGTAAAGTCCAAGCTTCCCCACATTTTGCTGCTGATGGGAGGAAGACAGAGTACCTTTTGGGATGAAATGGTAAATTCAGGTTCATTAAACAAGGTCAAAAGACCTGCCCTCACAGAAGAGACTGCTAACGCATTCAGTTTGCTTTTCTGTCACTTTGCGTTATGACACTACTGTCATAACACAAATGCAAAATAAACACCCAACAATAGTATGAACCCCAAACCGACATTTAAATCTAGACTTCCTATTCCCATAATTTTCTAGTGGGCTAAGATTTTCAGGGCATTGTTTTCAGTTTTGTTTAACATTTCAGGAAGATTCAAATGATTTCTGCAAAAGAATTAAAACTGAGTTAAATTCACTACTAGGTGCATGATGGAATACAGGCAGGATAACAACATGGATAGAGCAGGCATGAGGCAGGGCTGTTGGAGCTCATGTTGAATAAGTAAGGCTTTTTAAACTAAGGAAATGCTGTTTATTAATGGGTTTAGGCATAATTTCTTTGCTGCACATAGTTGACACGTGGAATAAATCACCACCAGCAGCAGAAAAACTAACAAATATAAATAGATTTGGGGAAAAAAAGTAGGAAAACTTGTTGGAGAAAAACTTAAGTTTTTGAGAATATATGCTGAAAAGACCTTGGAAAAAGCCACATGATTCTGAACATTATTTGCAATTATTTGTTGGGATTTTACTCTAGCAAGACCAGGTAGTAATAGCTAATTACTTAGAGACTACCCATTGCTATGTGTAATTCCTGAGCTGGAACTATTTCTTGACTTCAGGAATTAGAATATTTGTGTCCCCTCTGACGGCTACCTTGCAACTTTATTTTTATACTCACCAAAATGAGATTTTCAAATAATAATTGTATTTAGAGCTAAATTAATATCAACTGAACAAAGCTGAAGCCTACAGCAATACTGTTTCCAGAGAAATTGCATTCTTGGTTAGACTATATTACAGAATCACTAAATAATCTGCTACCAGACAGAGACTTAAAAAATGGGCATCAGTTCAGACATAACCATTTTGGAGCCCCAGTGGTACCCAATGACTATATTAACAAATTTAAATGGGTTCTTTTTAATGCCAAATTCATTACATATATTACTAAAATATCTTTTGGACTGCAATAATAATTCAATAATGCTCCTTGGAAGACTGAGACACTTCCACAAAAAAAAAAANAAAAAAAAAAAAAAAAAAAAAAAAATTGCTGGACACAATGGACAAGGTAGAATCATAGCTAAAAGAAAAGAATGAAGTTATGTGAAGGAACAGCAGTATCTGCTTTGACACATATGAGGGTATATAAAAATGCATTATCATATTCCTCACTGAATATGTCACCTCATCAATTCCAGAACGTTTCAGTCCCAGAATTGGAGATAACCTGCAAAAAGCATGAAGTAACTTTAGTGTCTCCCACTTCACATGGCAGTTGCTGCAGCACAATATTTACTATATTTAGCAATTTTCAATCTGATTTTTACAGCATCATGTCTTAGTTCAAAAGGCTAGATCAGGCCTTTCTTGTCCTAAGAAGAAAGAATATTCCCGTGAAACAAACATATTTTTCCTTTGAATCACAATTTTGTTCAGCATTTTTGTTTAATCTTTGATCAGAAGCTTTTGTGTATCAGCGAGGGAGTACCCAGACAAACACAGTTCTACTGATTTACCAATATAACTGTTTAAAATTTGGACTTCAGAGCCACTATTCATTTATTCTATTACACAGCAAGTATTAATTTAGATTTTTGTCTAATCTGTTCAGCCAGTCTCATTATATGTGGAATCTAATATAAGAATACAGCTTACTTATCCTTGGAAGCTATAGGTTTGTTCATACAAACTACAAAGTTGTTTACGGTCACTTAGACCTGTAATATTAAGAGGTTCTTGCAACTACTCTGCCCTAAAAGACCTAGCAACCACATGATATACATACGTGACTGAAACTTTTTCACAGTCTGCTAGCTGCAGAATGAAAGGCTAAGCAGTAATTGAAAATAGCAGGCACAAAGCACAACCAGTGCAGAATGGGAGGGTTTGCATTTACTTTGCATAGCTGTAACTAGAAGCACTAGTTACAGGCAAAAGAGAATCATGCCCAGAAACTGTACATACCAGTCCCTCACACAATATAAATTTTCCCAGGTCCATTGATTTCAACGAAGGCAGACAAAATTACAGCAATGAAAGCTCTATGTCATTTTATTGCCCAGATTCTTTTCTGAACATATCCTGTGTGCTGGAAGGATGGATATCATAGACCCTGGTTCAGCTCTAACCCTGTAGAAGATGAGTTTGTTCCTGAACAGTTTTAATGTGTTTCACTAATGAAGTATAGGCGGCAGTAGGACCGGTGCAGAACAGGGGCATTCCATCCATTGCAAATCCTTTGCATTCTCACCTCATTTGCATTTGTGTGGTACTGGTGGGGGAGAACAGTATATAAGCAGAGGCATGAGCAGCAAATACTTCTTGAAGAGAAAATCATCTGCATGGCCTCTGGGAGTCTAAGAAGCTGTGAAAATCCAGCCTGTATCTACTTGCTATTACATAGTTTTGATTGATGGGATTAAAAAGCTGTTTAAAAGTCTTGGGGCACTATTCTGCATAGGTTTGCATGTCATATCACATAAGGCCAATTTTCTCATAATTTATTAATTTTAATTCATAATTTAAATGAGAAAGTTGTAAAACATGGCTCTAGCTGAAGTTGTGAAAAAATCAGTATTCTCCAGCATGACTCCTTTGTTCAATTCTCTGCACTGTGAATCTGACATAAAGGTAGAGGAAACTTAAAGGAAGGCAAGTTTTTTGCCAGAAGAAAAGGTATAGCCAAACAAAATAATGTGAGTTTGTACCTAAGAGTCATATTCTTTAAAACCAAGTAAACAGTCTTTGTTTGCCAAAATATGAAGGGCCCAGAAACAGATTCCTGGCAATCCAAGAAGTGTGTGGCAAACTCAGCTACACATCAGCTCAACAGCCCTTGGCAGCATATATTTAATTGATTATGTGGTGCAAGGTGGGCAAGTGCAATGAAGCAGAACATGTAGAAATACCTTTAAAGAGTCGTGAGTGACAATGAAACAGTTAAAGGCACAGAAAAGACACTTCATGAACTCCTCTTCACCTCTTCTTATTACACAGCCACAAAAGGATACTGAGTAAAACTGAATGATGGGAAAGTAAAAAACATCGTTATTTTCCACAACATATAATTAGCCTGCAATACTCATTACCCCCAATATCAGTGAGAGTAAAAGCGACAGTTAATAAAGCAGTCAGGTGCTTAAAAATGCAGCTGCATTCCAACAGGATTTGCAAAAGGAACACGGAGATTATGTAGTAAATCCCCACTGGTTTTGTTTACACTCCTCTGGGAGCACGATCCTTGGAAAACAGCTTTACATATGGTGTGTTATACTACCTATCTGCTTCTACCTACCTTATAGAGACACAGAAAATACACAGACTGCCTGTGAGACATCCCAGTGTATCTGGTAATACACAGGCGCCCTGGGTGTTTTCCATCACAAGGGATCCCCATTTTTTTAAGGGTGTTCTCTAGTCAACATGAACACCCAACTTGAATGCTCAATCAGCAGCCATGGGGGTGGGCTCTAATACCTAAATCAAACAGTTGGGTGTCTTTTGAACATTTCAGTAGATATCAGACATCATTATTTTAAGGCATTTTAGCACTTTTATGAATCAGACCCCATGACCTCAGGAGGCTTTGAAANTGGCCTCAGGAGGATTTGAAAAAAGGACAGTCTTCTTTATTATTAGCTGAGAAGAGAGATATTGAAGTGAAATAGCTAAACCAAAATAAAACAGGAAAAAAAAAAAAAAGCACTTTGGAAGGAATAGAAATAGTTTTGATTTAAGGCATGAACCATTTTCTAGCATTGGATAATAAAGGGAAGCGTTGAGGTGAGAGGGTTTTCCATAGATGGTGTCTGCAGTGTTTTCAGGAATAGCAGGTAGTGCTAGTGCCAGTAAATGGGGAGGTATGATCTGCTGATCTGAATGAGTGTGGCCACAGCTATGTTCATATGAGGAAAAGCCAGGATCTTTTAGTTAGCTGTGGTTAGCCAGGCTCAGTTCCTTTTCTAATGAGGGCCTTTTCACCTGTCAAACACACTGTTCTCTGCCACATTTTCTTTTGTTTCATTTTAAACCTCTCTCATAATTTTCACTTTCTCATGTCATTTTTTCCCACTCTGAAAGGATATGCAAGAGAAAGGACTTTAAATTAATTTTTCAGAAGTGCTTAATATAGGTAGTGCATAAGGGCAGACAGAATTCAATTTGGTTAAATGTAAGCTAATGCACACTTGCAAAAAATTGTCTGAATTTCTTGTGCATTCTCAAAGGCTCGGATGTCCTGATTCAATGAGCATTTGAGTGCTCCTTAGAGAATAAAGCCCCTTAATTTCCCTGTCAGGAGTTAAGGGTTCTCTTTCTACTCAATCAGCAATGCAAACACCTTTGCATTGAACTTTGACCCCTCTTAAGGAGAATCTAAGTGACTGTTGTTCAAGAAGATAGCTTCTTGGTGTATTGCAGCAAACAGGTTGCTTAGATGAATTACAGGGATTGAAAAAAATGGCATATAAATACTATAATCCTGTTATATAAAGCAGTGCTATGAGCTGGGTAGGTGCTGAGTCCCACATTCATAGGGTCACTTCAGAAGATTTAATACTAGAATTTCAGAAAAGGTTAATGAAAGCAGTAAATGATATGCTAGAATTTGGAGGAAACAAGCCATCACAAAGACCAAGGTGCTCAGTTCCAGCCTCACTGTGGCTTTTTTATGGTGGCAGCAAAATAGTCAAACTGACCATTACCCAGGAGAGAGAGAATTTAAAGTCACTGTAGGAGTTTTTATTGCATTGCCCTCTGCAGTCTTCAGGATTGCTAGAGCGCTCCTGGAAGCAGGCCTGGAAAGGGAAGGAAAGAGCAGGATCTCTATGCTGGATACTCCAACTAGACTGGCAGCCCAGTGGGTCTGTGAACAGCCACTCTCAGCAGTACCCTTCTTAGCAGAATATAGGCATGAGCTGCCCTCTCTTGGTGCTGCAAAAAGCAAGTTTACCTCCTTCCTCGTCTTTGTTCCTTGCTAAGGCAAGTATAGAATACTGAAATATGAGAAGATAGGCAGGATATTGAGTTTGGCCAAAATTCTGACTTCTTATCGAAGTTCCTTCATTCCGTATGTATTTCAGCATAGAATGAAGCATTGGTGAAATTCCTTTTGCCCTTTACACGCTCATTTTATAGGCTACATACATTTCTGCAAAATGCCCCTCTCTGGCTGAATATAGCAAATGAGGTTTCACCCTCTTCAGACATATACATTCACATTATGAATCAAAAGTTGCATATCTATACATTTATTTCAGAATTTGTAATTTTTATTTCGTAGTCCTGAGTGTATGGAAAAAAACCAATAATAACCACAGTAGAAGATGTGTCAAAAATTCAAGACTTTTTTTTGCTGGGATTTCAATTGAATTTAGTTTCTTAATGCTTATAAGAAGGTTGTTATGGTTTTAAATGAGATCTGTTGCTAATGGCAACTGTTTCAGTAATTGTAAAATCTATAAAATAGACAGGGCTATTTAAGCTGCTTAAAAATTTATAGCATATTAGATTTAATTAATACATTCAAATATGAGAAGGAATTAATGATTTAAAATCTGGATCAATATTTTTCTGTATGTATATGCTTTGTATTAAAAATAGTATATGCAATTCTCTCAATAGCATTAGAATGGACAGTTTGTCTGAAATGGTATAGTGACTTAGTCCACTACTGTATTTCTTGACCCCTGTATGACACAATTGAAATCTGGATTAAGTAGGAAGGAATTACTGCAGAAGATTCAACAGAGCTCTTTGCTGGCATGTGAAAACCAAGGTTTATTAGCAGGGTTGTAGTTGTACAGTCACTGCAGTGTTTATAGTGCATTAAGCTCCAGGTGCAATTATCATATTTAACCTCACACATATTAATTGGTTTTATTATAAACCACCTTTCCCCTCCTAATAAATAAAATTCAGAGTTATTATATTTCTTCAGAATAATTATGTTTTTAAAGTATTATAATAACATATAGAGAACTCTAGTGTGCTACTTAAAGTGATATTTTGAAAGCTCCTTGAGGTCACCAGATAAATAGAGCTTAGTACATACAGAATTATTATTATTATTATTACTATTGCACAAAAGTGTAGGCAAGACTGTAAATACAGTATCTATATACATATATGTCTATATATATTTGCACTACAGGTGTCTGACGTACTTGTAATTATATTTCAGGGTTATTTCATTCTAATATAAAGACAAATAGAAGTCTGTTCTTTTCCTAAACCACATTTCACTTGAAAGCTGGCTTCCTTAACTATAAAAAAAGAGCTAATCTCTAAAAGAGTGAGTTTGTTCTAGCAAGAGATGACATGGAAACTTAGAGCTGTAGCATTTCACTGAGTTTCACTTGGGAAAAGACTTGCAGGAAAATTCTGTAGGGTTTCCCTTATTAATATTTCTCCAAAACCTCCAGTGCTGAGTAAAGGATGGGATGTATTTTTGTCAGATGCAATAGTGGTAGCCATCCATTTCAGACTGGAAGATCTCTGGAGATTTATATCAATCTCCACCTTAGGCTGTCTCCAAGAAGATCCAGGACCAAAAGGACAGAGTCTCTGTTTCAAACACTTCCTCTGCTGTGATCCAGGTTAATCAGAGAATTCCTGTCCTGAGATGCTCCCTGAACTCCTAAAGGGCGATATTTTTCATCAGCATGGAAATTATACCGCTCTTGCTTCTCTCAGACTCAGTGGGATGAATTTAAAAGATATGTGAAGAACTGTAAATCCATGGGAGTGTAACAGGCTGTATCTTAGAGAATTTCTGCAGTGTCTGCAGTTTGTACAGGACTAACTTTAAACTATACATTTTGAACCATGTAGTATGCTACAACACAGTTCAGCAACTGACCAAATCGAGAAAGATTTTACGGCTTGTGTTGAATGCCCTGTCATAACTGCATTGCTGCAAGTAGCTATGTTAAAACTAGTATGAGCGTGTTTACAGAAGCAGCAGTACCATCATGTGTAATCACAGACCGTGTACATACAGATTGATCTGATCCAGTTGTAGATGCACACAACTTAAACACACACTAAGCTACTTGCTCCTCTCAATGGAGAAAAGTAGATGCATGGAGAGATTAATTGATTTGACTGAATTGCTGACTAAGAGATACTGGCCATAAGGGATGGGAGCCTACATACGTACCTTAAACTCCAGACATCTAATTTCTGGTGCTTCATTACAACAGTCAAATCCCATTCACAATGCTTAATGGATGAGAAAAAGATAAAGTATGTTCCACTTAAGATTCACTGCTTAGAATTTCACACCAAACCCAAAGATAAATGAGCTAGAATGTGAGGTAAAGGGTGGAGGTCTTGAGACAATAGGCATTCCTGAAAATAGTAAAATGTCTAAAATCAAGCCTATTGGAGGAAACATTCAGACATAAAACAGGTAATATAGCTTTGTACCTATGAAATTTCATGGAACAGGATAAATACCTGACTGGAAGGGGTCTACACAATCTCCATATAAATCTCTAAGCGTAAGAATACAAATATGCTATTTGTCTTTCCAGCCTCTAGGTCACGGAAAGGAAATTGAGTGTTCAGCTTGGAGGGAGATCTAAGACAGGAACTAAATTTAACAGAATAGCAATAGATGACTGTGGCTGTCTTCACAAATGCTGATGAAATGTTACGGGGTAAAAAGGAAGGAGACACTATCTCAACGCTTCAGATATTTCCAGTTAGGAAAGCAGGCTATATCACATAACAGAAGGTGATAGTCCCAAATTCTGGTTAAATAAGATGAAGAAACTACTTCAAGAATATCTGTAATTAGCAGGTCACATGATGCAGCATCAACTCAAAGAAAGTTTATCCATGAAATCTCAACTGAAAAATTTTAAAATTTTCATTTTAAGTGATAAACTTCTGCTCTCCAATGGATTAAACTTGAGAAGCAGGTTCCTCTGTTTCTATGGGGTAAGCCTTCCAACTTTAAGGCAGCCCAGCTATATCATGTACAAAAGACAACCTCCTCCTTAATGGAAGGAGAAATAAGAGTTCCAATGGCAGAACCTGCAGTATTCAGTGACCTCCCACCAAGATCAAATATGACAGCATGTTAACCCGAGCATATTCATGTCATTTAAATTCTTAAAAAGAATTGAATGGATTTATTTATTTATTTATTGAAAAATTACCCTCCCAGGACTCAACAAACAAGGCCTGTTCCAAAACTGCAGTGGGACATAGACTACATACAGCTGAACACGTCTCCAGAAGTAATAGGGGGCACTCCATACAGATGGAAGACAAAATTGCCTGCCTGAGTGATGGAATTTAATGTGTTGAAAATTGAGTTTCTAGTAGAATATAACTACTAGTTCTCAGTAGTCATCATTAACCTTTTGAATTTACTTTCCTGGGAATATGATCTGAATGTGTACATCCTGTTGGTTTGCCTGTGTGATTCCACAATGACACTTATGAATGTTTTGGTTAACGTCAATCAGCTTTGTCATAGAGGCAGATGTTTCAAAAATAAATAATGGCTGAGGAAAATGGATGATGAGGCAGAAGAGAGAAATCTGAGTAGCATCTCTAGGGAATAAAAAATTAAAAATCAGGAGAGTACAGTGTTTAGCCTAGATGGAAAATTATTCATGGATCAGGGGGTTTGGGCTATTACATATTCCCTGTGATTTTGAACATCTCTTTAAGGTTTTTTGTCTTCCCCAAAATCTATGAAGCTTGCAGAGACTCAAGAGCACAAACCTTTTGGGAATTATTGTTGCCTTAGGTCAATGCTGATGCAACCAAATAGCAATACAATATACTAAGTGAAAGATGGCTAAACAATTCATTCTTATTAGCTAGATGTTGTGGGCTTATGGCCAATAATTACATGTTAATTAATAATTAATATCTTCTATAGTAATTTTATGGCAAGCTAACCTCTGATTGTCTAGACAGAGAGCATGTATGCTTTGCATGTAGTCTACACACTCTGCAATAATCCTCTGGCTTTGCATACATTGTTCTATTAAATTGCTCCAAAATATTTTCAGAGCAAAAGCAGTTGGTAGAGCTCCATCAGCACTTCACTGCAGAAATGTTAGTGCACCTCTAAAAGCTATATAGGCATGGTGAAGGGCTTGTGTTAGTTATTTCTGAGTTTAAAAAGTACCTCCAGTTTTGAGTATTTCTCTGTGTGAAGACACTGTCACTAGAAGAAGATATGGTGAAATACATGCTGAAGTGTACTGGTGGATTGCAGTCACATTGCTCAACATCTTTCATTCCTGTGCATTGTAACCCTTGCTACAATTAAAAAAAAAAAACCCAAAACCAAAAACAAAACCAAAACTGTTTGAGAAGATAAAACCAGACGTTTAATTTTTAAATCTCCAAATTATATACAATTTCTTAATGCAATACACCACATAACTCCTGTCAACCCTTTATTCTTGTTGATCTTTACAAGGCACAGGGTGCGATGGAAGCAGGGAAAGATATTTCTGTGCCTCCTCATCATCTTGATTCTAGAAACAACTGGGCTGATGGAGTGACTTCTTTAAACTGTACTTGGCTCATTGAGTGCAGCCTCAGTAGCAAATCACTAAAACATTCCAGAACTGAACTCTTTTTTTCCTTACTCTGAAGCAGCTAGTGTTTTCCACTGCCAGAGGTCTGACACTAGATTTAGCAGACCAGGGAATTGCTTCAGGTTGTCACTTCCTCTGTTAGAATAAGTAACAATTAGACTAAGAATTAGTAAGTGCCAAGCTGCCTTCAGAAATTGTATTAATCATCCTGCTGGTTCTCTTTAGGCAGAAAAGGTTGAAATAAATGTATGTTAATTGACTGAGCAAAAGAAAAAAAAATTAACATTTTCTGGTATCTTAGCCTTGAGATTCTCTCATCCTGCTTTTCCTATGCTTCTGTGAAAGTGATAGAAGTTCTTATCTCAGATCTGATTCTCATTACTGACATAATGTCAGGTGGTTAAAGGTAACAGCTGGGAGAAGAAAGGCATCTATTACATTTGCATTCAGACTATCATCAGGGTTGTAGAAATCTGTAGCATTTCAGGGCTAATTTCTGCAGCAATATTAACTAAATTCAGAAGCAGGTTTGTGAAATTTCCATGACAATTTTGTAGCAGTAAATGCTGCATAGTTTATGACAGCAGGAAATAGAATACATGTGTTTTAAAGCACTTTATTATTATTTGTTTTTATATCCAAGTAATAAATCACGCAATGAAGACTGATTGAGCTAACAGGGAAACATCTAGCAAACTTAGTATTTGCTGTGCAGTCTCACAAAAAAAGGAGTTTTTCCTGCTGACAGCATGTGGTAGCAAGCTATTTCCCCCAAAGCAGGATAAACTTATTCTTTCCACTGCAGTCATTGTTTTGTTCAGATATTTTTATTCATGTGTGTGTATATTGCATTATTTACTTGTACATGTATTAGAAAGCACCACAAGAATTTGACAGAAAATTATCCTGCCAGAAAATGCAATTTGTCAAAAATGAAAAGTGGAAACAAAAATATTAGCGGGGTTATAACAAAGCACTTCAATGTTAACAAGATGAGAAAAAAAAAAAAAAACCAAATTCAGTTTCAGTGAATTCAGATGAATGCTTCAACCAAAGTGTTTCAAGTTGATATTGTTGTGTGTCAGTTTTGTACTGTTTCCTCTATGACAGTAACATATGTAATATTAAATCATCAACAGTTGATAAAAAACCCTTTCAAATTGAAACATTTAAATATTTTTAGAAATTAAAAAAAAAATTTCTTCCATGATGTCTGAGCTATTTATATACCCAATATTTATTCTTACATACTCAAATGCTTATTTCTCAGCCACGGAAAATCGAGTACTGAAAACATTTCCTTGAAAAATGCTATGTAAAATGGAGATGTGGAGCAGCTGTTCTTTTTCTCTGGTAGGATGTGGAATAAAGGATGGAATAACAAGGGGTTTTTCTGTGTTACCTCATTTTACTGCTTGCATGATACAGTTTATGCCTTTTCATGTATTTAACCAAATTAGCAAAAAAGATAAGCAATTAGATAGTGAAAAAGGACTTACAAAGGCATCCAGAACTGCTGCAATAGGACTTACAAATAGAGAAGTAATACAGGTCAGATGTTAGGACTATTCTTAAACTGAAGGAGGGGAGAATGCCTTCAGGCTCCATATCACCCAAACCCAAAGAAGCTAGGTGACTAAGGAAACTACTGATTAATATGGTAATTCTTTGGACTGTATTGAATTTGTTGCCCAAATCATATGTTCTATTCTGATAAATAAAACTGCCCTTTGACAGACAACAGTCTTGTCTCTTTTGATATGGGAAAAAGTCACATCAAAACTCCTAACTGATGTTAACTGATGACAACTGACGTCAAACTGCTGCAGCCTGAAATAAATGAACTGTGTCAACTTGCTCCACGGAAGTAGAATTCTGCCTCTTGACAGGTGTATGCAGGTTTCTTAAAGTAAGTAGCAAGAGATTTGAGAAAATTGCCCGATTACAAAGAAAATAGGATTAATATTACTGTATGTCTATGATTGTAGTGGTAACCACACACTGACCGTACAAACACACGGATTCAAAGATATGAAAAGTGCAGTTAATTGTCAATTGTGTACATTATAATTATTACTTTTATAGTTCATCCTTATTCATAAGATAATTTTGAAACATCAAAACTTGTGGCTAATTACTTTCCAAATAACCTCCAGTCAAGACGTAGCTCGGGCCTTTTGAAAACAAAATGTACTAATGTCTGACAGTTCTTCCATGCTTGCTGGTGTGCTCAAAGAATACACAAAGATTGGTAAGTATGATTTTCCTTTGAAACTTTTCCTACCACATTTTTTTATAGTTTCAAACCAGAGCTTCTGGCTAGAAGCCAGACTTGCTTCTCTGCTAGTCTACTGAATTGTTCTGATACTTTTTACAAGTTAGGTCCAGATTTACTATCCTACATTTGCATGGCAAATTACTTGTTCTTACTGAAAGAAGGTATATCTTTGGTAGTCATTTAGCCATGTCACTTTACCAGTTAATTTAATTTCTTTACTCCTCTTTATAGGTTAGAAAATCCCTGAAAAACTTGTCTTGCTTTAAACCTGTAATTTGGTGGTAGTGACCTCATGCTGTTTATGAATGGATGCTGGCCAAAAGTAGACATCCCCTTGCTAATGTATGTAAACTAGCAAAAGAGACTTTGCAGATTTGATCAACAATTTGTTAAAAGACTCTTGTGTCAGACAATATAAACCATATGTAAGCTGGGCAATCTTATGGCCCAGCATTCTCTGCATGTTGATTGGTTAAAATTAGACAGCATAACACATTTTATTTTAAAATACTGTTAGTAGGACAAACATCACAGAAATTGTTGATAAATAGGTAAAGGAAATTAGGCTTTTCATTGGTTAATTGTTTTATAGTGTTTACAGAATCAAGTCTGTGATAAATATATAAGAAATGCATATCAAGAACAATTTTCAAGCAGTTTTTTGTGTATCTGTCTATTATTTCCTGGGTTCAACACAATAAATGTTAACTACTTTTCACATTTCTAAAGTGGATTTGATGTTCCTGAGTTGACACACATACCTGATTAAAATCCCGTATCAAACGAGACAATATACAGAGCTAAGCGAACAAATTTGCAAGATTTCAGGCCCTACCAGTAGCACTGTGACACTACCAACTTGAATAGGAGGCAAATGTAGCTGTCTCTGAGCCTATTTCCTCCCTTGTCACCCTTTCTAGAGGGCCACCCAACAAAACTGTCTAAGAGGATATTTTTAGTGTAGCGAATACCTTTCTTCCAGAGCATAGTCTCTAAGTCACTTTGGATGTGTCATTAAAACTCCATCAGAGCGTTAGAGTAAATAAGTGTTTTGTCCTTGCTCTATCTATGGAATGTTTATGGACATGCACATGGTCATGAAATTTCTATTTGACTTTGTGACTTTGCACATCGCTGTGAGAACTTCAATTTGCATTCATTCATGAATACGATTGTCCTGCAGAAATAAGACATTTTTTCATCTTAGTCCCCTAAATTGCTAAATTTTTAGAGTACATTTGAAACACACCAAAACAAGTGGTATTAGACTCCACAGAAATTGCAGCTATTCCTGCATTTTCCTTAAAAACAGATCTGGCAGTGGATATACTGATGGTTACCTTCTTACAAGAGCCTACTTGCTTACGTACTGATTCAGGAAGTGAAACATCCACTTCTTGAAGATTTCAGCTTGCATTTACCTAAAACATGCTCTAGCACACAGAATATTAAGCAGATGTGGCAACAGCCTCCGTTCATCTTTCCTAGAAATCTATTTTATGTCCAAAATTTAAATAAGTTACATGAAATGAATCTTACTCTATCACTTTACCTGTTTCCTGATACTGTCACTTCAGATATATATGTTTTTACCCAGTTAACTTGTCTGTAAAAAAGCTTACTTTCAGCTGTCTAGAAAGAATGATTAATTCTCAAAAACTGCAGATTAACTACTACAGAAATAATAATTCATGATTCTTGGCTTAGATTCTTATTGGTAGATAAGAACTGGTAGGTAGCCTGTATAAGAAAATTAAGATATTTGTCACCAAATCACAAGCATTCATGCTGTTATCATGGCAAATAATGTTTAATTCTATTGCATATTGCTAGTTTATGTGATCAAAGGCTCATTTACACCAACCCAAAGGAGCTCAGAAGAACAACGACTGGCAGGGGAACCCAAACATCCTCATCAGGGCAAAGGGAGCCCCTGAGGTGGCTCTTCCCCAGGCAGTCCCAGGGGAACCTCAGCCTGTGGCCCTGGGATGGCAGCCACCAACCTCAGCCAGCAGGATAAGCTCCCTCGTTCACCCTACAGACTGAAGAGGGGGCTTATTGCCCCTTGGTACATGACATTCCATATGGGATGCCAGGAAGATCCTTTTGGGATTGAGCCAGGCTTATTCTGGGATGTTCAGAGCAGGAACCAAAGGCATGGAAAGAGGAGTGGACTGGGGAGGTACAAGTGTGGCAAGAAAGAATCGAAAGGAACCAGTTGTGTGTAGGCATGCTCCTGGTCAGCACAGTTGTCTGGCCATGCCCTTTACCTGACCCCCACAGTCTGTCCTGTCTTCTCTTTAAACTCCATTTCTAACTTTATTCCCAGCTGCAGGGATTTCTGTCCTGTGTGCATGTGTGCGCCTGGGAATTTGAGTGCAGCAGCTGGAGTGGGACCAGGGATCTCAAGGGCCTCCATATCTGTGGTAGGAGGAACTGGAGAGACCAGAGCATGTGTGCATTATATGCAGGTGTATATGTCAGTGAGTCATCACTGGTGTGCATCAAGCTGGACTAGCTGGCGAGTAGGACAAGAGGCTCAGCAGATGGGTCAATATTGGAGTGGCCGTAAGTCTGGGCTGGATCCTGGAGAGACCAGGGGGTCTGAGAATTGGATATTGGAGGGGCCAGGGGGTCCAGGCCAGGTACTGGAGAGACCATGGGGTCTGGAGGTGGGCTACTGGAGGGGTCATAGATCTGGACCAGCTACTGGTGGCACTCATGGTTGCATGTGTGTGTATGTGTGTGTGAGGCAGCTGGGAGACCATGGGGACCAGGGCCAGCTACTGAACAGACTGTGTGTAAAGCTAGTTTGCAGAGGGATACATATGTATACTTGTATGTACATACGTATATATTTTTCACTAACAGGCTTTCATTCTGAACAGTAAGAGTGGGTGATCGGAGTTTGGCTGGCTGTGCATGTATGTATATATGTATTGTGTATGTGCCTATTGGGAATAAATAATTTAAACAACTGAGGTAAGTGTCTAAAATCAAGGGGAATGAATCTAGACTTCTGTCTAGATGTTAATCTGTACAAATACAGATAAATTGTAAATATGTGAGCTGAGAAGCTAACCATTTAAATCTCCACACAAAAAAAGGTACATTTATAGTACCTTTTTCTAGAAAACTGAAAGCCAGGGGTGCACCAAGATCATAAAAAAAATAAAAAGTTGTGGAACTGTCAGGCTTGGAGAAATAAATATACACTATTCTGGACGTAATTTATTTGGCAGCAGCAGGTAATCTGAAAGACAATATAGCCTAAATGATTCATGTGTACTGAGAAAACAGGTCTAACTCATCTCAGGAAAAGCCATCTAGTCGCAGTCATTAAGCCAGGCTGAGTTCAGCCCTGTATGCTTCTAGTATGGCTGTATGTCTACTGTGCTTCAAACTCTGTCTCGGTTTGAAGACTGCCAAGTAACAAAGAGCCTGCCTGGAAAGCTTGTTCTGTGGCACATGCTATCAGCATCTTTATATCCTGCTTGTTTTCCTTGGGCTTTCAGTCATGGTGAGAGGCACAGTAGTTACTCTGGGCCCCCTGATACCTGTGTATGGCATGTACACAGTGTCAGCCGACATCTTGCATATGTCTTGGCTTTATTTTCTGGCAGCAGGGTGTTACTTTCCTTCGTGAAAATGGGGGAAGTCAACAAGCAATGAAGCCATCTTTGTTCATGGTGTGCCTGCATTCTGCCCAATTACTCTCTCTCTTTGATGAGGAAGCAATAAGGCCTATTTTTTAATCCTGCATGTTTTCAGCATACATGAAAAAAAAAAAAGCTGTAAATAAATATGCTCAGACTAAAATACACTAGGATGGACCTCAGTGCCAAACAGTTCAAGCTGCTAGAAGAAATGAAATGAATTGTCACAGCTGTTTTTTTCAGTACTTGTGGCCATTTTCCTTCTCTGAATGGGTTACTCAAACAACAAGCTCATCCTCTGAGCCCTGAAGGTAGACTTTAAAATATCAGTCTGGTACTTCAGAATCCAGTCTGAGCTGGATGTTTTTATTTGGAAATTAGGACTGTCTGTTGGATCCTAAGAGATAACTTGAACCGTGTAATTCCTTGATAGGGCTTCATGTTTTACAGCAGATCTCTGCTGAGAGTTCTTATCTCATTTCACAATTATTAGAGCTCTGATCACCAGCTGTGCTTGTGACACAGATTGGAGCTGATAGTGCTGTGATCAGCAATGGCACAAAGCAGTTAGCAATGATGAGGCTGCTCTGCCCACCAGACTCACTGGTAAGGGAAATTGTGAAGAACAAATGTAGGTGATGGAGTTTTGATTTAGCCCAAGATAGAGCAATGACAAGACATGGTCCTCCACATCCTTTTTGTTCCCTTTCACTCCTCTTGAACAATTCTATATCTATTCTCATAACAGTTAAGCAAAGTGATAGGTGATACTCTACAAATCTGGATGAGAAGAAACAGAATGAGTGCAATACCTAAGTTGTAACAGTCATTGCAATTGGAAGATGATACTGCCCATTGATAAAAATGTTATGTGTGCAAAAAATAAATAATCAGGGAGAGAATATCTGGGCCTTATAAACCCTGTTTGCTGTTGTTCCTGGAAATTTCAAGTGCTTTTGGCTTTCTGTACAAATCACACTAACGAAAAATTTGCTATGTGTATTTGTTGTATATATATATATAGGATATAATTTTGTTAACACTTAAATCCTATAATTCAGTATTTGATTAACTGTAATTTGGATTTTTTTATTTATAATTTTTACGAGTACTCATCAAAGTATAAACTGCCCTCGCTGAATTGCTTTAAGCCCAGAAGATTTGCAAGTCCTTAGAAAGGCGTTGCAAAAATGCTTCAGAATTTCAGAAGTGAAAATAATTAGGAAATGACAATAATACTGGGTAGCTGCTGTGGCATTTGGAAGATGGTAATGTGTGGAGAAAACTGCTGGAGCACAATGGTTTAAAACATAGCCTCTGATTTTCTTGAGTATCCTTGTGAAGAAAATCTGAACTCAGAAAATGTGAAATGACTGATTAACTGAACACTCAGATAAAATACTGATTTCAGTTAGATTTGGGGCCATACAAATAAGACCTGTAAATTGTCAGAAACTGAAAAGCGAAGATCCTGCTGGTGGAATTCAGCTCACTGAACTATTTCTCTCCAAAAAGTATCTACGGTTAGCTGTTTGACTAGTTTGGCTCTTCAATCAGTGGCAAGAAATAAGCATTTCCAAAGACAATTCCTTCGATCATCAGAGAAGTATCTGCCCTCAGCCAAAGCTAACTGATATTTTTTTCTTGCCCTGAAGCTTATGTAAATCTGATATTTAGAAGTTCCAAGGTATATTCTGAAGTCTAATTCTTTCCCATGCCAAAAATACAACATTTTCTGACCTGAATGTATATTGAAAAAACAAAATATTGATAATGGCAGGAAAGCATGCCTAACACATTGTATCTGTGTACAGTAAGTAATTTCTTAGCACTAAATAGACATCTGGATATTTAACTCCATGTATATGGTTATGAAGCAAAAAAAGGTTTTGAGTAAGACATTTAGCTTATTTTGATATCTTAAAGTTTGAAAATTAAATAGTGCCACAGGAAAGGTAAAATTGCTAGATTGCTAGATTGAGTTTTTCCAAAGAAATGAACAGATATGTCACATTTTATCATGACCATTAAACAAACTATTTGGAAACATTCCTGGAAGCTATTACTGAAAACTACTGGAAAGCATTTTAGGGGACATCATTGTATTTTGGTTTTAAATGCACAGTGTATTGCCTTCTGTAAAGTCAGCATAGATTTGAGAATCAAACTATTTACTGAATTTTTTATTAAACAATATTACACCAGAAAATGTATTTTTCTACTTGTAGTTGGTCAGCATTATTGCTGGGAAATAAAGAATATCTTACTTTCAGTGTTAACTCTGTACCTGTTCAAAGCAATGATGCTGATGGTATTACCTCTTTGACTGCAAAAGGCTTGTCTTACTTTCAAATAACAATATAGACAAAATACTCCATTGAAATATTATACAAGAGTATCTTGCCTTATCTATTCAAGTTAACATTAATATACAATGAATAGTGTTACATAAGATAAAAATTACTCTAACTGGGGTTGGAATGGGAGGACTTGAATGGTGAAGTTGAGACACTCCCTCCTAGAGGCTGTGATAGGGGTGTTTGTGCATTATAGCACAAAAGTATGTTTACCTTGTCGCCACTGAAAGAGTCTGGTGTAGTGCATGTAGAGTTATGAGATATGCTTTAATTTTTCCAATATTATTCATGCAGTAACAATTAAGGGTCATATTGCCACTGAAGAGGAAACAGAATATGAATATGAGAAACACAAAGAGAAGAAAAATCCCCTTGCATAGGTTAATGTTTTCTGAATGTACAAGCAAAATGGAAAACAAGTTTTTTTTTAAATTCTATTCACAAGATATCTTGCTTGTTTAGGCAGTGAGATACAAAATAAAGTGTGTGTTGCTATGAGATAACACTCACCTCTGGGGCTGTTGCAAAGGAAAACAAATACAAATTGCCTTCTAAGGAGAGCTGGTTGCCTTCAAAGAACTTGAGAAAATTGGTATAAAGGTTAGAAACACTTCAAAGTACCTAATTAGGATTTTGGGGATGGGATTAATGAACCATTTTTAACCATTTTTAAGAAAAAGAATCCATGCTTGTTAGAGCAGTGATAGATGTTTCCACTTATTCAAAAAAGAGTAGTGAAAACATAATGGATGAATCTAAATGCATTTTCTTGCAAATGTGCACATATGTATGACTTTTTAAATATACAAAAAGAACATCAAGATTTCAAAGAGGCAAATGCTCAAAAGTCAGGCTACTATAGCAACTTTAATTTACCC
>VYZV01011389.1:0-15037 GCA_013401275.1 Pandion haliaetus | reverse complement strand
TAATGCAGTATTCCGGCACTACAGTACCATATAGCAAGAACAACAAAATTAAATGGTATCTCAGTGACAGTACAGTCATGTTTCTACTTTTATTTACAAAAAAATATGTACCACATAGAATTATGTATAAAATGAAGACTGAAGTACTGTCATAAACTGCGTTTCACAGGATTTTATAGAAACAGTTGTCCATTTGGCCTAGATTTCCCCTGCTAGACCACTTTGTTATTACCACTGTATACATGAACTTTCTTTCTGAATATTGTCATCTTACTGGCACCATACATACTCCATTATATGGCGCTGGAGGTATAATATACACCAGAAATTCACATGCATGTTGTTGTACCCTCGGGTGATTGCCATAGAAGCAGCAGTGCAGTGCATTTTGAAGTAAAGTAATAGTGTATCATAGTGAAATTTATGTTTAAATGATACACTTGATGCTTATTTCCCATAGATGACAGGTATTAACTGGAGTTCACAATCAGCATCATAGTATGTGATTCTACTATATAGGATTCTACTACACAACAATCAAGGGAAAAAATGTTGATGGATTATCAACAGCCCTGTTTGGAATACTGTCATGTTTGACCATCCTTAGTGAAACAGATTTGGTCAGACAAAATGTTAATATATATAATTAGGAGCTTTTATTCACATTATCAAGGGATGATGCTTCTATATTAACCCAGAAACCAAGCTATTGTTGTTATACAAGATAACTGTAAAGAACAGTGCATATAAATGTGAACTTGAAGGGGACAAATGTCATCGCAAATCATGCAACACCAGGAACTATATAAAATATTCTGGATATTGCTGTGTTACCTATAACTATAAATATCTCAGTAGAGGGATGGAAATGAAAATAGGGGAAAGAAGAACTGTTTAAGCCATTTTTGTGCCTTACATCTGATGGCTCCTACAAAATTTCCAGTATTCATTAGAATAGCTGCATGACTGCCTTCATTTATATACTGCTTCTCAGAAGCTAGGTGAAGCAGAGAATAACTAGGGAGTCCTGATCTGTTTCAGCTTTGCAGAAGTATAGGAAACTGAGGGATGGGCACTCTTTCATTCCAGAAAACTGCATACTGGCTGAGCTTTTTTTAATCAGAGAACCACAATGGGATTATCTATCCAAGATTTTATATAGTTAAAATTATCACAGTTTGGGCACTTATTTGGACAGCATTTTCTCAAAATATCAATTTTACCATAGCTCAAATAACAACACCTATTGACAATCATCTACATTTTTGTATAGATACATTTTATATAGATAACTTACCCCCCTACCTTGAAAATATGCTATCATATAACTAGTGAGCTGTATAAATAAAGGTTGTAAGATAAAAAGCGGGCTTCCCAAAATGAAACCTGAAGGCAGACTATTGGGGGGGGGTTGGTGGAAAGAATGGCATATTACAGTCAGGTTAAAACCAACTTGGAGTTTGATAACAAGTCTGTGACATCCAGAGGTGCCACTTGATGGCCTGGCTTTCAAGTGCAGGAGGGCAGTGACTGGTCAGGGCCAATGCTAGGAAGGCTAAGAGACCCTCAGTGACTCAAAGAAGAGTAGGATACTAGTCCAAAGAGAAAATGCCTACAGTTCTGGGGAAAACTAAATACCAGAAGCTCCACAGCAGCATTCTCTGAGATGTTCTCAATACCAGCTATTGGCTCAGACAGAGTGGAAGTCTCCACACATGCCTGAATAAATTATTTCAGGCAGAAGGATATATTAACAACTGGTGGCAGACAGAACCTGTACAAGAGAACTTTTGCTGTAGTCAAAACAGAATGAGTCTGCTTGCACTTTAAAAACATACTAGCTCCAGGAAAGTCAACAAGGGTTGCATCCCTTGCAAGGGTAGCATCTAGGATAATAGATCTTTTAAGAGTTGTTTCACAAAAAAACTCTGCACAAACGCCTACTTCTTCACAAAACCTCAAAATCTGAGATAGAAGAATAAAATTCAAATTAAAAAGTGAAGAACAATCACAATGGACTACAAAAGAGCATAAAAATGAAATAATATCTATGTTTCTATACAAATGCTGGAAGAGTAAAAATAAGGTATTTAAGACATTTAGATTCAAATAAGAAATTGGCTTTATAGCTATATTACAAACTTGATGGAAGAAGATAAATCAGTGAACACTACCACCAAAGTACATGAGAAAGACTGGTTGTGTTGGTGGAGTTTTATTGTTAAAAGTTGCAGAAGCTTTAGAGTTAAATCAGATAAACAAGTTATGTGGATCAGGAATCCATCCATAAACTGAGAATGCAAAGGCAGAAAATAATAATGGGGACACCTCATCTGATCTCCAGTAGGTAACTGGCTGTCACATTAGTGCATGATTATAACACTTAATTTTTAGTTCCTGTAAATGATTAGAGCATCTAGTGGCAAAACCTCTAAAAGGAGAAGTAATTCTTGTCCTGACAATGACAGCAAGAAGGATGTAGTTCACAGCATTATTTTCCAGGACCTATGCTATGACAGCAACCATCTTGTATTTAGTTTCAACAGCTTTGCAGAAACAAACAAACAAACAAAGTTACTAATTTCAAGTCAGGAAACTATATAAAAAATATGTTTATGGAAAAGAAATGAAAGGAGACATCAAAAAGGGTAGAACACATGCAGTCATTAAGGAAACTAAAGGCCTTGTATTTAAGGGTCAGAGCAAATGAATACCACTAACAAAAGGACCAAGTTATGACTACTACAGCATAGTCAGGAAGACCAGCTGAATGATATAGGAAATTATCTTTCAGAAAAAGAAGTTGTATTCAAATGAGCAAAATAGAAAAAATCATAAACTCTGATCCTTTGTGCAAAAATACAGTGAAGACCAAAAGCTTGAAGAATAACTTGCAAAAGACAGAAAATCTAATAACAAATGCCTTTTCAACTAGATGAGGAGCAGGGCGCATGATACGGAGCTTGTAGGAACTAAGGAACACTCAAAGAAGACATAAAAAAACCCCTAAATTAATTTTTTAGATCCTTAATCACTGTTGAAGAGCTTGAATAGTTTTGCTTACCAGAATTTTCTTTACATTCAACATTTTAAAGGGTCTATCTCAAACCAAAAATTTCTGAAACTTTTCAAAGTTCTGGAAGAAGTTCTAGAACAAAAAGACCCCCAAACAATCAAGACAGAAAGTAAAAAACTTCCTATCTACTGATTGATATTTGCCAAAAGCTTCTAAATGATTCAAGAATAACACAACTAAGCACGTTATGAAATCTCACTCAATTGCTTTGGCACTTGAGGACTGAAAAATAGCTAACACAACATGGATTCTTAAAAGGGGATTCCATAGGAGCCCAGCAGAGAAGCAGACGAGAATGTCCAAACTAAATAAAGTGCTAATATTCTAAAAAATAGAACCAGTGGACAAATGCATAACTATGACATAATAGAGAAGAATTTTTTTGATAGAAGCTTGTGCCTCACAAGTCTATTAACTTTTTCTAAAGGAATAAATTTATATATAGACCAGAGATGGTTTTTTTAAACAAAGTTGTTTATCAGAACTGCTTTAAAAAAGAAAAAAAATTAAATTTCCAGGCAATTCCATTCAGAAAAATACCTGTATGTATTAATAATGAGTAATTAGGAGAAAGCAAAGGTAGTGAGGTAGGTTAACCTTGGCTAACAGCCCAACCCCACCCAGTCATTCACTCTCCCTCCTCAGCAGGACTGGGGTGAAAACAGGAAGATAACCCAGGAATGAGAAAGCATATGGGTTGAGATAAAGACAGGGAGACTGCTTACTAATGAGTGTTGCAGGTGAAACAGACTCAACTTGGGGGAATTTAACTTAATTGTCCATTGAAATAAAAACCGTAATTACTAATTCAGGTGGGAAACAAAAAGACAAACATTAAAAAAACCACCTTTCCTCCATGCATTTTTGGGCTCAGCTTCAATCCTGCCCTCCAGACTTCTCTGTGCTCTGAGCAGCACAGAGGAGGATGGGAAGTTACAGTCAGTACACAGCGGTTCCTCTCTACCACTATTTCTTTCTCACACTTTTTCTTCACTCTAGTGTGGGCTCTCCACATGCTGCAGTTCCTGTCAGGAAAATCATCTCTGGGGTGGGTCCATCATGGGCTGCAGGGAATATCTGCTCCAGCACCTGGAACATCTCCTCCTCCTCCTCCTCCTCCTCCTCTGACCTTGATGTTGCTTCTGCTGTTTCTCTCACTCTTTTTGCTCCCTCTTCCTGTCTCCATCTGGTATTTTCTGCCCTTTCTTAAATATGTTATCACAGAGGTGCAAAGAGCTTGTCTGAGGGGCTCAGCTTTGGCCAGCTGTGGATCCACTGCAGAGCCTGCTGGAACCAGCTGTGTAGGAATGCATTGTCAGTTTTCACTATGAAAACTGTAGACTCTCACTGGGATCTGTATTGCAACCTGTGCTGTTCAACAGATTCATGTATGACCTGAAAGAAGGCTGAAAGATTACAAAGTTTGCTCACTTTGATAGTAAAGGTAATGGTTGTTTCAAATATCATGATACTGTGTGACTAAGCAATTAAGAGCGACACAAAAATTCAGCATAGACAGATATAAATTGAGAGACCAAAAGAAGAGTAATTCTGGCTTTACATACACAGTGATAGACTCTGAAGTATTATAAGTCAATAGTAAGACCTTGGTGTTATAACAGATCACTCCCTAGAAATATCAGGAATATGCTTAATAATAGTCAAAAAAGCAAAGAGAAAAATGGAAATTACTACGAAAGGAATAGAAAAACCATAATGCCACAGAATAAATTAATAGCACAGCTCCAGTCTGAATACCGTCTATCATTCTGGTGGTCCTTCTTACCGCAAAAAGAATATAATATAATTTGAAAAAGTACAGGAAAGGACAAAGAATGGATCAAAGTTGACACAATTTCTGTACAAAGAATTACCAGGATTCTTTAGCCTAGAAAAGAGATGGGGACATACCAAAGTCCATATATTAGAAGTGGCATTAAGAAGGTGAACAGGAAAGTATTTTTTACTGTCTCTTCCAATAGAAGCGGTAGGAAGCAATAAAGGAAAATAGCTAACAGAAGATTTGAAACAAACAAAAAGATAATCCTTCAAACATGTCATTAAATTATACCTCTGGCCACAGAATCATGGATGCTAAATTTCACTCAAAATAATCAAAATATTCATGGGGAAACAAAAATCTACCAAGGGATACTAAAAATAAATCTCCCTAATTCAGGAGATCTCCGAGTTCCAAATTATTTAAGCCTTGAAAGGTATTCTGGGTATTCACAGATCAAAATTTGTACAAATTAGATCAAAAATTTACATCTTGAATACAGAACTATACTCAATGGCTCAAACATAGCCAGTGATATTTCAGACACCTAGGGTATCTGAGACCTGGGGCTGACAGACATGAGACTAGAGGAAATCTGAATTCTTCTGGAGTAACAGCTGGAGGCGGGGTTAAATGTGGTAGGGCATTTCAAATAGCACTAGACACCTATATTCAGGTTATTAAAGCCTACCGTTTATGTTGAAAGAGGTGGCTCAGGTCTATAGTGACCCAAACATCAGTTATACCCATTTCCATTTATAAGAGTTTGGTAGTCAGTATGTTATGTCAAAGCATGTGTGTTGGTGCCACAGTCAGTCAAAGAACCTGAGATAACTAATGTTTATTGTCAAAGCCCTGCCTATCAGCAAACTATAGCAGCTGATTTTTTTATAATGATTACATCCAAATTACATCCATAGTGAACCATCCATCTCTGCTGAGTACCACTTACTATATTTATTTTTTTTTAAATCCTCTTAGTATTTAATACTTTTCCAAAGTTTATGTTTAGAACAGAGAAGTAGTTATTTGCCACAGATGAACATTTCAACTTCTGATATCACAGTTACCTTGATAAATTAATAGAATGCTAGCGGGATTGCATATCAAACATTCAAAATAGATTTATATCCACCAATCCAGAAGTAATTTGCCTCCCTGTACCTTTGAATAGCAACAATGTAGTACTGCATGAACATCCACTATTCTTCCCCAGGAAACTCCAGATTCATTTAATGCTCAGGATGAATCTGCTCTGATAGGAAATCACGATTGTAAGTAGAATTTTTATTTCATTTGCTGCAGCACCTGGAAATTGTGTAATAAACAACTGCACAATTGAAAAGAAGGTATCACGATCAAAACAAGTGATAGCTTCCCTGGAAAACTTGGATTGTATTCTCCTGCTGCAGGCCTTAACGACATTGATAAGGCACTTAAACCAAGCTTTTCTGAGGCATCATTAATTGTGCCCCCACATATCCTGTCCAACTTATTTCCTAAATATCTTTTGCAGAAATGCTGATAACATAGCTGCACATGTAATCCATAGGAGTTCTGCTTTCAACATACAGCATATAATGTTAAGTACTCTGAAAAACTAGCTTCTAAGTTTTTTTCAATTTGCATATCCTGAATTATTTTATATGGATAACACCACTCTCTTTCCACCTTCAATTCTCTAGAAGATTGTAAAAATAAAATAATTAAGATTATGAAGACTCAGATAGTGAGTGGCATGAAAATGCAGTAAATCAGTCTTCAGAGCAAGAATGAGCAACACAGAAAGCAGAAGGTTACATCTCAAACAAGAGGCCAACAAAGTTGAAATACAGTTGTAACTAAGACCTGTATTTAATATGCATGTATTTAATCTAAATTGCACAGATTGTGGTCTGGGAATAAGCACTGGAATTTGCTTAACTGTCAGGGAGTGAAAAGTTCAAGACAGTCTGGTTAAAGAAAAATTTAGTGGATGGACAGGAAAAGGATTTTGGAAAGAGCATTCTGACAAAGAGGCAAAGGAAGGAGAGAAACCTAAGACTAGCTGGGCAAACACTGGAAAAAAAGAAACAAGAAGAGGACTGAGATAAACACTTACCCTATTTTAGTACCCATACTACACCAGAAAGCCTCTGCCACATGGCGGGTAGGGACGCAAATTTGCTGAGATGTCAGAAAAAGGTGAGACTGGACATTATTATGAATGAGACTAGGAACTGGGAGAGGTCATTGGAGGAAGAACTGGAGTGGCTACACAGGAAATCTGAAACTGTGTATGCAAAGCAGAAAGGAGATTTGACTAAGACACAAAGCTTGCATGCATGAAGAAATCACGTCCATGGGTTATGATGAAAAATAGGCCATAATGGGAAGCCACAGGAATAAGTGAGGGACATAAAACGTTTAGATGACACTGGGACAAGGAAGCATGGCCAAGCTGATATGAGTGGAAAAGGAGATGCCAGGAAAACTGAGATGGACTGAGCAGAAAAGTCCATGGCACGCTGATACACTTTATCCAAAGCCTGAAATCAAACCAAAGGTTCTGGATGTTTTGTCCTCTGCTGTTGTCATGGTTTAACCCCGGCTGGCAACTAAGCACCACACAGCCGCTTGCTCATCTCCCTCACTGTGGGATGGGGGAGAGAATCAGAACGGTGAAAGTGAGAAAACTCATGGGCTGAGGTAAAGACAGTTTAAGAGGTAAAGCAAAAGCTGCACACACAAGCAAAGTAAAACAAGCAATTCATTCTCCACTTCCCATGGGCAGGCAGGTGTTCAGCCACCTCCAGGAAAGCAGGGCTCCACCAGGCCTAACAGTGACACAGGAAGACAAAATGGCATCACTCCGAACGTCCCCCCTTCCTTCTTTTTCCCCCAGCTTGATATGCTGAGCATGACATCATGTGATCTGGAATATCCCTTGGGTCAGTTGGGGTCAGCTGTCCCAGCTGTGTCCCCTCCCAACTCCTCGTGCCCCCCCAGCCTCCTCGCTGGTGGGGTGGGCTGAGAAGCAGAAAAGGCCTTGGCTCTGTGTAAGCACTGCTCAGCAGTAACAAAAACAGTCCTGTGTTAGCCACACTGTTTTGGTCACATATCCAAAACATGGCCCCATACTAACTGCTATGAAGAAAATTAACTCTATCCCAGCCAAAACCAGCAGAGCTGTCCATAAGTATCTGTGAAACCCTGCTGGAAAACATGCTCTTCTCTCACATTCATCTGTGCAGTGGATGCATAGGCAAATGCAACTCTTATCCCTCTCATCTCTCAGTTTCAACTTCTCAGCCTAAAACCAACTTCCAAAAAGAGTCTTTTTCTCACTTACTTTCAATTTCATCCTCCAATTTCCACTCAGTTTCTCTCTCTCTTTAAAGTCTCAGTCTCAGCAGGCACTTTGTTTTCAACCTCAGGCCTACCCAAGCACCAGCAGCCAGGCTAGGCCTAGCAATGGCCCAACTGAAAGGAATTGCATTGCAACTCACAATTCCGATGCCCCATTGCTATTCTGGCTCAGAATTGCACTAAGAAGGAAATTTATTCTGAGTCTGGAGCATGTTCAGTAGCGTGGTAGGAACAGCACAGGGGCTAGCAGTGATGAGACAACTGAATGTCTGGGGTTGATGCACAAGCTCTTGTTAGATGTAGGAGATGCAAAGGGAGGAAGTATATTCAGTTGCCATCTGTTACAATTACAAACTATGAGAGGATCAAGCACGCTTAGTGATGACAGAGCATTAGCAATTAAGTTCCAGGAAGTCACTGCTGACTACAGATACACTGAGCACACAAACCACAGTTTTTCAAAGGATAATAAAAGTTGCAGGAGGGGAATGGGGAAGGAAGAACCAAGTGTGGAAGCTTTGGGTAGAGATTTATTCACCTGGGCAACCAAGTCACATTCCTGATGTAGAAGCTAGTCTCATGTCAAGGGGAATGAAGTATTTAAATGGAATAGCATCAATTTATTTTTTCTTCTTTTTAAATTTCTTTTTCTTCATTCTCTGACATGACTGGGCTATTTTAGCTGTGATGACCAGATAGCTGAGGCAGACACCAGCATGTAAAATTCTGCTTCAAATTCTCAAACTTAGGCAAGTTGTAAACAACTGAAAGTAGGCCCATAATACTACTGTTTCTATAACCATACCTGTTACATTCTTCCCTGGGAAATATCGTTCCTTTGCAAAGACTGAACTATTTGTAATTTCCATATGATTCTGTCTTTTAGAAAGGTAACATTTTGCCATAGCATGCCTAATAACTTTACCTTAAACACCATCCATTTTCTAACTTCTCTTCAATGCCTGTATGTACTATTGGCATAAGCTACAAGGAAAGTTCTCAGAGATGGCATATTTGTACTTCAAAATAAGCTTAAAAGTCATTAAATCATATTCTAAAAATTATTTAAGGTCTACCTTTTTCAAAATGCTTAAATATTCACTGTTAACCAAAAGAAAGAACACAAATGTGAGAATATTTTTTCAAGAAATAGGAAATTCTGATTTTTTTAATAGTAATCGGGAAAACTGAAAAAAACTTGCATCATAATTGTCTCAGTGGCCAAGATACTCCAAAGAGAGGTGAGACCTCCTAGGTCAAAATGATTCTTTGCCCTAGTTAAGATAAGGAATAAAAGAAGATACTCTGAAGTACAATGCTGAACTTATGCATCTATTCAGCTTTACATGAGACACTTAAATATTCATGCTATATTCATGCTGGCAGACAGTGAAATCACTTTCTCTCCATGTGGTAAAACTATTCTCATGAAGAGTAGGAAATGTAAGTTTGTCTTTCCTGGGACAAAGGAGGAAAGTGAGCTAAGACCTCCCACATCTGGGCTGAATGCTCTAACCACTGAACTCTCACACAAAATGGATATGGTAACACAATTATCATTTACATCATCAGACTAGTCCTTCCCCTTCCTCATTTTTTCTATTTTTCCTGAAGGCTGCTGTTCGGATAAGCCAATCCCCAACTGTGATTTGCTTTAAGTAAACCAAAAGCAGAGACCCAAGACTGCATTTAACTAAACCACAAATGCAGTCTTAGCTCTCTACTTTTTGAAAAGAAAACTTCTCCCAGAATTAGTGGCCTAGAAAGGACTTAGCATCAAGGAAGAATACAACAATGTCTGATTTAGCATCACCAGAGGTGACAATAGAGCTGTAAACTACAAACACCTAAAAGCTTACAATACAAGCTGTCAGGCAAAGAACTCCCTGCAGTTTCAGACCATCTGGATAGCTCCAAACTTTTCTTAATCTCAGTCAAAAAAACACATGAGCATGGATGTATAAACAGTGGAATCTCAAGCAGGAACAGAGACATTACTTAGCATCAGCTACTTCAGTGTTCAAATAATGCATCCAATTTCTGCATCCACAAGTCAAAAATAAGATTGGTAAGTAGCAAAGTATTCACAATATAACCATCAAAGTACTCAAAGACATGACCTAAACTGAGAGAATCGAGGAATTTCACCTCCTTAGTATAATGGATAACTAGGTTACAATCTATAAATATATACATAGGAAGATAAATTTCATTTCAGTCTCACAGACAGAGGCATAACAAGACTTATGGGCTAGAAACTGAAGACAGACAAATTTAGAATTAACAGCATAATTAACAATGAGGAGTACCTCATTGAAAATTGTGGTAGGTACTCCCATCCTTGAAGTATGCTTTTTAAAAAGTAAGGTAGAGGGGTTTTTTATCTTTACAAAGACATGACCTAGTTCAAATGGGAAGAAACTAAGACAGCTGTGAGGTCTCTGTTGTACAGTATGCCAGGCTAGATGATCACAGTACTCCCTTCTGGCTTTTTAATCCATGAAACTGTGTACATTTCCATTTCAATGAAACTGCATCTTTCAATGAGCATTTTTTAAAGGAACAGCTTTCCAGTGAGCTCTAGTTATGCCTTGAAGGCATAGCACTGTTTTTGGGGAGGCTTGTGAAAAACTTCTGGATAGCACAATATGGCGTTACTCTGAATGGGGAAAGCATTCAGTCCTTTCTGAGCCAAAGCTGGGACCAAGTACAGTATACAGTAGAATCTGCTTTGTTTAACATATTAATTTGAAAATTAACCCTTTGCAGCATCACCCTGAGTCAGTTTATGCACTCAGTTCCATCACCATTTCACAAATTTGACGCTGGCTTGGCATAGCCTAATTTTAACTTGGTTTTGTTTACCAGATACCTTCTCCTAAATCACTGCAGAAAAGGGAGACTAACGTGAAAGTGTTAGCACTGGAACACATTTGATTTAGTTTCTTCAAAGAGAAATTCTATTTTTGTGCATCAAACTACTTGGAGACCTGAACCGGTGTAAGAAAAATGAATACCATTGGGCAATTCACATAAAATATTGCACCAAGACAAATCACTAGGGCAGACACAGCCTTCAGAGACCCTCTGGCTATGGCAATCTAACCAGACCACTATTTTCCATCTGTGTTAAACCATCACTCCGTAATGTTAGAGATATAATAAAATATTTTTTAAAAATCCACCTCACTAAAGGATTTTGAAGTTTTGAAGTCACTGATTTTGACAGCTAGCAATAAATTCAAACTAACATGGTTTCACTAAGAAGCACAGAATGTTACTTATTCATATCTATTTCATTTTCTTACTGTAGTTTCCATTTCATTAATATCTTCATGTGATTTTTATTATCTCATTTCAGATGCGTAAGGAGTCAGTCAAAAAAAAAAAAAACAACAATTGAAGATAATTCTGACTGCTGACACACAGATGTAAAACTGTAGATTCTTTACACAAAATTAATTTTTCTGCAGGTAATACAATAAAATGGACAGACCTTCAAGTTCAATGACATAATATCGGCTTAAATGCAGTTTCCTACTAAACATAGTGTATAAAGACTTAAAACACAAGCGTATCTTAAAAGTAGAGAGGATAATCAGAGTAGTAGACTACCTTTTGAAAAGATCTCATTATTTTGTGATTTAATCTCTGTCTGCAATTTGTATGTGCGCGCGTGCTATAATCACATTTAACCTTGAGAAAATCCTGCACCTGGTACATGCTTTCAGCAGGGAGTCCTTATACCAGTAAATTTGAAAACCAGATCTGACTTTATACTTGCTGTGATGCCAACAATGGCTTATGCAATTATTTGTCTGCTTTTAGCTTAGTGTTTTGAATACCATCTTATACCAGCTATCAGTTGTTATCTTTTTGTTAATATTTTTCATCATCCTGTCTGTAGAGGTCACTGTGATAGAAAGGGCAAATCATATAGAAAATATCTGTAGTCATGAATGAAGAGTTTGAAAATAATGCTATTTCTTTTTTGTTGTTTCATCCACAATGTTACCTTTCACAGTCTGACCTCAAATGTGTAACAATACCTGATGAGAACATAAGAATAGCAACAACAACATGTTACTCCATAATTGCTGTTTGTCAGTCATTTCTTCAGCATTAACAACATTCCAGGCAACTCAAGGTCAGCTATATCTTATGCTAAGGGACAAAGGGACAAAGCCCTTCTTATCAAAAGAAATGGGCAAGCCAACAAAATCTATTGCCAACTTCCAGATGAGTGCTTGATTCTGGCTCAGTTTTGTGCCCATGACTAAGGAAAGCAAAGCCACTGAGAATATTCTGGCAGTATAAACTGGCAACCAAAGCAACTGAATATATCACTAGTAGTATTTTCCCCTTTCATACATGCACAATAAACTCTGTGTGTTTGCACAGTATTTTAATACAGAGAGTTAAACTAGTGCCCTGAGATGACCCTCCCTATAAACCTGACCTTAACAGTGTTTTAGAGGATGTTTATATGAAGACAATTCTCTATCAATTTCTAGAGTGCATTAAAATGTATAAAATTACAGGAAGTATATCACCAATTTTCCACCTTCATTCTTACTAAATTCACTATTGAAATTGATAAGAAATATTAAGCTAAAAATAGATTAAATAAGGTGGTACAGATTTGGTTAAGACCCTTACTAGGCACACAAGGATTGAAGAATTTATGTAGGTATTGTCTTAGTAGAGGTGCATGTGAAACAAACAGAATCAGGAGGAAACCAATTTAGAGAAAGTTTTGCAAAGAAAGTAGCCAGATATCAGCAACCACAAAGATAGCAATAATGTATCTTGGGATGTAAATAGGAATTATTGTTTGCCATTTTCACCAAGTGCTAGATAAAATTGTAGGAAAGAAAGTATTCGACAATTTGATTTCTCTTATACTAAATGCAATGGAATTTTATTCATTCTTCATAAGTAGGCATGTTTTAACAGAAAATAACTAATTCTCAATTTTTTATAGGGAAAATTAAACCCATGAAATAGCTATCAGCTCAGGTATGAAGGCATAAAAGTAGAACATAGCTTTGTTCAAAGACAAAAATGCCATTTTTTTAAGTCTTTAGATTGTTATTCATGAGACAAATAGTTTCAAATTTAATCATGAACTAGTCATAATTTTTGTTGAGTAGTAAAGGACAAGATTAATGTATTCCAATCTTTTGATGGAAGATTTTTAAAGAAATATTTAGAAGTGTCTAATGCCATGAAGCAACTGGCAAGAACACCAATTGACCTTATGCACCAATTGTTTCATCTCTTTTGGCACCAAAATTGTTTTTCTTCAGATAGACAATATGACCCCTGTCTCACTGCCAAAACAGTCCTTGACATTAAGAAAAGAAATTCTGGTGGCAGCAGATTTTAGGGCATAAAAAATGGCAGTTTCAACATCATCAGTCTCATAAGAGCAGTGGACTATGCTGATGGAATTTTCCCCCAAAAGTTGTTCAACATCAACCTACTGTTACTGATAAAAATTGAGCAATGTTGCTTCTCTTGCTAAATGCCATGAAGACTGATTAATTCTAAAACTTGTAAAAATGTATCTGGTTTTTCCTAGCTAAAGAACTATCAGTAACAAAGATGCATTTATCAACAGGAGGATATCAACTAATGAAACGTGACACCATGCTAAACACAATATTATAAATATTCTATGAAGTTCAACAGAGACTGTTTAAGGGGTAAGTGCTACAAGCTCTGCTCAGTCCAAGTTCCAGGTTTCGAATTATGATGTGCATTAATCAATATTTTTGGACTCCATAAAACAGGTTCTAAGCCTTGTCATGATAATAATTCAGTCTGTAATTAACACCCAGATAAACTCTCAGCTCCCAGTCTTTACCATGTATAACAAAAAAAAAACATTGTGATGGGGGAACACCCACGAGGTATCATTATAACTTAATAATGTAAGACAATCATGGAATCATAGAATCATTTAGTTTGCAAAAGACCTTTAAGATCATTGAGTCCAACCATCAACCATGCCCACTAAACCACGTCCTGAAGTGCCTTGTCTACATGCTTTTTTAATACCTCCCGGGATGATGACTCAACCACCTCACTGGGCAGCCTGTTCCAATGCCTGACAACCCTTTCAGTAAAGAAATTTTTCCCAATATCCAATCTAGACCTCCTCTGTCACAACTTGAGGCCATTTCCTCTCGCCCTATCACCAGCCACCTGACAGAAGAGACCAGCACCCACCTCACTACAACCTCCTTTCAGGTAGTTATAGAGAGCAATCAGGTCTCCCCTCAGCCTCCTTTTCTCCAGGCTAAACAACCCTCAGCCGCTCCTCGTAAGACTTGTGCTCCAGGCCCCTCACCAGCTTCGTTGCCCTTCTCTGGACACGCTCCAGCACCTCCATGTCTTTCCTGTAGTGAGGGGCCCAAAACTGAACACAGTACTCAAGGTGCAGCCTCACCAGTGCCGAGCACTGGGGGACGATCACTTCCCTGCTCCTGCTGGCCATACTGTTTCTGATACAGGCCAGGATGCCGTTGGCCTTCTTGGCCACCTGGGCACACTGCTGGCTCATATTTAGCTGACTGTCAACCAGCACCCCCAGGTCCTTTTCCGCCGGGCAGCTTTCCAGCCCCTCTTCCCCAAGCCTGTAGCATTGCATGGGGTTGTTGTGACTGAAGTGCAGGACCCGGCACTTGGCCTTGTTGAACCTCATACAACTGGCNCACTCAATCCCCTCCTCCAGATCATTGATAAAGATATTAAAGAGAACCAGCCCCAGTACTGAGCCCTGGGGAACACGACTGCAGTGGTTTAACCCCAGTCAGCAACTAAGCACC
>VYZV01011387.1:0-11067 GCA_013401275.1 Pandion haliaetus | reverse complement strand
GAATTAAGGTATGTGCAGCGATAGCCTGATGATTAGCTCAGACTTGTTGCAGAACTTGTATGGAGCTACAGATAGGTCTGATAAATCCGAGCGTACATGGCCTGGAAGAAGCAATTTAAAATCTTCCATCTTTACTGAAACTGTAACTGCCAGGAGTGTCCTGACTATCTCATTCTCAAGAAGGCTGGACAGTTATTATCAGATAAGTCTAACTCTGAAAAAGGGGATATGCTTTTCAGTAAGAGTGAAATTTCTGAATGCAGTGAAAAGAAACCTTTCATTTTTTGCTTTCATAAGAGAGCACCTTTCCTTACAAGCAGGTAGTAGCACACCACATATGGCAATGTATGGTTAATTCAGTTTAAGCATGCAGAGCTGATGATATCCAGTTAACTACATTATCGTGGGACTAATATACCCAAATTGTGCAACTAACTTAACTGCAGAGAATATAAAGCTTTTAAGTCCCATTTTCTAATAAGCACCTACCTTAATTCCCAGTCATTGAAGGGAATCTATTAATTCAAGCTTATCCTTGAATGACACAGTTCAGCTACCAGTTGCTTTACTTTGCTATGAAGCACCTAAAGAGAGCCTTTTAAAATTTAAAAATGTTCAGGATTCCTTTTTTCCCTTTTTTATGAAGCCCTAGTTAATTCCCCACAATAAACATGAGTCTATTTCTGTTACCCAACAAATTAGCCACTCACACTTATACACCAAACCTTTTCTTAGCTTTTCATTATTTTGATCATCCAATCTACTAGGAATGTTCCATACATAATTTTCAGAAGCTCAGTAAAATTAACATCCCTCCTTTTTTACCAAAAAAGTCTTACCTCAACTATGAGGATATACAGCTTTATTAGTAGTATTTATCATGTAAGAATTAATTTTACATTGGATTTTTACTGCTAATTCTATGTCCTTTAGCTATTTTTAATGGTTGAATGATCATAGTTATATCATGCATAATTACTTTTCTGCTAAAAAAGAGTAAGCCAAAATTTTAAAACATGGACCAAAAAAAGGTCATCACTCCTAAGGAGAGTCTAGCTGTGGAAAATTTTAGCATACAGTAAATTTGAATGACTGAGAACAAGGAGAACTACACTGCACCTTTTTTTTACAACATTTGATTATAGTCATGCTATAATTATGCAGTAGTTTGTGTGTTTTGTTTTGTTCTGCTTAATGTAGGTGTGGAAATAATGGTTTCAGTTGAATGTCTTCATCAGAAGCTACTTTCATCAAGCTAAGTATGCCCTGTGGAAACTCTGAATGTTTAATTCTTACCCTATGCTAAACTCAAAGTATAATAAAATGTAGGATTCACTAAAAACTTAAGAAATGCAGTAAATGTTTATTCTTGAATGATGCAGCTAGTGTATCTGTGCTATCACCTGAATGTTATAGCCTTGTCCAGTTATTGGCATGTAAGATGGTATATCTCATCCAACGTATGAACAATTGTATTCTGCCTTTAAAAGGTTCTAAATTATTATCCATTAGTAACATCAAAAAGCCACTATCTGCACTACCAAACTGCACATACTGAAGTGGCAGCTAAAACAGAATTTGAAACTGCTAAACTAAGCAAACACCCAAATAGTGTTTTCAGGGCACAGTGCATGAACTGCTGCCAGAATTTGGACAGATTTGTTGGGAAACCTCTTCTGGCATTGCCACTGTCCGGTTCTTACTTGCTTTTATTTTGGATCTTTTTCTGGAACAATTATGTTTTCATCAGGGCAGTGTGCAATCTGATTGCAGCTGAGTAAATATTTTTTTCTTATATAATACAGAGAACAAAGAAGACATACTAAGTACAGCATGATCATAGCAAAATCAGAAGCCACTCCTTCCATGAAATTTTATTCTTACTCCATGTTTTTAGTGGCTCATTAATTTTTGAAATTTTCCATGCTTGATCTCTCCCCAGAAGTGCTTTTTGTTTTTTACGCTTGACCAAATTTGCCTTGCTGCTCTTAAGCAATAAGCAAAAAGGAAAGAAAGGAGACAGAACTAGTGGAGGGAGGGAGGAAACAAGGAGGGAAGGAGGAAAAGATGGGTAATTAGTGTGCCATAACTATAAATTTTTATTAGTAAAAGATTTCGCAATGGAATGGTAGTAGACTTCATTTATGGAGAAATGCTTTCCTTAAACACAGAAATAGATGAAACTGTTTCTGATGTCAGTGACTGATGAGTCCGTACATGCTTCTGTTCTTTTAACAAAACAAAAGCTCCATACTGGCCAAGTTTCATGTTTCACCTGTCACTGTTCTCTAGGGATAATTCCCACACTTTTCCTGTCCTACACGATAGTTTTTGATAATACATCCTCCTCGTGACATTTCAAAAGCTACCGAGGGGAGCCACACAGGGTAAACTGCCAGATGCACTGCGGAAGCCAGAGCCCTCCACCTGCCCTCCAAAACCCTTACAAATTCACAGTGTAATGAAAGGGCGCAGGCTACATCTATGTTAGGGAATTAATTGGCCCAGGGACTGGAATTCAGTCAGCTCTACTGTTAAACTGTTAGAACAATCATGGTTTGGCCTGATTTTGACTTGAACCATCTAGCAATGACCCAGCAATTTGGGGCATTGTTCACCATTCCCAGTTGGCAGTTTTTAAGGAGGGAGGCCACTATCAAGACTTTAATAACACAGACATAGCGAAACTGTGTCAGCTGCCCTCAGAGCCTGTGAATGGGCAAGGCATTGTTTCTTATAACTGTTTTAAATATGGAACTTGATTGATTTTGGCAATGGATTGTATGAAGTTTTCCCTTCACAACAAAAAGCAGGATTCAATGGTACAGAGAATCCATCACAGACCTACGCTCTTCTTATGCCACGAAACTTGTTAAAAAAACCCCAACATTCACATATCTTTCCAAAAGTACAGAGCATCCTGTGCTCTGTTGGGTGTTTTATATATATATGGATATGGCATATATTCAGTACCACTCCTCCCATAGCAAAGGATACTAAAAGGCATTACTTGGTATCACTGAAAATTACACAGGTTTCATCACCTATCAGAATGCTCCTCCTTTATTGTCCCCTTTTCTTGTTTCTTTTCTCTTTTCCCCGTTTATGCTTTCTTCTCTCCAAGTTATTCAACTTCATTCTTTGTTTTTTTTTTTTTTTTTTCCCTCCTTTCAGTAGAGGGTATTGGCCAACTGATAACACAAACATCCTTGAGTAGGTCAGGCATGAGTACCACCCAACACAAGAGAGTCAGATTTATATTCCCATTAAGCAGCTATCTCTATTACAGCAAGATGAATGCTGCCTTCCTCCCACACAAGCACCTTGCTTCCACACATAACGTAACGTAATGTAATGTAACGTAACATAACATAACGTAACATAAACCCCTGAACTGGAATACAGACTAGAGTTTTAACAAAAGAGATTTTTTAATGGCTTGTATATCATATTCCAGCTTCCTCATCTCAAGTAAAGACTATCTTAACCAAGGATGCTGCTTCACAGAATGAAACAAAGCACTTCTCCCTTCACTGGTGGCTTTCAGTGGTTTCATCTGCACAGATGTGTGGTTAGCAAATAGGGAAAGCAGAAAAAAACCTTTCATCCAGGAACATTCTAGTCCAGCCCCTCCCTATTCTAAAGAATGGCAGAAAACCATGAGTTTCTCTCAGCAACTAAGGATGGGATTTTACTCTTTGACATCCTTGTGTGGCAGTAACTCTGACAGACTGCTTCAGAATAGAGTGTAAATCTGCTTATTTCTTTGTGTCAATCTAATACAAAATTCATTCTCCTGGTCATTCATTGACTAGGTCAAATGAGATTAAATGTTGCATAATAGAATCAGAAAGAGCATTTCAACACAGAAACAGCAAAGACAGGAAAGTTTGCTGTATAGTGAAGAACTACTCAAATACTTCAATCTTACCTCCCTGAGAGGATCATTAAGCTCATTCAAAATGTTTTCTTCATCAAAGATCTTGCCTTGGTAGCGGTGCTCATAGTAATCATGGATCTTCTGGCGCATTTCAGCAGGTAACTTGTGGAATGACATGTACTGTTCCACTTGTTTGTACTGTCAGGACAATAAAAGGAAGAATCAGAAAAAAAACCCACTTCTTTACTATCTACAAGGCACCTACAAAATGAAAACTCATTCATGTGTCCACTTAAGCTTTACATATTTTATTAAGACAACATTTTATTCATATGTCAGAGAACCCTCACACAGATATTAGTTAATTTAGTATTACTCACATGACAGCACAACTATAAATTACAGAAACTGTCTTTAGTGGTGATGCTAATATCCACATCAATATATAAGTTTTAGAGGCCAAACCCTCACACTTGTCACACTTTGTTTGCTAAATTCCCAGCTATATGAAAGTTGTGAAAGTATACTAACACAATTTTTAGCTCATTCCATGCAGCAGACAGGGAAACTGTACACAGTGTCCATCTACGTCTCTAGTGCTGCATTTGGAGAGAGTTTAAGGTATGAAATTTCAGAAATTGGTTATTCTGTATTACTATGCAACATATTAATGTTGTGTATGCTTATAAAGTGGCTGAAGAACAAAGTTAAAATCTGTGGAAATAATGAAGTAGAAAGCATTCCTCAGGAGGAATGAAGAGAAAAAAGAAGTGAACTGGAAAAATAAGCATGACATCAGGAAATAGAAAGCGGGGGAAGAGAGAGATGCCAAGACCCAGGAGACTCAGAGGACCTCACTTCATTTACCTTGTGCATTTGGTTTCCTTGTTTCTACTAGTCCTCTGTCCTGTCTTCTGCTTTGTTTGCTTCCCTTCTTCAGAAGCCTTTTTGGATAGCATAATTTTCAGAAAAGAAAGTCCCAAACTAACATACTCAGAGTTTACTGTACTAAACTGCGTGATACATCTGAGACCCACAAAATGGAGAAGCTGACTAAACCACAAATGGACAAGTACCACCTGACCAAGACTTCTACCCCTCAGAACTCCCTTTCTTGTCTCAGTTGAAGAGGATAAAACCCCTCCCAGGCCTGTAGGTGAGTTAAAAATTGGCAGAAACTTGGTTTACCTCTGTAAAGAGTCTTAATTTAATTTTTTTATTCATTTTTTCATGCTTAATTAGGCAATTTTAACTGTTTTCAGTGAAAAAGCCAATGAAGTCTTAATTAGGATCAGCATCTCTGTAGAGCAATTAAATGAATTTATAATGTACATGCACTCCTTATGAACTGCAGCACATACCCTTTAACTTGTATAACTGAAGGCTGCTCTGTCCTCTGGAATTGAAATTAGTTTTTGCTTTGCAAAGTGGCATAAGATTAGATGAGGCCACGTGTACAACATGCATTCCACAAATAAGAGGAAAGTAATTTTGCATGGGACTATTTAACAATGTATGATGAATACATAAGTCTGATTTAACTTCTGTACAGCTATTTTGCACCTCTGAAGCAAGAATTCTTCACCGCCACCCTTTAAAAGTGAGATTTAAATTTGCATGCTCATCATCGGTTTCTGTTCTAGTATGGAGAAATTTATCCATACACTGTGGGTTTGAAAGAGTTCTGGGTCACCAGAAGACAGACAGGCTCTAGCATAAACAAATTATGGCTTCTAAATTTACCCTACTAATCAGTTACAGCTAATCTAGGCACAGATTTACTTAGAGGGAAAGTACATGAGATTGCCCAGTGCTCTACATACCTCACCAAGGTGGTCACATAACCCTAGCTGCTGTGCAGTGCTCCAGCTTTTCTGCAGCACAGCCAAGGACAAGATGCTGCGCTGTGCAATGTCTCCTTCGTGTCTGTGTCCAGCCCTCCACTGCTGTGGCCCCATGTAAGGACGTGTAACATATGTCATGTTGCAGCACACATGGACAGGGACTCCTTAGCGCAGGGGCTGCACCCCTCTACCCCATCTTATTTGCACACAAATGCGCTTAAGCAATGCTAATGAGGAGTAATCCTTGCTAATAAAAAATACACATTTATTGAGATGTATAATGCAAGAGAGCTGCAAAGGACTTTTATACCAGAATGACCTTGAATAAGAGAACATTCATGCTAAAAGCAATTTGCTTTGCCAGCAGTTTACACTGCTCCCTTTCATTAGTGCTGTTATTTGAACGGGTGCCTTCTCCCACACACGCGAGTTCTTTTCTATACCAGGGTTTTTGCTCACACATGAGAATTTTAGGGCAACAGAAAAAATAAAACTAGTAGGAAGGTAGTGCTTATCACTGGTGTGTCTTAAAATATTTCTGAATTAGTAACACACAGAATAATAGGGACAGCTGCATATTAGCAATATTTTCTTTAAAAAAATCTACAACAAGGAAGTTAAAGTCTTCCACAATTCCCAGAAATATTTAACCATATAAAATACTATCAAGGTCTTTTCCTATGTCAAAATATCTGACCCTGTGAGTGTACAGTGTACTATCATTATCACCCTGTAATAAATCTTTTCTTAATCTTTCTCTGTATTAATTTGACTCATATTCTGTATCATTCATGCTACTACTGCTCCCTTCTCGACATTCTGTCATAGCATTCATGAGAAGTGTTCCCTCAAAACTTTTAACTTACTCTTTTCTTCAGCAACTGATATCTTTCACTAGCTCAGTCCAAGTAATGATTGCTTTTTTATTTCTCAGAAAAGCAAGTTCATTTTTTCAGCCTGCTATATGTTACGTCACTGTGGTGTGCCACATGCCAGTTGCAAAAAACTGTGCTAAAATGAAGATGCAAAGAAAACAAAATTAATATGGTCTTGAATAAAACACTAATTTTTCCAGGTTAATTCTGAAGCATATTTTCTCTATGGGTACCACAGGTATCAATAATGGTTAGGAATGGAGATGTTTTACACTTTTAAATAATTATACTGATTTTTGTTGGGTTTTTTTTTACTCATAAAAAAAATGCAAATAACTTAGAGAACTGCACTATTTTCTGGGAAAAAAAATACATGTCAAAAAGGTTTAAAAATTCACATTAGCAATGTGAATCCCTTGAATAAATATGACAATTCAGTAGCTTCTTCCCCTGATTTTTCTAAGTGTGATTTTACATATGAAGTTGATAAAATTGTCACTGAAGTTAAATTTTGTTAAAAGTTTTAATTTTAGTCATATTTAAAAGAGCTGTAACTGATCCTGAGTCATCTATCAGTCCTGACACTTGAACCTGCATCTTTATATGAGTGGAATAAGTTCTCTCTGACTCTTCTCATTACACTGTATCCTGTTATCTTTTCCCTTCTAGATTGAAAATTCTGGTTTGCATGGGGTTTTTTGTTTTGTTTGGGGTGGGGGGAGGCTTGGTGGGGGGAGGTTCTTGTTTGTTTTGCCTTATTCAGAAAAGAGATGTCTTAAGTCCACATTCACTAAAGAACCTTTGGTGCTTACATCTGTGTGAAATAACTTTCAGAGCCACAGAAAATTCCCTCAAAACTTACTTTAATTTCGTTTTCTTTTTCTTTTTGCTTTTCTTATGTCACATGAGAAGCACCAGACTACATTCAAAATATAAATGACTGTGTTACAACTCTCTTTTTTAATTTCAAATTGCCTTTCCATCCTTGCTCCTGACTGACACCAAGGAGCACTTGATTTTCCAGGGGGGACTATTTAGAAAGAGACTCCGTGTGTGCAGATCTAAAGAGATGTCAGAGGCTTCTACAGGCAACAGCAAACTAACTCTGATTCCAGGGTTCTGAGGAGAGAAAGAAGCATCCAGGCTATTGAGCAGAGCCTGCACTGGATGAAGACATGGCAAGATAAAGGAAAGCTAAGATAAACTTTTTAAAAGGAGAACATTGTTTTGTCTAATGTTACTACATACGAGTTTATTTCCATAAAACCCTAAACATGGTCCAGTTAATCTCAATATGTTTTCTGGTAATCAAATGCTTTCAGACTGCTTTAAAAAACTTCTTAATGCATAATGATGTAGCTGACTGCAATTAAATAAAAAGATTATCATCTTTTTTTTTTTCCCTGGATCAGCTGGCTTATACTCTGAAATATGGAGATCACAAGTCTTCTGTTCCTACCTGATGCCATTTAAAATGCTTTTATTATTCATACAAATACCTGTTTTTGTATCCTGCTTGTTTTTGGCCTGTACAAAGCATATATTCTTTTTGCACTTTAATCTTCCTCTCTCTCAAATTCATTACATGTTGTCTTATATTTTCACAGAAGTAAACAGTATTTTTGAATGCTGATGCTGTTTTTCATACCTGCTACAACTATATATTTCTGCTCTTTTCAATATCTCACTGAATGGAAGAAATACTGTGTTGCTGACTGCTCCATGCCTATCTCTTTTTCAAGATGAATATTGAATTGTTTGTCCTAAAGTAAGTATGTATATTAATGTGAATTATATATTGCACTGACATAATCTCAGTAATTTCTATCCCAGTGTTTTATATTCATCACTGAAATGAAAATTCCGATAAATGCTACACAAATAAACAAATAAAATTGTTGAAATAGGCAAGAGCTAAGTGGATTTCAAAGTTAGGTAGTATTTCACAGATTTTTACTGCAAAGCTCCATCCGGCAATAACTGCTTCTTCTTGTTTCAGCCATAACCTTTTTTATGGAGTCCTTGTATGTAGCAAAATTCTGCTACTGTGTTCCTCCAGCAAAAGGTGAGTAGTACAACATTGATCATATGAGGTCCTTAGTAGAGTTGGTTAGGAAACTACAGTTATCCTTAAAAAACCAGGAATGAAAAAAGACAAAGGAGAGGACAAAGGTCTTTTTCATAACAATTTGCAACTGAAGCAGGGAAAATATTTTAAAATTGAGACAGTAGCTCACTAGAGGCAATATCCAATGAAACCAGTAAAATAGAAACCTGAATGTTGATCTCTCACAATATATTTTAGTACATAAGTTGAGCCTACCAGGTCCTTTCCTCATAATATTTCGTAACTAGAAAGTTGCCTTTTTTAGCTGAAAAAATTCGGAGAGTCCTAATAATCTTTACAGCTCAACATTCAGTCCTTGATATAATAAACCATGTAAATATATGAAATACATGAAAAGTATAAGTTAAGAACCATGAAACTAATGACATTCTCATATGGTACCTGGACCTGGTCACACCCAGACTATCTGAATACAACAAGTGCCAATGTCAGATTTTTCCAAAATGTCAGCACTCAACTACATTGATAACTGGCTAGTTTTTCAAATTACCTAGGTCCCTGTACCATCACTTGAAAATCCAGCTTGAACGATATGCCTTTTGCACTTCGTACAATGATTTTATCCTTGGCAACAGAGACTCAACTTCTAGGAAAGTTCCCCCAAAAAAACTATAAGCATCTGTAAAAATGTTTATGCTCAGGTTCTCTTTCCTTTTACCACAAATGTAATCCTGACATTTAAAGTACATTAATAAAATATTTTAATTGTGTTTTTAATATACAGTATAAGATGTTAATATAAAATGAATCACATATAGACAGGCTAGAAAAAAAAAGAGGAACTAGAACTTTATTGGAAGTTTATATCCAGCCAAAGCCACAGCCTTACGAATACAAACTTTTCAATGAGGTGTAAAAAAAAAAATCCTATATACTGATTAGAAATACAAAAAGCAAGCAGAAATAATTTGTAAAATCCTTCTGCTGAATTAAGCAAGTTCTGTCCCACAGTTTAGATGCAATAAACTCATCAGTATTAAAATGGTTTGAAATTGCTTGCCTGCCATGTATAAAAGAAGAATCTAAGCAGCATTGTAAAATGCAGATTTAACTCACTGAGAAGGAGCAGAAAGGTGAGAGGAGGCAATTTGATCAAGATTGAATTCTTTCTAAATAATGAACATCAAGCAAAGAACCATCAAAATTCTTCATGGTTTCTAAACTGCATTAGGAAAAATAGGTCCCCTGGATTCCTGAATTTATTCCCCTGATATTGCAAAACCTCAGATCACATAACTCCTTATAAAGAAATCAAGCCACCTCAAAAACAGTTAAGACTTTCTCTCTCCATCAATCCTTTAAGAATATTGTTTCAAGAAGCTCATTCACTGTTCTTATATATAGTTCTGAACCTTATTTTAAATTTCAGTCTAAATGTACACAGATGCAGTTTAAATCAATTATGCTTAGTACAAAATTATCTAGCAGCTCCAAAAGCTTCTGTTCCCTGGTATTTCTCTCTCGAGTGTTTATAGATGGGAATCATGCCTCTTCTCAGCCTCATCCAAGTAGTCTGTTCTAGTTTTTGTTCAGCAGACAGCACACTGGCCCCCTTCTTTTTCATCCATTCTGATTTGAGTTCATCTTTCTCCAACTGCAATTACTAGAACTGTACTTAATATTTCAGAGGAAGTCTCACTGATTCAGAATTCATACTGTTATTTCTTTCCCATCTAGTGGAAAACCATTGAAATGGTTGTTTTCAATCATTCTATGAGAATCTTCATCACTCAGATTCCTTACTTTCTCCTTGCCACTTGCAATTGTTGTTCTCCTCATCTTCCAATTTACAGCAGCAGTTTGTACTTGTACCCAAGTCCTTGGATTTTGAATTTCTGAATTTATTCTTACTTCACCTCTCAAAACTCAACTCAATGTTTCTATAAAGTATCTTATCTTTCTAGAATATTAGCATCTGAAGCTTTATACCATCCTAAGGTTCATATCATCACTGAACTCATTAGCACACTCCTGAACGTATTATGCAAGCCTAGTGAGAGTATCATGCCTTAGGTACTTTTCTACTAGGCTTGCTCCAGCTTGATATCTGGAAAAGTCACAATGGGCCCACAACCAAACTGGGGGAAGGACTGGCAGTAGCACATGTGAAAGCAAAGAAAATTGCCGTCTTACACTAGCTTTGCTTGTGAGAGCAGGATGAGGTCTACGTACGCTAAAGCAAATCAGTTTTGTGTTCATGATACGTTATGGTCTACATAGAAGGTGTCACATAGAAGAGATCCCAGAAAGTCCTTATATATCCCAATACTTAAATGATTTTCATCTTTGTAAATTTTCATCTACTGCTACTTTCACAGAATCATAGAATCATTTAGGTTG
>VYZV01011385.1:0-10638 GCA_013401275.1 Pandion haliaetus | reverse complement strand
TGAAACTGGCCAAGAGTTAGGAAGCTATTGAGGGAGAAAAGAGAGGAGAAAGATCAGCAGCCACACAAAAACCTAGGCTAGCAAGTAGACAGAGTGATCATATAAGCTTTGTTTCCCTGGGAAACCAGGCTAATTATCAAAGGGCTAGAAAGATTCAGTTATGATGGAAGTCCAGAGGCCCCAAAGCAGAAAAATACTTAAATACTTAAAGGTAAAGTGTTCTATTGGATATAGGGCTGAAAGAACCAAATATGATAGCTAGGTTGAGACACAAATGATGAGGAATGTTATAATTTACAGAAATATAAATGTAAGCCAAGGGTGATGAGGATTTATTTGTACCAAGAGGAGCTATTACTAAGCAGAATTGCAACTGGGAATAGTGGGATTAAATAAAGGAAAGCTTTAGGCTAAAAATCACGCAACACTGTAAGTGAGATGAGTCTATAGAACGGTTTTGAGACGTAGGAATTGGAAGCTCCATGGCCTAAGAAAATTGAAACTGGAATGTAGAAAACCTGTTCTCTACAGAACAATAATGCATGGACAGTGATATTGGCAGGAATGTCTAATAGGCGTTTCTTTTCTTTTATCACTAGATTAATAACACAAAATGCTGCACTAAACATATCATAAAAACTGCACTACTAGCCAGTAGCAGAACTGAAACCTAAATCAGAAATACATACAGCACAATTATGTGTTCCTAGTATTAGTACAGCTGTTGGTTTTATACTGTGTCTTTTTTGTTCACTTTTTTATCCATTTGGGTGTCAATGGTTTAACCTGTTGGGTGTCAATGATTGGTCTGATGCAACAGGACAAAAACAGAATGGATGATTGCTAATTCAGGTAATGAAAGGAGGTTTCTTTTTTTCTCATGATACTACTGAAATAAATTTCTTTGTGAGTTAAGGCTTTAGGGTGAAATGTCAAGCAAAACTGGAGATATTCTTTCAAAGAAAATCTTCAAGATATTTTCAAATCCAACCTTCAAGATATTTTCAAATCTAAGTAAACAAAGTTGTTTAAGAATTTGAAGTTGAAGGAAGAGGAACACTGAGAAGAAACGTAATATAGATACTATATAAAGCTAATGAAGTAGCTACTCCTTTTGAGTCCTCATCTAAATGGCTGAAACCAGACCTAGGATATATAAATGCACAGAGCTGCCTTTCTCCCATATCACCTATATGATACATCAAAAATAAGTATAATATTATACAGGTAATTATTTATATAGAGTTATTAAAGCATCTACTTTTACACATAAAGTGATCAAAGTTACTTGTGTTTTAATGGAATATTTTTAAGCAATACTGAATTATATGAGTTTCATTGTTATTATTTTCTAGTAAAACATAAAAGAAAATAATCAAAATGCACAAACCAGATTACACAGTATGTTTGATGTAGCAATTTCTAACATCCATTTAATATAGCTGAGCTGCAATGACTAATACTGCCCATGTCCACTAGTACAAAGACCTAAAAAAGGTTCCAGACCAGATTATGTTCATGCAGTCTCATTTTAACGGAAATTGGAGAGATGAAAAAAAGATTAGAGGAACACACATTATAAAAACAGACCTCACAAGTCAAACTTAGTAGTGAAACCATTTTCTTTCATGTACACAACCATGAAAACAAATATCCTGTAAGCACTAGATATGTATTGTATCTTTCTACCAGATCTCTTTGCCTCCTTGAGACAGGTTCCCATTCATCTCATGACTATATAATTTGATCATAGTTGAGTAAGGCACAGCAGGGGAAAGGGTCTGTCTGATAAAGTATCAGGCTCCAGGAAGACAGATAAACAATTTCATGATTTCTAGTTGTAACAGGACTGGTACAGTGGTGGATATTAAGATATTAGTCTCGTAGGAATACAAATACAAAGCCTCTGCAGATTTTTTCTCTTACTAAATAAGTTTTCTTTCCATTAAGTGAAAATGACAGCCTGATTATGATAAACTAAGACAGAACACCAGAATAAAATGCAAGGTACATGTGAAAAGGGGAATTAAATATTTTTTGATTTGTCAATGTGAAAGTTAGTACATAACTTTTTTTTTTTTGCTTAGTTTAAGACGTGATGTGAAAAAATAGAGCAAGGAAGTTTCTTTATCATGGGGTATTTTTATTGCAAAGAAATATTATTTAAAAGTAGGTGAAACAGTTGCCTATCGAGTTGTTTCGCATTTAAACCTCCTCTTTCACAAGGGACACAGTGGCAGGCAACTCCTCCTCTACTACAAGTCACTAGAGTAATGCCTGTTTGCAACGCTACCTCATTGTTCTACATGTATTAAATGGAGGCTTCAGTGACAATATTTGAACAGCTATGATGGACTTCGTTTTTATATGTTAACACGTGTATTTTGTTTGTATATATTAACACAGATATATAGCAGCCGTTATTAATANTAATTATTTCCTGTCTTAGCTGAAAAAACATGGTGATATCCAGTCATGCTGATACCTGCATTTACTTATAAAAATTCAAAGAAGAAAGATACAATTTACAGCAAAGTTTTAGTTACAAACCCTGGATGTCATATTTTTTTGTTTAAGAAAATATATTCTGGAGTAAGCAATTTTTAAAGGTATCATACTATCTAATCTAGTATCACTTACCTGTGATTCTTTTACATTTTCAACAGTGAAGTTGAACCAAACTCGAAACCGTGGGTTACAGGTATCTGGTCTAATGAACAGGTCATACTCAAACTCTGTGACGTGGTCCACCCGTCCAAGGTTACCTACAAAAAACATATGAAAAAGAATGCATTTTAATGAATGGCTGGTAAACTTTCCAGGAACTACACTAAGAAAAGTTTTTAAAACTTCTACCTCTGTTGGTTAAAATATGTTACTATAATAAGCCTTGAAACAGTTCAGACTTATTTTTAAAAGACTTGATCATAGTCACAAAATAAAATACATACCAGTAAGCTACATGCATATGAATACACCAAAAAGAAGACAACACGGATTTTTATTATTCAATCAAATTTACTTTTTGTCTTCTCTTATCTGAGTATTCCAGTTAAGTGCCCTAACATCCTTTTAATTGTTTCCTTTTTTTCTTTTCCACTTTTCTGATTACGTCTCTGCACCTCTTTTAGCCCGCACCTATATGGATTTCTTTCTTTCCATTTGCTGCTCATGTTCAAGCACCTCTAAGACTACAGAGTCCCCAGATTTCCACCTGGACCCTCTGGCTGGTGCTCTGAGGTCCCTCTCTCCCCACAGATGGGCCAGCCTTCATCTCCTTTGTGATTCAAAAGCTAGCTTAATACTTTTCCTTTATCATTTCCAGCCACTATCACCTCCTTCCAAAGACACAAACAAGGCTGTAAGATTTCGCCTCAGCTTTTTCCTGGTGAATTTCATGGAATAATATTTCTAAATATAGTTAGAGCTACATTGTCCCCTATGGCGTTATTCAGCAAGCAACCACACTGGCTATAGAAATGAAGTTCAGCACTGGGAAAACTTGCTAAGTGCTTTTAAATTGCTAATTTGGCATTTTTCCTTTGAAGTGTGCCAAGAATTTTAAAAACAGGGTTTAGACTGTCCATTTCATTTATACACTACAAAAATAAGACTCCACATTTTCCTGATCCAATCCAAAACCCATCTCATCAGGTCTTGTAAGACAGGGCCATGCTTTACCTCATGTGCTAAATTACACTTATTTTTAAAAAAAGCATGGTAAGATGACCTGGTTTTATGGTTTCAGACAAATTTTGGGGTTTAGACATATATTTTGGGGTTGGATATATACTGTTGGGTTCAAGTAGTTACATATAATGTTATTTGAGCTAAACAATTCCCTCCTCAGCAAGTCCCATTTCAGTCAATATGACTGTTCATTGGTAACATGCTACTCAGTATGAGCACAAGCGGCAAAATTTGGCTGATCTGTTGTTCTGGGGTGGAAAAGAAGCAGGAAAAAACATTTTCAAAGCTGTTCATCAATATATTTGCAGGATTTCCTCCTTATCCTAGAATGTTTCTGGCTTTACTAATTGAACATTTTTCATCTTCCCTATTTTTAATGTTATCATCTACTTTCCTACCCACATTCTTCTTTTCAGAAGAAAACTCTCCTCACTGATTCCCTCTGCAGAAAACCGCTTCATGCTAACAATCTGTTCCTAAAGACTTGCCTGAAGGATACATTTGGCATATGAAATATTTGAAAAAAAAACCAGCAATATTGTACAGCGAGAATACCTTTGCCAAATATAAATAACGTCATCTGCTGTATCGGGTTTTCGTGCCAAGGTGCTGGCAGTGGGGGCTCCAGAGCTGAACTCTCTGAGGAGACACTGCACTGCACTGCCCCATGCCGGTTCCAGCTGGTTCCAGCCGGTTCTAGCCAGCTCCGCAACAGCCCCACACAGGGCACGGCCCAGCCCTTCAGCAATGGTGGAGGCGCCTCCATGAAAATGTATTTGAGGAAGGGCAAAAACACCACACAGGCAGAGGAGTGAGGGAATCCGAGGAGAACCGGGGTCAGAGAAAGAGGCGGGATGGAGGTACTCCGGGCTCTGGGGCAGAGACTCCCTTGCATCCTGTGGGGAGAGGCTGCAGCAGGTAGGTATTTCCAGAAAGACCCGTGGCCCATGGAGGACCCACTCTGGAGCAGGCTCTCCTCACAGGAACTGCGGCCTACGGTAAGGGCCCAGGCAGGAGCAGGGAAACTGTGAGGAGGGAGGAGCAGCAGAAAGGAACTGCTATGGACTGACCGCAGCCCCATAATCCCTCTGTGCTGCTCGTTGTGGCAGGAGTGAAGTTGATCCTGGGAAACAGGGAGGGGTGGGGGGAAGGTGGCGTTTTAATTTCTCTTTGTTTCTTACTATCCAAACCTATTTTAAGTGGCAATCAATTAGTTTTACCCCAGTTGAGTCTGTTTTGCCTGTGATGGCAATTGGTGAGCGATCTCCCTGTCTTTACCTCGACCCATGAGCTTTTTTGTCTTATTTTCTCCCCCCCCCGGTCTTGTTAAGGAGGGCAAGTGAAGGAGCGGCTGGGTGGGCATCTAGCAGCTGGCCAAGGTCAACCCACCACATCTGCCTGACTTGGTTAAGTCCTTTACACATCTAAGCGCACTTTCTGCCACAGGGGTCAAACCCATCACTATTATTTGCAAGAAGAGAACTCAAATCTTAACGTAAACTATTCTTTCCCACAGATTATTATCTAAAGAAAATAAGAACGGTAAAATCAAGCTATTGCATTGTAATACCTTAAATTAAAGGACTTCATTTTACTGTATTTTTCATTAAATGTCATGCACATATGACATTGTTGGGGAAATAATATTCCTCTTGTATTTCAGAATTTAGGTGGTCCAAGCTGTTCAACAGCATAGGTTGGATTCCAGTTGCCTCACAAGTCACAGTTTAAGCTCTCTCTGGTACAAATTTTGATTGAATTACTTCCAAAGAAGGACACAGAAGCAGTTAAATTTATATTTTAAGTTCAAAGGTCATTAAAAAGTTGTACTGCAAGGCATAGGAAACTAAAATATTATTAAGTGAATAAATAAAAACAGAGCAAAAAGAGACCTTGATTTCTGATCTATTGCACATTTCAGCTTCTTTTTCAACATCAAACTGATCTGAACTGTATGGGGGACAGATGGCCCACTCAGAAGTACTTTACAGAGTCCATAGGATCCCTAAAGTAGCACTGGTGAATTATACCAACTTCAGTGAAATCACTGACAGTGAAGAGTTGGTATGCTGGAACCACTCCAAGCCAGTCTGCTCTGGAAAACCTATATACCCATCTAAAATCCAGCAGACCCTTTAACAATTTAATCATTGTGTGCACAATTCCCTGGGACTCCTAACACTGTTTTCTCTCTTTATCTATAATACTTGATTTAAATACTCACTTCCCTCTTAATACAGTATTTTTTCCTTTTGTGAATTGTATCTCACTTAATTACTTTTTGCCTACAGAACTGCCTCTTGCTAGACTCCTTCATAGTACATGTCAGCTGCCATAGTCACCTGCAGCCATTTGCAGTTTAGTATCATTTGTACATTTCGTTAGCCCACTATTTCCTCTCTGTCTTCCAGATGCTAAATAGGCTGGCCCTAACACTAATGCCTTCGGTAACCAATTCAACAAGTTCCTCATGCTCAATAGACTATTGTCTGTAATATCACAGCCTTTGCTCACAATCTGTCAGCCTAATTTCAACCCACATAGCAATGTCATTAAACAAGATGGCAGTTTTGGTACAAAGAAGCCTAGAACTGTAAGAACAAAACACTTCCTCACTTTAAGAGATGCTTTGTAGAAAACTGATAGTGCCACTGAAAAATATTTTTTGGTGTCCAAGAAAGGATATAAACTTCCCAGTGTTAATCTTACAAAGTTAACAATTTTATGTACTGCCTTCACACTGCTGTAATCATAGGAAATATATTTATTCTAATGTGTGAGAATTATATTCCAATACCACAGGTAACACAGTGAAATGCATTAGAAATTATGAAACAGGAATTAAACATTGATTATGCTATTCCATTTAGCCATTATACCATTTTAATATTTTAACACTGAAAATAAACATTTTTTTCTTAAGTGCAAACAACTTCTAAACTGCTTTTATTTTTTAATAGCTCTATAAGCTTCCTTAAAATTTCAGTTTTCTTTTTTTGTTAAATGTATAGCAAGAGAGAAAACTGTTTAATGAATGGTTACACAGTAAGTTCCTCCTATGCCACAGGGATCTCTGTGCAACTATGTAATACATACACTCTACTTTGCAGTACCTGAGGTGGACAGTTTCTGTGCAGAAATGATGATAAATTTAAGGCAGAGCTAGATAGCACCAATTTTGTGTAATGTACCTACCAATCGTTTTCAGTCTCAATACAACTACTGTAAGACACTTCCTGTGCATGGTTTTTATTCTGTGTACATTGTTAGTCTGGTAATTTGTGATATCAGTAAGAGAGACTGTTCATAACTATACTGGTTAAGTATGTTCTTTTAAAATCAAAGATAAAAGTCTCACATTACTAAAACATCAGCTTTGCTTTACTTTGGGTTCACACCTGTGTGAAATCATCACCAGTCCATCCAATAAATACAGAAGTTGGATCTATGAAATTATACAACATTTTTGAAAGCATCATCACTCCATAGTTTATGATTTGCATTCTGTTTGGGGGTTAACATTATAAAACATAAGATATTAATAATGTTATTTAAGGTATATATAAAATTAATGAACTGATCGAGTAATGTGATCTGCAAGGGAAAAAAGCCCAACAACATTATGAGCAGTAAGATCTGAACTTATTGGCATTCTAAGACTTTTCTTGTTTAAATTTTTTTTTACAGTTAGGGTGCACAACTGGTTGTCAAATGGCTTTCTGACTATATCTTAAAAGTAAAATAAACAATTTATTAGAGTAGCCAGCACTTTACAAAACATTATGGANCATGAATATTGCATTTTACAGCATGCATTTGTACAGTTAAAATGTCTACAAACTGACTTCCACTTAGCCTTGGGGTTTTTTTTTAAGACATGGGCAATTTTCAATTGCAGTTCTGTTCAATACTCCTAACATACTGAGAAAAGAAGTCACATATTTTTCTCTAATCACTCAAGCTGAAATTCTTACCTATATTTGCTTAAATCTCTTTACAGAGTAAGGTTTAGTGCAATACTCTTAAAATGTGAATAGAGAAAGGGGTCAATAGCATGTTTCAAGTTTCTTTAAAAGTCAGAAAAAAAACCAATGTTACTATTTTATTAATCATGCAACATACACTTAGACCTCATAAAATATTAACGTATATGGCTTCCTACATCAATAAAAAGTGTACTTTACACAAAGAAAGAAAACCTGCTTAAGAAAATGCTAGCTAAACTTACTAAGCATTCTAACAATTATAAAATGCTAGAAAAGAAAATATAGATACGTTAAGCAATCCTAAAATCTTCTTAAACCACACATTGTGCTTTCCTACAGAGAATTTTAAGATGAAAAATAGACCTTGAGGGTCTTAGACAAGCCTGAGGCAATATAAAGAAAAAGGTCAAACACTCTGCTAAAAAGGACCGTTATCTTCAGAACAACAACTTATCAGCCAGCTTGCAGCCCTGCTTATTTACAGTTATTGGTCCCAGAGGAAGTGCACTTCAGCGCAGGGCGCGATTACTTTGTAATGAGTTTGCCAGAAATGGTAAAGGAAACTAATTTGTAACAATGTGCTGTTCCCCTGCACATGAACTTTCTCAGACACTTTTTTTGTCCAGCAATGAATAACTAACTTCAGCCTCCCTAATAAGCAGTGAAAACAGAAGTGCACTAAAAACGACTGAGTCGTAAGCATGAATGTGCTGAAATATCAGTGATTATCCCTCTCAGCTGTCCATTACAGTACTCATGATGACCACCAATTCCCCTGTGGTGGATATATAGAATGCAGGTTTCAGGGGGTGGATTTGCACATGAAAATTAACACCATTTGGAAGAAAATAGCCTGCACCTGTCACAGATTAGCAACAAAAGGTCAAATGCCTCCTTTTACACCTAGAGCACTTGCATATTGTATGCCTTGCTTATAGGAGCCTAATTCTAGTTTCTTAATTCTGAAAAGTGAGCACCATGGTGAACGGAGGAGAAAAAAGAATTAAATCTAGGCTAAAAGCTATCAATAAATCTATTGATCAAGATACATATGAATGGAAGTAGCTGAGGCAATCTCTGTCTCTAAAAGAGGTAGTTTTTCAAAAGAGAATTACACAAAGTGCTCTTCTGTTTTTGTCAATATGCTGCCAGGTTTTGAAATGCTATTTTTCATCCACACAATAAAAATCTTGACAAGTAAGCAATAGAAAATCACTAATACACTTGCAGCTGCATTTCAATCTATACAAATTCTTTAAACAAAAACAACCAAGGAACAGATTGGAATATACATCATTTTCACCAGTTGAACCTGGGATCAAGTCCAAGATAGCCAAACAGTATTAATCTATATTTTCATGCAACTCTATATTTCACAAAACAAGGTGAAATGTAGAATATGGAATACCCTCAATGGAATTCACCCTTAAAGATCACAAAACACATTGAGATGATAATGCAAAGACATTTTATTGATACATTCTAAATGGAACAGGAACTACAGGGACTGAGATCTGTAAAAACTTCTCTTGAGTGAAAGATTAGATAACTTCTGAAGGAAGTGCATCTAAGAATATCAGTTGTAAATTCCCACTGGCTTTATGGTCTCTGTCTGTGAAAAGAATTTATAAAAAACAGTTCGGTGAGAAGTCCTAAACAACTTCTAAATAGCATCTGATTTTTAAATAGGAAAAAATCTAACGAAATAGTGATGATCTCTGAAAACCTGTGACTGTTTTTGCATCATCTGGACTCCTGCCCAAAGCACATGACAAATCAAGATTCCTGAAACTGCAAAGCACATGATTTGAATGAAAAGGCAATACAATAAAAAACACATATACAACACCTTATAAATTATACTTTAAATTATTAAAATCACACATATTAAGCTCTGCAATACAAAGTAGTATCTACACTGCTACAGTTAAATCAACATTTTGGAAAAAAAACCTCAATACTCTTCAACAATATAGTATTCTTTTAAGAACCTGATGTTTCACTTAAAACAATAGCAATGTTCATGACTCAGCTTTCAGTCAAAATCCAAATCACCTTTGACAAATATTCAAGACTATCAAATAGGCAAAGCATTTCAAAAGCACATGGCTTGAGAAGCTGGACAGACTTTTATTTGTAGTCTCTTTTCTATCCTCTCTCCTCAATTAAGCAAGTTGAAATTGCTGTGTTTCCAGTATGTTTTAAGTTTTTATCAATAGTGACATCAAAAGGACAGTAAATCAGTAGCTTTTGTGAAAAAGATTGTACAGGAACAATGACTATCTTAGGTCTTAGCAGCAATTGGTAAAAGGCCAGCTCCCATCACTGGAAAGGGTAAACTGAGATGTACATATTAATGCATAACTTATAGAGGCTAAGCGATTCTGATTGAGCTTTTATTGTAATTAGACAATGTGATAAAATCTAATTGTGACTGACAGCACATGAAAATTCTAGCTTTCGCACTTTTCTTGTTTATCAATGAATATAGCATTAAAATAAATTTTATTGACCTTTTGGGTATATGAGTTATAGGTCTCCATTTGTTTGTTTGTTTCACTACCAAATGATTCAGCAACAATATGGAGAAGAGCAGCAAACCCAAAACTTATACATGTTCTTATGCTTTCCAAATGTCCTATTTCTTTTGGTGCAACAATATTGATTTTAATGGTGTTGCTTCTAATTCATAACAATGAGAGCAAGATCTGATTCTCCACACCTTTTAAGGATCACAGACTGAGTTACACTCTTTCCAATGTTTTTCCTCACAAGTGATGTAAGGTGCACTAGACCAATTTCCTAATGGCATTCTACCCATAGTATCAGGGATCACAGTTACTGTTTCTCAGTGGTCCCAAGCAAGTGTAATGAATAGACCTATACTTCCTTTGTATTGAGTTAAATTGCAGAAATATTAATGAACAGGGTGGCTGTCATGGTTTCAGCTCAGCTCAGCCGG
>VYZV01011381.1:380-26880 GCA_013401275.1 Pandion haliaetus | reverse complement strand
TCTTTTTTTTTTTTTTTTTTTCTTTTTAAATAAAAAATACTTTAAAAACTGAGATGCTTTTACAGTAAATAGCTGTTTTCATCGATGTTAGATTTAGCAGTTGTCCATGTGGGACAGTTTCTGAGGTTTTAAAGTGAAGCAAGCTTGAAAATCTGTCAGGGAAATGGCATTTTTGTTAGCTTCTAACCTCAGCTAGTTGGGCAGATGACTGTACGCACTGATATTTTAACCGATTTTATCAGCCTGTGGAGTAGACAGTTGTACATACTGATACTCTAGCCACTTTTTTTTTTTTTTTTTTTTTCAGATTCACCAAAGATGCTGTTTGCTTGAGGCCAAATTTGTCCTTTCCTTTTTAAGTTTTGACGTGTACATTTTCAGATTGCAGAGTTTTACATTTTAGCTGAGCCTCTTAGGTCAGAAAAATGGGATTTTCCTACAAGATAAGCTTGAGGGCTTCTTTTAAAATAGTTTTCTCTATATATTTGAGGGGTTTTGCTTTCTCTATCCTTCCATTATTTATTTTCTAACAGCTGTAACAGAAGGAACATATATAGTTGGTTTTGTTGGGTAATTTTGCTAGTTAACCTAGATAAGTTAATCAAGAATAGTAATATGTTATTAAAAAAACCCAATACAAAACAAAACAAAAAAGTGGTTGTGAAGTCTTTGTCTTCAGACAAACTTCCCTCATTGCAGTGTTACTGCAAAAATGTGGGGGTGTGCACATGTGGATAATCTAGCAGACTTTTCTAAAGAATTTGAAACAGTTCCTAACTTCTGTCTTGGTTGAGGAGAGGCATTGAGGCAACAAAATGCAGCCTGCTGACCAGTTAGGATTTGTCAGGTGCCAGTTTCGACTGCTTTTGTCCATTGCACTTCACTTCTATCAGCCCATGCCTCGGAGGGCAGCCTGGCTGCAGCATCATACAGCCAGCAGTACCAAGGCAAGTGTGCCCAGTGATGGGTCAGAAAAACCAGCCCAGCACACAACACAAGAGGAGAGATCATGGGTGTTGTTCCTTCCCGCCTCTGGGAGACCTGTTGTCAGACCACTGCAGGCCTGTGTGAGGGGCAGCAATTTGTATTGTCTATGGTGTTGCTTGACAAGGATCACTAGGGAAGAGCTTTGCAGCTATTGCTCATCTTTCCTCCGCTGGGCAAACCTTGGCTCAAACAGAGCCAAGGCTGTTAGAAACTGCATGTATCATCTTGGCTTTCCCACCTGGTGCAAGGCAACTGGGGAAACAGTGACCATTTCATCCCCTTACTCTCACATACATTGCAAGTTACTCCTGTTCTAGTAACTGGGGATTGAATTACAGTTTTTTGTATCAAGAATTACTGGGAGAGAAGTCTAGGGACAACTTGTTCTCTTGCATATCCAGGGAGTCTTAACAGTTTTAATTTATAGGATAATAATGTAGTCTCTGAAGTCTGTGATGTGTATTTCTACATCATTATTGCTTGCTTCAATTCCTAGCGCTGTTAGAGGAAAAAATACTAAGAAATATGTGATGGGAGGGTGTAAAGAAGACAGAGCCAGAGTTTTCTCAGTGGTGCTCAATGACAGGGCAAGAGGGAACATACAAAAACTGAAACACATGAAATTGTGTCTGAACATAGGACAGCACTTTTTTTACTGTGGTGGCTGTTGAACACTGGCACAGAGTGCCCAGAGAGATGGTGGAGTCTTCATCCCAGCAGATACCTGCATGTGAGCCTGGGCAACTGGCTCTAGGTAACCCAGCTTGAGCAGGGTGGGACTGGACTAGATGATCCCCAGAGGCCCCTTTCAACCTCAGCTATTCTGTGATTCTGTGAAATATATGTACTGATGATAAAAGCTCCATGTCTCAGTACCGTCATATGGTTAAACTTATAGCAAATGGTTCACAAAGGAAGCTTTGTATATTTGCATAATAAGAACTCTTTTAGATTATTTTTATAGAGGCATCAAAAAAAGCAATTTAATTTTGCTTTTCACTGCTGATGTTTTTACAGGTCTACCCCATCTCATACCTAAGAATTTCCATGAGTCCTATTCTGCACACACAAAACAAAGAGGCATTACCGGCTCTCCCCCTGGGTGTGACACTGACATTTACAGTCTATTTTCATGATAACTCTGGAGATACTTTTCATTCGCATAATTCTGTGCTCAACTTTGCAACAAACAGGTAGGTATCTATCACAGGTGTTAATTACAGAGAACAAAAAGGACCAAATACACATAGCCCAGCCACAGCAAGGAACAAAGATTGTTCCAAAGATATCAAGTGAAGATATAGCTTGGACTGGGATTAGCAAAGAAAGGATTTTGTCTCTGCAGTCTTCAGAGGCACCGTAGCAGAAAGAAGAGTTCCAGTTAGCAATCGATATTCTCTAGCAAGTGGAAAGTTGCCCAGATAAGCGTGATCCCCAGTGGGGCTTGCTGGGGTACATTTCTGCTTTAAGTGACTCTGAATCATCAGATTGCATACATCAGTGGCCTATATAAACAATTGATCTTATTAGTATTTGCCTCATCTTGCCTTTTTTCTCCTAGTGTTTTGTTACACTGACTCACTTAAGTCTTATATAAGATGGTGAACGTTATGGATCACGGGTTGTCTCTGCACACAGCAGAGCCAAGCCTCAAAAGGCTTTTTGGTCTCTGCCTCAAAGAATAATAAATATTATAAAAGACCCTTCATTGGTCATTAGTAAACAATCACATTCCATTACTGTAACTTAGCTTGTTTTCCGCAGTGCACTTTGCAGTTATAACACAGTGATCATGATTAAAAGGGGGCAAAAAAGAGGGTTTAATGCAAGATTTTTTTCATTCTCCTACGTAAATGACCTGCAGAAACTTTGATAGCATACAGAGGTCCCTGAGATAACACCGCCCTAGCTTCCAAAATAGATGTGACAGAGCTGCTTCAGCATAGGGCTAATTATTAGCCCTAGACAGAAAAGCACTGCTCATTAACCTCAGGTGCTGCACTGTGGTGACCCAGCTCTACCACTGTCAAGACCTTCACTATCTGTGGGTGGTGCTGCCAGGGTGGCAGTCTCTGTGCTGGGTGCACTTAAAAGTGCTCCACGTGTCAGTGCATCTGGGAATGCTCAATTTTGGTAAATAGCGGAACTCACAAATCAAATGTGATTTAGCTTTGTAAAGTTACGGCTGCAAGCTGCATATTGGTGTTTAAATTTCTTTCCCTTTTCTCAGAATTAAGAAGCAAAAGAGACAGATTACCTCATTCTGAAGTTCTACAATACTTAAAATTAGGAAGTAGTTGTCATACATAATTGTGACCTCAGTATTTCCTCAGCATAATGATGTGAGAACTGAAATTTGCCTCAGTAGCACTTAAATAATTTTTATATTTTCCTTATTTTGTCAGACTTCATTAGAAGATAACCATTGCTGAAAACAAAAAGGCAACCATCTAAAAAGAGTTCAGTACCTACTATTTATTGTAGAGATAATGACATTAGCAAACTTGCTTTGATATAAATGCATTTCTTTTTATCTGTAGAGATGACTTCGTACAGATTGGGAAAGGAGCCACAAACAACACATTTATAATCCGGACTGTAAATGTAGGTTTGACCTTGCTTAAAGTCTGGGATGCAGAACACAGTGGAATTGCAGACTACGTCCCACTTCCTGTGCAACATGCCATTTTTCCTGAACTCGTAGATGTGGTGGTAGGTGATGTCCTCTGTTTGAGTACTTCACTGATGAACCAAGAAGGTAAGCAGCACTTCAGTTGCTGTGTTTTTGCAGCTATATAATTTGACATCAGTGTGACACTTTCTTGTTCTCAGGAAAACTAAATGTGTAATTTATGATGTTTGTTCAGAATCAAATGTGACTGTTCTTGTTAATGATAAAAATAGGTTTGATCAACTACTCTAATTTTAATTGTACCATGCAATATGTTGCTTGTATTGAATTAATGAGTATCAGACTTCAGACATTTGCATTCTGTTAGCTTGAAAGGCTTGTTTTTTAGGGGAATCGTGCAGAGTCAGGACTGTCTTAACTTCACTCACTGCATTAGTTTCTTAGTATCAAGGGGCCTTTGTCAGAGTAACTGCAAGTCAGTTTGGTGGTGGGCTGCCAGCCTTCCACCATGTGAGACTCTAAAATCTAGTTTCTGAGAATTGGGAAGTGTGTGTACCCATACTGCCGGTGCAGTGGATACATAGACAGACAGACAGACAGACACCAATGTGATAATAAAATGCTTTAGTTAGCATAAATTTGTTGAACGGTGTCCAAATGGTGTGTCTTCTCAGGCCTGCCAGGCGTCTGGAGCTCCTCGTTAAGTAGTGTTCTTCAAGTGGACTCCAAGACTGGTGTGGCAGTGGCAAAGGATTCTGGTGTTGTCACTGTCTCTTATGAGATTCCTGGATTACTTAAAACATACAGAGAGGTAAGGCACTGTTAAATCCTATTGGAACAGCTGACATTTGTTTGCTTCAGGTGGACCCTCACCAAAAATGTGTTCTATGATTTTTTTGTTGTTGTTATAAATATTTAGAAATATTCTTTTTAAAGGAAAAGGTATTAGAAATGCAAATGGTTGGAAAGTATTTGGTATGTGTCCAAATATGTCATGGGTTTTTTTAATCATCTATGTTAAGGAAGAAAATTTAGCGTAATAGTTTCTATTTTTAGCCTATACTGTTCTTATATTGTAGATTTTGATTCCTTTGCTTGGCTAAGTTGTTTCCAGATGCTAAACAATTTTTGAGTATGGCTGCTTTTATGACTGAAGTTTCACTGCAGGGTGAGATGCCAACAAGAACTTTCTAAACTGCTGTACCATATTGCTGTGTGTCACTGATCAGAACTACTCAATTAAATTATTTTGTTTATCTAGAGTGCAATCATACTGTTGACACAATTCACTATCAGCTAACATAAGCACTAGATATTATTTTTAAATTAAATTTAGACATAGAGCTTTATGCCTGTTAACTTATGGGGGTTGGGTAGAAAGAAAAAAGTGTTCTTACTAGCTTAAACTGCCTTGAAAGGCAGTTTCTAAAATTAGAGAAATGTAGAATTTCTTATAAAGAGAAATATGACATGTTGGAGTTTTCTGTTATACATACAAGGATGTGTGCGTTTCACAATCAGTCCAGTCTGGTTTTGCCTTAGTTTTATTTGTTAAAATAGTTTTTGGTGACAATGTACTTCATCCTTTTTCAGATATTGATTAATATACCTCAAAGGACTACAGCAACGCATGTAAGTGGTGTGAAAACAAGCTTACAAGGAGTTGCAGCCTCAAAAGTGATAGTTTCAATTGGGGAAAGAAATAAAAATTTGAAAGGTATGATAAAAAAAAAACTTTATGCTGATTGTTTGTTGCATGTTTGTGTATTCATGATAGGTGGTTTTGGTTTGTGTTTTGGTAGTTTTGTTTGTTTTTAAGGGTCAGTGAGCTGGTGTAGCAAGATCTCTATGAACCTCTAGTGCCTTTCCGGAATCCCAGGAGCTCTAGAAAAATCTTAGGGCTATGTTACAGAATTTGGAGGATGTGCTGGGCCCTATCAAGATTTCACAACTAGTAAAATTGGTAGATAAGAGAAGTGTTGGTTTTCATCATATCAAAAAACAGTTAATAGGCAATCAGGTGATTGCTTATCTGTTTACTTCCAATTGCCTTCTTGAATTTACTATTTTTTCTTACTGAGCATGTTTAAAGCAGTTACCATCCTTAAATCTTTTACAGAAATTATCAGCAATTAGAATCAATACAAAGATTAAGCATCATGTGGTGTCCGCTATTTAATAAGCTGTATTTTGTTTGATTATGGTTCCTTTTAGGTTTTAGCTTAACATTTAGCACTTGTTCAAATAGTATTTTATTGTGCCTTATGTAAATTATTAGCCTACCAAAAAAACATCTTGCCAGATAATAAAATATAAATGGAGACTCCCAGGATCATATAAGTTATTCAACAGACACATCTGAGCTGAAAATTCTCTTGAGTTCATTCTTTCCTGTAAATAAATTATTCCTGTCAAAAAAACCCGACAACATATAAAATTTTCATTTGCTGTGTCTTTGGGATTAGACCTGAGATAGGACAGCTGTCTATGATTTCCAGCTATTTTAAGATCATCATAACCTTGTGAAACTATTTCAGAAGGTGGCAGAATAACCTGATATGTCAAGCCATGGGTTTGCTTTTAATTAATTAAAAACTAATTAGTTACCATTTTCTTTTCTAATTAATTAATTGGAGATTAAATTTTTTTTTCCCCCCTTAGGAGAGTGCTTGCCTGCTCAGATTGAAGCCATTGCTGAATTACATCCACAGTCCATTATCAATTGCCACCTAGATTTTAACAATGATGTGTTTGACTTCCCAGCACGTGATATTTTTATAGCAGAACCTGGATTTGATGCACTTTCAGGTAAGATGAGAGAAGATGCCACACTCCAGGCAGGCACTTTGAATTCTGCTGTGGTTTAGTCCAAATGCCCTTTGACCCAGCAGACTTCCTTCTGAAGCCTCTGAGCTTTGCTGTGTAGGATCTCAGGCTTCAGTGATTTGTTAACATGTACTCTCCTTGTTTAACTCTAGGGTTTTCTGCATGTGATAGAAACATTTATTTGTTTTCAGAGAAAGCCAGAAATCAGTAGGAGCTCATTTCATACATTTTTCAGAGTTGTAGTAGTAAGTGAGGAAGAAACTCAGAAGTGTTACTTTACTGGGGTGGGGAACAAACTTTATGGGTTTTGACTACAAATTTAGGTCCTGATTTTGCACATTACTACTTATAAATTTGTAGGTATGCAGACAGTCCACTGGTACCTTGAGACAGAAGTGATGGTATTGCAGAATGTAGACATAATGCACTGGGGTCACACACTTCATAGAGATAGCAGTTGCCATATTTTACTCCAGCTAAACTGTACAAAAAAATAGATTGCCTTGTATAGAACAATTTAGAAAAGAATATCAGGCCCTGTATTTGTTAAACTGTGGAACTTCCTCCTTCAGCTGGTAAAAGTGAGCACTCAGGTGGCAAATATTCCAAAGTTGGGTATCTCTGCAGCTGTAAACATCTAGTGGCTCTTTTGGGCATTTTCCTGCCATACATCAGTGCCTTTACCATATACTTAAATGCAGTGGAAGTTAAGACTAGGGATAAGAGAAGCAATCATGAATTTTAATGTCTTTGTACCAAGGATCTTTAGGTTTCACGAAATTATACTCTGTGTTTGTGTTTGATGCTGGCCTTTTAAAAACCCCAGCACTGTAGTTATTGCAGGATAACTAACCTCAGTGATTAAAATGATGGAAATAGCATAAATGTGAAAATTTGGTCAAAGTAATACATTTTGAATTCTTTGTATGCTGCAATATAAAGATTTCTGGAAGTTATCATGCTTTCAAACTTCCCTGCACAACATGAGTGCTGTAATTTCTTATGAAAGGTAGGATTCTTATGTATCCCCAGAACAACACGAACTGGGACTTAAAAGGAGGGGAAATTACTAGATACTGTGGAAATGGAAATAAACTGTGAAAGTCTACAACATGTGTTACTGTTTCATAACCATAACATGATTTTTAAAAGAACCACAACACTATGGACAGTATGGAAATAACATTAATTATCTGTCATTGTGTGAAACGCTATTATACTGTGCATAATAGTGGCTGCCTCTGTTACTTCACTGGGGAAAGAAAATGGGAAAACATGTACCTAACAAGTACTGTTTGTTACTTATGCTTTGTATCTTCTATACTGGGGGAATTTTTTACTATATTTATCACTAAAAATAGACAAATGGGTCCCATAAGAGACTAGAAACATGGTGAATATCTAACCTTTAAAGAAACTTTTGTAAATAATAAACCACGTCTCCACAGAATTGAGGATGGTGATGGTAACTGACTAAAACTATAACATTACGTGAAGAGAATATGAAATAGGATGTTAAATTTTGTTTTCAGTAAAGCATATCAATATTAGCATAGATGTTATATTTAAAGTGGAATTGAGTCTCACTGGCATATTAAAATGTGACTGGAAGCTGCCATTTTGGTGGTTTTGTCATGATGGTTAGTTTGGGGCAAGAAATAACTTCTGTTGTTTCAGTACTGGGATGGTGATGCTTGGACCAGCAGACACAGTGTGTCCTTCGCCTATGCACTCCTGATCTTGCTGTTTGTTGAATTTTACCGCCTTTTTTAGCTCTTGTCTAAAGATGTCACAGAAATCTCACTCTGCATGAAGAAAAAATGATGAAGATGAGCAATTAACAGTCAAACTACTTTTGTTTCTATAGGACATTACACCTGTTCCATCACAATGCACAGGCTTACTGACAAACAGCTGAAGCATCTCAGCATGAGTAAAACTGCACTCAGAGTTACAGCTTCAATCCAAGGCAGCCACTTCTCTGGGGAGCAGATCAGCACTGAGGTGCCATTCAGTCCTGGGTTTTATGCTGACCAAACAGAAATGGTTTTAAGTAACCATTACACAAGCTCTGATGTGAAAATATTTGGTGCCACTGAAATTCTTGATACCCTGGAGGTGAGTGTATTGCTAGAAAGTATCACACCACAGTTGAAAGCATTTTGAACTGTTACATGCTACTTTCTAACCAAAGGCACTCTGTGCCACCTTTACCATGTCAGGATCATTCCTGTGGTGATTTGGCAATGCTCATCTTGGAATGTATTCCTCCTCAGTTTTCACTTTTGTTTTGGGGCAGCAGAAATGTGTCAGGTTCACCTGTGCGCTAGCTGGAGTGTGTTAACCAGCTCACAGGTGGGGAAGCAGAAAATCTGCCTGATCCCTAGGGGCAGGAGTAGGTTCTTGCCCACTTACTTGTTTGACTGCCCATGATTCACGTAGACCAGTAAGGGATGCTTTGATTTTTGCCTGCATGGGGTTAGCCCAGACCCACAGAAACAGCAGTTAATAGGGCAACCTTAACAATAAACAGGGGTGAAGTGCTGAAGGTGTCACTGTAAAGTGACAACCAAGTCCGACTCCTGCTGAGGGGTGAGTTGCTCTGGTTTCTGTGGAATAACATATTTCTGACATGTGGCCTGGAAGGTGGGTATGTGCTGTGCTTTCACAAGCAGTCTATTTCAGGTTGGTTTTTTTTCCTTGGCAGGTGAAATGTGGGTCACCAACAGTGAAGGCATTTGAGAAAGAGAAATCCTACGGGCTGCCTAGTTATGCAGTCTATACCGTTAGTCTGTCTGATCCAAGAGTTTCAAGCCAGGGATCCTTATCAACCACTCTAACTGTCTCTAGTCCTATGACTGACCAGTCTATCACTATCCCAGTGACAGTGATTTACTTGACTGACAGAACCAGCGCACCAGTGAGACGTAAGTTTATCTCTAGACTTCATATGCCAGAATAAACCTCTAACTTCCATTAATGTTCATGAGGTTATAAAATTTCGTGTGTTACAATCTGAGCTGGCAGCTAACATTATCATTGACATGTAGGCTGCTCACTGTGAACAGAAGACTTGAATACAATTGCTCATTATGACTGAAGCTGAATGTATTTTCCTTTTGGGTCAGTCCAAAATACTCTGTTGTAGTTGGCATAAATATCCCAGTGCTAAAGTGTCTGAAACTAATTTTTTTGGCTCTGCTTTTATTTACTCCCAAGCATGCCTTGTTATTTTGAAAACAGATTAGCATTTGGGGGCTGAGAGAGTAAAGAACACGCTTAAGACATTGTATATCAATGTCGTAAGCTGTTATTGGCAAATTTTGAAGACTGTATTGGAAATAGTCGCTAGAATCGAAGTCATACTATCTAAGTTGATTACACTTACTTGCTAGAATCGAAGTCATACTATCTAAGTTGATTACACTTACTTGCAATAAATAAAAACCTTCTTTTGGCTATTGCAGTTTGAGTTAAGAACTGTTAACTCTTAAAGCAGATTGGAGAAGATGCTCTTTTAACTCAATATTGTCTCCTCTTAATTGATTCTACAGATGGAGCCAGTCTATTCCAGCACTTTCTTGATTCTTATCAAGTAATGTTCTTCACGCTTTTTGCACTGTTAGCAGGGACAGCTGTTATGATTATAGGTAAGAGAATAAAAGATTGCAGAAGTATTTTTTTCCGTAACTTCTTACAATGCATTAGCTGTAAGATAAAAAGGAATAATTTCCATGTGAAATGACTTTGATTTTTATTGTTTGTGGGTTTTTGTTGGTTTTTTTTTTGTTTGGTTTTTTTTTTTTTTTTTTACAATGTCTTGCAGCCTATCATGCAGTTTTCTCACCAAAAGAACAGCACAGTCATCCAGCATTTACGCCAAGGACAACTCCTCAACACAGCCATAACAGTAAGCAACTGTTATCCAGTTATAAATTAATTAATTGATAAGTCCAACTATTGCGTTGGAGTTGAATGTTAGGGAAGTACGACTATGAGAAAGCCTGCATACTGAATGATATTACAACAAGCACCGTGCCAGTTTCTAGGAAATTTGTTGCCCATCTTCCTGCCCCAATCCCCAACCTCACCTTTACCTACTGCTAATTCTTTTGAAACTCTTGGCCAGCTTCAGCCACGTTGGAAATAGGGAGTGAGTTAAAACGTAAGAGTTCATGCAAATCATGAGAGAGATCTGCAACTTTGCTCCTGCTGCAGGAAAGTAAAGCAGAGCTCAGCGGCTGATATGGTGTGCTTGGCAGCAGCTGGCTGGTTAGTCAGTTCATGGGATGTCAGATTAGCTGCAGCATGTGCTGCATCTCTTCTGCTGTCTGTGTGCTGCGAGCTCCTGTGAACTGGGGCTATTGTAAGAGACAGGGAAAGGCAAATGTGAGCCAACAAAGGTCACAAGTCTATAGAAGACTGAGCAACACAACTAAGGGAATAGTTTATTCCTTCACTGCTTTTGATCTTGCAGTCATTTTTCATCTATTTTTTGACATCAGATTTATTCCCTATTTTACCTATTTGCAGTGTTGCAGAATCAAACTCTCAGAAATATGCAAAAAATACCCATTCACTTGGAAGGTCTGTAATCAACAGTGGCTATTAAAACAAAATTCAAAAGATTATAGATGTATTTAAGTTACAGTGAGCTGCAGTCCTGTTTGTAAAAACACATGCCTGACGCTTCAGAAAAAGTAAGGCAAATTCAAACTGAAAGTTATTTGCTGAGGTGAAATATGTTGTGCCCCACTCAGAAGACTTTAATTCTTTAATTAAAAGTTCTTCATAGGAAGACCTACAAAATTTTGATACTTATAAGTTGTCTTTTCAATAGGCAATAAGCTAAAGGGGTTATTTTACTTTGAATGGATCATTAGACTTGCTTGCCAGGTGTTCCAGCAGATGATTAACAGCAGTTACTTGTTTGTTTCTTCTTCCACCATTCCTGAGTATGATTGGGTTTTTTTCTCCTTTTCCCCTCTGTTTTAGGTTTCTCTGTATCACCTGCGCTTTCTTTCACTCCTCAGTCCTCAAGCAGGAAAACAAGCCCATCATCCACGCTCTGGAGCACTGATTATGGTTCACGTTAGAGACAGCAGGACTCGTCTGCATGCACTAGGGCTGGAAAATAAAAAAACCCCAACAAAACAGTGCCTTGAACAATAGCAAATAGAAGAACTTTCGCAGTTTTTATATAATTCAAGTCATCTTTTGAATGTAACTAGCTTCATAATTTTTTTTTTTTATATTTAGAGCTCTTTGAATTTTTTGTTTCATGTCACTGCTTCAGTTCTTATTTTATCTGCTGTTTTATGCTCAGATGACAAGGGTGACTGGACAAAAAGCAATGTTTATGCTAAGCTACCTTTCTTGCACTCTTCAAGCAACTAGAAGTTATGTCTAAGTGATAGTGAGAACAGTTTTTTATTTACTTTTTGTAAAAAGTAACTTTCTTTTTAATGAACTTTTTTAAAAAGGGAAATAGAAAAACAGATCAAATGTGAGCCAAAAATATGAAGGATTATATATTTCAAAGAACTAGTTTTTTATTTTGAGTTCCAAAGACTCAGGAATGTACTGCACTGATAAGTGTTCTTATATTTAGCCTTACAATGTGATTCATCACCATAATTTGCTGTTTTAACATTTGGAATGCTGGAACAACTGTGAATATCAATTTGGAGGTTTTTTACAACAACAACAAAAAAGAAAAACATAACTATCTTAGTGTGGCTTCCTTTGGGTACAACTGCAGTATTCCTTTGTTGTTACTGTAAGCACTTTTTTTGGACTGGGAATGTGAAAGCATGTGCCTTCTTAAGAGGACCTTTCTTCTGGTAGTAAATATTTTTAATTGAAGGCAGTTATCTTACCTGTGTTCTGATTTAAATATAATACATTTATATAGGTCATTTCACAGATAGAAGTACCTCAATAGAAACTGAGCCTCCTTTTATTACCACTAGTCACCTGGTGCACTGGAAAGTAAGTGGCTTATTTCACACTTGCAATGAGTGACCTTTTCAGTTAGTTCAGTCTGCTTGTGTCTGCTGTATTCATGCACAAACTGACACAGCCATGCCCAGAATCTTCCTTTAAACTGTACAGTAAGGTATTACTGGTATAACCAGACTTTGGAATATTTGTACTGTAGTATCCTACTAATAAGTGCTCATTTGTAAGTCTGTAAAATACAATGTAGCATTCAATTGCGTAAGTATTAATGTGGGGGTTTTTTGGTTGACTTTCTGGTTTTCTTCTTCATTGGCTAAGACACACAGATATAAAATGCACAATTCCGGGTACATCAGAAAGTACTCTGCTAAACCAGGCAGTTGATCGCTGTGTGCTCAGATGTATTTTGCTTTCTAAACAAGATGGCAGTGAGGTATGCTAACATGATTTTTTTTTTTCTAAATTAATTTTAAACATGAGAAGAAAAACTTGGTTCCAATTCTTAGTTCTAAAATACTTCCCTGAGAATAGAAAAAAAACTATCTCAGTTGGAACCCTTTATTTTGAGGATTATAATCATAATCACAGTAACATTTAATCCATAAGCAGTATTTTGTAGCTATCGGGTAAGGGCTTTGTTTACATAGAACAAGTATCACAGTTTTTTAATTGTGAATATTCCTCTGGCTGTCTGAACTCTCCTAAGGACCATAATGAAAGTGATCTCAATTGTTCTGTTTCTAAGAACAAAATATTTTATGCGAAATGTATTGTGGGCAAATAGAGGAATGGAATGCAGTCACAGTTTATGGCATACAGTTTTGGTTTCATGCAGTGTTACAAAAAAGCAACATCGTTACATGTTATTATATTGAGTCTTCTGTAACTTATTGGCTAGTTTTGGAGAAGCTGTGCCTTACATGCTACTACTACTTAAAATTGACAATTTGGATGTAAATAATAATCATTTGTGTCTGTATTATTTAATAAAGCTTTGTCCGATTCCTTTAGAATGCTATTGATGAACTTTCTTGTGTTTTGGCTATTCAGAATTTAGCACTAGACTGTATTATTTGCACTTCACCTCCTACAGCCCCTCCAGTATTTGCAGTAATGACTTTACATTCTTAATTTTCACTTTTGATGACAATGTAATGTTTTTAAATATTCTCACAATTTTTCATCTAGTATTTGTTGTCAGGGGCTTTTCCCAGTTTTCACTAAGCATCTTCAATTCTTGCTGAAGTCAGTGGTGGCTGCAGAAGCAGCTCTTAATTTTCTAGGTTTGTTCAAACTTCCACTTTGTTCATTTGGGTTTTTAAGGAAAGATGTCATCTTTCTCCACTTCCTTTCAGAGAAATGAAAGGGCTATGAATATCTCAGTGCTACTGTGATAAACATTTCTGAAACCTTTCAGGAAAGGTTTTGCTCTCCTACTCCTCTTTCCTGTTCAGCCTACCAGTCTGGCACTGAAAGTTCTGAAAAACGAACTGCTCCAAGGGGTGGGAATACTTTGGCAAATGCCCACTGTTTATTTCACATCTTTAAGCAAGTAGTTGCAGTCTTCTGGCATGCATCTTCATGAAATGTGATTTGTCACAAGCTAGAGCTAGAGAGGAGGTAAGGGGAAAAAAAATATCTGTGAAATAGGGAGCTGGTATAGTTCAGGAACCAACTTGGCTGCAAGCCTTTAGGAGCTTGAGTGGTCTGTTGGGTGACTGCTGCGTGGGTGGGATTTGGGGATATAAATTTTTCTGAGCACGTTGCTGCCAATGTAAAGATGAATTTTTATTTTTTTTTTAATCGACTAATGTGAGGTTTGATTTTTTTTGCATTTCATGCTGTTTTTCCTCTATTCACTTACTGCTTGTTTCTGAGTATTTGCTGAGTGGGAGAAGGGCTGCTGGGAACGTGTATATTGTAAGCTAGATGTCTTATGTGAGCTAACTTGTCTTTTAAAGTTTATTAGGTAACAAAACAATCAGCACCACACTTGGACCCACTTGGTCCCTTGACATTCAGCAGGAGCTTTTTCTTTGCTCCTTAGTAGAAGCAGGATTTAGTGTGTGCCAGCAACAGCAAGTTCATCACATCACACTGGTTCTTGGACAAAGTTTTTCTTTTTAATGGACTGAGTGGAGCTTCATAAACGATGAAAAAAGCAAACCCAATCTGTGAGTAGTGAAATCACTGAGCAAATGACTTGGACTGTCCTTGCGGCCTTGTGTTTCCCATCTCCGAATACCCGACCAGGACGGCTCTGTGGCAGAAACCATGTTACCAAAAGTGCCTCTGTTAGGTCGATACTGTGGGACCTGCTCAGGTAACAGGCTTCCCTTTCACAACTGCAAATACTTGCATTGGAAACCCAATTCCAAGATTTTTTTTTCCCTCAGAAAATGGAAGCAAACACTGAGAACGAGGGGGTCACTCAGCACAGCTGCTCCTGCTGCAGAGAGGGTGGGAGCTAGCAGGGCCTGGGGATGGCTGTAGGGACGAGAACTTCGCTCCCCAGTAGAACTGCAGGGCTTTGCTTTGGTTTACCAAATAGGCACCGCTGTAACTTACAACAAAGTTTAGCCTTTACTTCTTATTTTATGTACTACTGTATAAACGAGTTTTCTCTAATACTATACTTCCTACGGTGCTCGCGCTGGGCCACTGCTCTGGCAAGAGGAGGGCCAGGCCGGGGCGCGGCGTGGCAGCCCTGCCCGCTCGGCTCCAGCTGCTCGGCCCTCTGACCCTCCTCCTGAGCGGCTCAGGAGCGCGCTGCAAATCACCTTGGTTCGGCGAAGCGCTTCAGAAGCGGCTCAGAGCCTTTCTCCGCCGCCAGGCCTCACCCCGGCAGCGCCCGGCAGCGCCTTCCCGCCACAGGTGGCTCCGGGCCCGCCGCGAGCGGCCGCAGCCCCCGAGGCGTGGCCTGAGCTGAGGAGAGGCGGCCGGGGGGCCTGGGGTGGCAACGGCTGCGGCAGGGCACGGTCATACTAGTTGTGTAGAACCTTCCTCCACCTCGTTTTAACTTTTTTTTTTTCCTTTTTAAAACAGTTCCGGGCGGGGGGGATTCTCACCGTGTACTTTGTTGTTCGGGTTTTTTTAATCCATGCAAACTTCAATGAGAAAAGTAATCTAAAAAGTACAGTTGTGTTCAGCAACTGGCATCCACGAGGATTAGGAAAGAGCAGGAAATTTCAGCTTTAAAGTAAATTATCATGAAATCCTAGTCAAGTTGTGGCATCTGCGTGGAGGGAACTCATCCCTGAAGGGGAAGGAGATGTCACGCTAACAAAACAGGCAGTGGTGGCTGAATTATGGTTGGCAGATGTTCAGGTACTTGGAAGGAGGGAAGCATTAGGGAAACATTATTATTATTATTGTTGTTGTTATTATTATTATTATTATTATTATTAATCATACCGAATACTGAACAATAATATTATCATACTGAAATGTAACAGATAATATAAGAATACTGAAATGTAACAGAAGATACGAGTACTCGTTCGAATTACAGAGTACTATTACTGCTTCTGAAATACCTTTCTCTACTAATTAAAGTTAGCCTCAGTCTTCTGTGCCTCTCTGAGGCAGAACTATTGAATGAAAATCTCTGTCAATCTCATGTTTTTTGGTAAAGTGGCTTAGATTGCTCTCCTGGTTACTGTCACCAGACGACTTAATGGGAGGATGCTTACTTGTGGCAGTGGACATAAAGTTCTCATGAAAATGGGATTGTTTATAACCTGCGTAGTTCCCTCGTGTGGCTCCTGTGAGCTGATGGGGGGTAGGGGGGAAAGTGGCGTCTTCCATGATCAAGAACAGGATTTTTATTGAAACAGTGTCCAGAAACAGCAGGGTGTGCATGCACACATCCACACGCAACGGCTGAGCACTGCAGCAGCACAAGGCACAGATGGTACCTCCGATGCATCAGGGATAAAGAGCCTGTTTTCTGTTCTAGGTTGTCTTGCTGCATCCAGAAAATTCCTGCCTGACAACAGTTGTTTAATAACCATGTTGCAAGGAATCATTTAATTAGATTAGCCAGACTAGATTAATATTAGACTTCAAGCCAATCTACCCTAATGTGACATCCCCAACACAGCATAATCATTACCTCCCCATCTCCCCCTTAAAAAGCAAGGCAGATACTGAATAAAACATTGAGCCAACCTTTTCAGTTAAAAGTTCTTCCTGATGAGGAGCCAGGATTACTGTGTGGCGCTTAAGGAGAAGGTTTTCTTAGAAGCGTGTTTGCTGACCTTTGTTCTTTATGTGAAGACTTCTAAGTTTTACAGGTGTTAATCTAGCCTCTTTGGTAATCACTGCATTTACTTTAAGATAATGGCATGATTTTCTTCTCTATTTGGTTGCTGATACATGCATTCATAAGGTAGCTAACTGTTAGTCATTTGTAAACATCCTCTGAGGATTTCTTCATAAAGGACTCCCCAAGAAGCACGGGCTCTTCTCCTTCTGGTTTCCCCAGTTAGAGATATAGCTGGAGGAGAGCAAGATCCAGTCAAGGCATGTTGCTCTAGCTCGTCTCAGGCAGGGGGTCTCCTAAGAGCAAATAGCCAGGTAGTAGCCATTGAAATTGTCTGTAGTGCTCTAGGCAGAGTGAGGGTGTACAGATAAGTTTTGACAATTTCCTTAGCCAGTTTTGTTAATATATATGCACGTTTATCAGAAAACTCTGAGCCACCATTGTGTTTGTAACAAGCCAAGCACAAATGAGGTTCATGAATGAATGCCAGGGGAAGAGACTTTAGGAAAAAAAAGAATTTTTAAAAAAGTAAATCTTGAAGGTAAAGTTTTGCTTTGTGTTGTTCTGAGGAAGCAGTAACAGCACAGGAGTGCAGGGTGCCTTCTACTGTACCAGTGCAACAACTAGGTGTTGGGAGTTACCCCTAGGTAATTACAACCCCTAGAAGCTTAACTGTTAGCTGTAACATTAAGTGCACAGGTTGCACAAATAAACATTGATATGGTGTATGGAGAATTATGTCTTTGAGTGAATAAGTTGTTGCTCTGTACTTGCTTGTAAACCACTGCCCCTGGGTCCAGGCTGCTGGCTTTGATCTGTGTGACACTAGTACATACAGTCTGCAGCTTCAACTGCCGGAGGGCACCAGGCAGTTCGCTTCTACAGAAGCAGGAAGGGGTGTGTAGTAAACTATGTGTACCTCTGTTTTTCCTAAACATCTTGGCCTTTCCTTGCAGGATGTCTCCAGAGATCCTCTGCCAGCACCTATACCTTCCGTGTGTATAGCTATCTCTTCAAGAGAGACTTTGAAACTTTGTTGTTCAACAGCATCTTTTTTGGCCGTTTCTGTGATATGTGGCTTGCACCTACATTATGCTGTGTCTCATCATTTCCCTGTAATTGCAATGAAACACCCTGATGTAGGAACTCTGCCTGGAGAAGCCCTGGAGATAGTGTTTGGTTGACAGGCAAGGTATGTCTCAAATTAATTCCTCTTCTTTTTAATGTTTTTCCTGGTAAGGAAACTAGAAGTTTTATACAGGTATTTAGCTTTATGTACTTATGTTAGTCTATATAGTATTGGTGATATGATTAAAACCACTCCTTTTCAGATCCTTCTTTGTTGTCTCAGTTACAAGTCTAAGGTCATAGCTGGCCTTAAAATCCAGTCCAATCTTCTCCACTACACAGGCCCTTTACTTTCCTCTCGTAAGAAATGCATCAACTTTAAAGCTGGAAAAAAAGGCATTTAGTAAGTAATAGCTATCTGACTTAAGGTCTTCAGGTGACATTATATCTTCCATATGTTATTTGTTTTATTGGCAAAATCAAAAAATGTTTGCTTTACTTTTAGTTGAAAGAATCTGGGTTCACTTTTCAGCTGTTAACTTCAATGAGACAACTTCTCTGTGTAAATTAAGCACAAGAGATTTGGTGATACAGTTTCTCAGGTTCTCCTCTTGAAGCTTGCAAAATTAAAACAAGAATGGGAAACTAATTTTTCTCCTTGATTTGTATTTATCATCATTGTATTTGAGCTGTGAATTTACCAACAGTAAGCCATTTTCCATATTTTCCCTCATACCACTTGTCCTTTCTAACCTCAGAGCTATTTTTATACCACTGCAGGTGACCTGCTCCAGAGCTTTTTGTATTAATAAACTATTTCCTGCAATTTATAATGTCTTCACAATTCAGCACAGCATCTTGTTTCTCTGTTTAGTGTGCTGTCTCCATTTCAATGCTTTGGGATCTGTTTTGCCATAAGTACTAAACAGATTGCAAGATGCAGTTGCTATTTTCCGTTTAGCAGATGTTGTGTACATGTTTATAATTCACCCAATCATTCATTTTTTCTAAGTTCTCTCTTCTTAGTTGCCTTGTTATGTTTTAAAGTGCTGTTTCCATTCTGCTTAGTCCCAAGGACTATCTTATGCCTCTTACTTTTGCACTTAGCATAAATAAGTTTATTTTCAAGCTGTTTTGCTTATGGATATGACAGTGTCACTGTTGTGACCTTTCCTTCTTTTTTGTCTATCCCATTTTTCATAAGGGAGTGGTTTCTTACTGAGCAAATGTAAGGCAATGTGGAGCTGTAACCCCAAACATTCACCTTCTGTGTTAGAACTCTGTTACTTCCAGGAGTTACTCTCATTGTTGACAACCGTCTTCAAGTGCAGACAGTGAAAAAAATCTTAAGCATCTTAATGTTACGTAGCTTTGTTTGTAAGTATAGACTGTACCAGTCCAGATGTTCTAGTGGGTGCAGTAGTTGCATGGTACCTGTATGTATCTCTGCATTCAGAACACTAATGGCAAACTTCAATATTGAATGAGAGAGGCTGATTTACTTTTGCTGGTTGTCTTTTCCTGGCGAGACTCCTAGTAAGTGGCTGCTTCGCATACACCAGATATCTTGATATCATCCCTAAAAAAGGCCTGGGATGTTAAGAGGCGTTTCTTTTGCACCATCCTTCACAAGGGAAAAGAGAGACCTCAACAGAGTCAGTGTAAATTTTTTTGTGTTGGTACTACAGAGCTCACCTAACCCTTGTAGTTCCCCTGGTGTTTGGCTTCTGCTACAGTGTGATCAGTCCGAGTCTTGTTTTGAAACCTGACCTGGAATGTCCAAATGTGGAATCGAATTATGGACAGCAGTATGACTTTTAATGTCACTGATACTGTACAGTGCTCTGGATTTTCTGGGGAAAGCAGCAGAAGGAATAAAGGAAATACCAAATGGATTGAAAGTAGCAGAATCGGAAAGTAGACAAGAAGTCTTTAAGCTGCTTGAATTCTGAGTTACTTCTATCAAGGCTGAGTTTTGACCTATGAAGGGCAGGAAGAGGGGAGCTAAGAAACATTAAAACATTTTAAGAGGAAATGTAACTGTTATGGGTTTATGTGGCGTGGTTCTCTTTGGTAGTGGTGGAGGGGGGGGCTGCAGAGGTGGCTCCTGTAAGAAGCTGCTAGAAGCTTCCCCGGCTCCAAGTGGGACCCACCTCTGGCCCAGGCCGAGCCCATCAGTGACGGTGGGAACACCTCTGGGAGATCATATTTAAGAAGGGGAACCAGCAGCGTGTGGGGTTTTTGGGAACGTGAGAGGAGCACCTCTGCCGATACTGAGGTCAGTGAAGAAGGAGGGGGAGGAGGGGCACCTGAGGAGGCTGATGGCCCTGCAGCCCGTGGGGAGACGGCAGGCTGTCCCCCTGCAGCCCAGGGAGGGGAACGGTGGAGCGGAGGCTCCCCAAGATGGCGGTAACTCCATGGGACAGCCCGCGATGGAGCAGCGTGTGACTGGAGAGCAGCCCGCGGAAAGGACATGCGCCAGGGAAGTTCGGGAAGAACTGAAGCCCGCGGAAAGGATCCGCGCCAGGGAAGTTTGTGAGGAACTGCAGCCTGCAGAAAGGAACCACGTTGGAGAAGTTGGCGAAGGACTGTCTCCCACGGTAGGGACCCCACGGTGGAGCAGGGGACGAGTGAGGAATCTTCCCCCTGAGGAAAGGAGCGGCAGAGACAATGTGTGGCGAGCTGACTCAACCCCCATCCCCTGTTCCCCTGCGCCGCCGGGGGAGGAGGTAGAAAGCACCGGGAATGGAGCTGAGCCAGGAAGGCGGGAGGGGTGAGGAGAAGGTGTTCTGATGTTTGGTTTCCCTTCCTAATACCCTTGGTTTTGATTTGAGTTGTAGTAAATTAAATTGATTTTGTTTCTTCCCCAAGTTGAGCCTGTCTTTTGCCCGTGACCATAGTGGGGAGTGATCCCTCCCAGTCCTTGTCTCGACCCACGAGCCTGCCTTTGGATTTTCTCCTCACCCCAACGTGGCCAGGAGGGGGTGGGGGATGAGTGAGCGGCTTCGTGGTGCTTTGTTACCGGCTGGGCTGAAACTGAAACCACGACAGTAACAAACAATCAAACGAAGGAATTGACTCTATTCTCTGTGAACATAAGAATAGATCAGAGGCAATAAGTTTGATGGATTTAAAAGAGAAAAAGCTTTACAGGAAGGATTATGATGGGTATGGCAGGAAGAATAGTTCTCCGAATGTTGCTTTTGGCAGAGAGTCCTTGTGAGAAAAGGCAGCATGTGGCCTAGACCTAGAGTTCAGCGATGAGGTCTGAACTGCAGCAATTTCAAAAGGAATATCCCAATGTGGAAGATGTTTGAGCCAAGGAGCAGTTCATTTGTTTCCTAAAGCCCCTGATCAATGTCTGGATGGCAATGTAGGGTCAACTGGCAATGCCTAGAAAACACATGGCAAGGAGTCCTACTAGGCTCTCTCTTTCCTCTTTATCTGGGAAAGTTCAGGATCACTCCATCTGCATTTCTGAAGATCAGAGAATAAAGATGATGCTGACTTATTTCTTTTCCTCCCTCAGAAGGGATGTGCCTCCCCTAGGGAATGATGGCTGTTCATTTGTAAGAGATATGGACAGAGTCAGAATCTTCTAGGAACAGGAAATATTAACCTGAGTTGCAAACACTCTTCTCTAGTATTAGGGAATCCGTGAGTAGGCATCTTCTGGATCTTGTCATTGTGGATGTTCTTATAGATAAGGACAAGGATACATAAGCAAAAGCTTCTAGAAAGGCTTTTTTTTTTTTTTTCAACTTTAATCACTCCTAACAGCAGATAATTAGTAAGAATGTCCTCCAGAGTGATCCACTAAGAGGGAGGGAAGGAGGCAAAAGGGAGATGCGCAGGGGGAAATACTGTTTAATAAAAGGATGCTCCAGTGATGATCTCAACACGGAAGTTAAATGAGCACTAGCCAGACAATACTGGCCCTCATCTGGGATAGTAATCGGAGGAAATTATCAGGATGCAACAGCTTCCTCACACGAAAGCAAGGCAGCTGGGCTTTCAAGACCTGGCCTTTCAGGACTTCTAGAATTACTAGGCATGTCTGCGATAACAAGATGATGAGACACTACAGTATGTGCAGTAGTACAGAAATTATTTAGACTTTTTCCATGTGGAATGTTCTGCTTTCATGTCCTGGTTTCAGCTGGGATAGAGTTAATCGTCTTCCTAGTAGCTGGTACAGTGCTATGTTTTTGAGCTAAGTATGAAACTGATGTTTTCAGTTGTTGCTAAGTAATGTTTAGTCTAAAGTCAAGGATTTTCGGCTTCTGATGCCCAGCCAGCAAGAAGGCTGGAGGGGCACAAGAAGCTGGGAAGGAACACAGTCAGGGCAACTGACCCAAAGTGGCCAAAGGGATATTCCATACCATGTGACATACATAAACTGTGGGGGAGTGGAGGGGGGGGGGTATCACTGCTTGGGGACTATGGGGCGTTGATCGGCGGGTGGTGAGCAATTGCATTGTGCATCACTTGTATATTCCAATCTTTTTATTATTACTGTTGTCATTTTATTACTGTTGTTATCATTATTAGTTTCTTCTTTTCTATTCTATTAAACCGTTCCTATCTCAACCCACGAGTTTTGCTTCTTTTTCCGATTTTCTCCCCCATCCCACTGGGAGGGTGGGGTGGGGCAGGGAAGTGAGTGTGGCTGCCTGGTGCTTAGTTGCTGGCTGGGGTTAAACCACAACAGTCCATCACAGAGAAAAATGAGGGCCTTGGGAGGGGAGAAGAAGGTGGCTGGAGGGGCTGTCTAAGCTATCAGGAAATAAAAAGCTTCACAGTGTTCTCTTCCCATTCCATTCCCAATTGTGCAAGCTAATTCCCACCTAGGGACATCCTTTCACATTTTGTATGTGAAAGCACCACATAACCTTACTGGAGAGGCACACTAGAAATCACTGCAATGGAAGACTTGAGTCTTTGCCTGTGGCAATGGTATCCCTAGTAATTAATTTTAGGCAAACACGTGTTAATAGCTTACAGAGACCACTTTTTAAAAAAATAAGCAGAATTGTCTAGATAAAATCTGGTGACTGAAATCCAATTTACTGATAATCAGCTTCTGAAGTTCTGGAACTAGTTTTAAATAATTGTTCTGCATCAAATGTATTCATCTTTGAAAGAGACAACAGGTGGGAGATGCTTTTGTGTTTTGTGGCATATGCTTTGCTTAGAAAATAGAATTCTGAGAATCTGTTAAGCAGTAAGAAACTTCCCTTAGTAACAAAATAGTGAAAATAGTCATATTTTACCCAAAAGGAAGGGAAAAATTTCATTTTCTAAAGTAATAACTTGTAATTTGACAGCATGAGTCACTTGCTTTATTATGAGTGAGTCATAAATAAAAGAGGCACTAAAAGAGTTATTTTTCAAAATGTATTAAAGTAACAAAGAAACTACCTCTCACAAAATGTTGCTAATAAGGCAACAATACATTTGACAGTCTAAGGCAAAGCTTCTTTGAAATATTTAACAATTTACTAATTTAAAGTGCTATTTTTATGAACTACTTTTACTATTTTAAAAATAAATGTAAAGGCTGTTTTAAGTTATTTTTTTCTGTAAAAGTCAATTAGCCTGCTTTTAATGGAATTTGGAACAAACCTATAATTAGGAAAACACTTAGAAGCCTTGAGTTTCAGTATTAAGATCCAGCTTCTACCAACAGCAATCCGCACTTGAACTCTTCTGCCATGTAGACTTTGATTCAAGTCACCATGAGCACAAACACAGCTATTAAAGATAATTCGGACTCATTGCTTTGTGATTGTTCCTAGACATATTTGATCTTTACCCTGACATGAGGATAAATCTAATCTGGGGGAAACTTCAGAATAATAGCAGTGATATTCCTAGCCTGGTTCTCTAAAGGAAGGAGGCATTTTCAGCCATGCTGTCCCTGTGTCTGCTTACTTCCACTTACTGTTTTAATTTTGAGCCTGATCCCAACCAAGTTCAGTAATAGAACGGGTATCTAAAGGATAATTAAGTTGACATGAATTTTGCAAAACTTAATCTCTGTGTAAAGAAAACTTTTTGTAATTCTGTTCTTAGTGTTGTGTAAGCTCATCCTTTGTTAGCTTCTAGATAACCCACAAAGACACAGGCCTTTACAAACGCCTGATTTGTATGAAAATTTTAGTGAGAGTTTGCAGCCCTCCATGAGGATCAAATTTGTAGGAAAGCAGACACCAATAGAGTTTCTCTTCATCCCAAATAGAGAAGATAGGATTTTATTATAATGTAGTTTGTGAACAGAAATAGACAGTGGACTAAAGTAGCAATATTCAGTGCAATAGCTACCATGCAACATATAAATAGAATCAGTTGTGGAAAACTGGAGATGTAATGAGACAGAGCTTCATGAATGGTACAAGTTAAACCAGCGAAGAATAAAGTCAGTAATTTACATCTTACAATTGTTCTGCATCACTGAACAGATTTCATTGTTACTCAGAGTGTTTACTCATTATTAACAATAAAATCTGCAACAATGGCAGGCATAAAACCAATATGAAGTGGAAAAGAATGAACTTGAACAAATGAAGTAGGAGAAAAAAAATGAATTAAGTAAACTGAAAGCAAGTTTGAGCTAGAGGAAAAAAGAGCAATTCTTTGTGGAAGCAAACATGATGTTATACGGAAAAAAAATCATTTGAATTGGTCTTACTACTTAGCAATGAATAATGCAAGATAGCACTTATCCTGCATTTCTGAACCTGTGAGCTTTTAGCTCTATAAACTTTTTTTATATTCTCTCACACACACTCATTCATTAAATGAAAATTCCTTGGTTTTCTATGACTAAAACAGTAAACCAGTACACTTGCCTCATGCTGCACTTGGAGAACAGTCATTTGCGAACTTCCCTTTCCTAAGGATCTGGCACGGTAGAAGCAACGTGGCTGTAATCGATGAACTTGTTAAGAAACCAAAAGATTGGAGTACTATATTAACCTTTATTACAGATTTGCAGGCTGAAGCATGTGCCACTGCTCAATTGCTTGCCATTCTTTACTTACTCCACCACTTGCCTGATGTGTTTCCCACTTCTGTGTTTGCATACTACCTAGCAATGCTGAAGGAAGGAGGAGGAATGGGCTGGTCTCTGACAAGGCCTGTATATATTCTCATGATACCGGTAGCCTTATAGTTTCATTGGTTGCTTCTGATGTTCTCAGTGTCCTTCAAAATTCATACACAGGCTAATCTAACTTCCATTTGACTGTAAACATTATATTTGTATTCTCCTCTGAAGAATGTTTTGAAATAATTAAGTTGGATTATATTTTGGTTCTTTATTCAGTGGCTCTTTGTATTGCATGTATGTAGAAAAATTATTTGTCAAAGACTTCGGGGAAATGGTACAGTTCTATAAGTTTTCTTTCGTTGTTATACACTGTGCAGCAACAGAAGGTAGACCTTAATGTGTAAAATACTTACCTATCAGCTACATGACTAAAGACGAGTTCTAGAGAGCTTTAGATCTAGCTGTTCTGGCTGAACCAGGGGAATTATCACAGGCAAGGTGGGATTTTTCTATTCTTTGCATTCTGGAGGACAGCAGAAAACTTGGAAACTGCTATCAGCCCCCACAAACAAAGGACCTAGGGCATGAATCTGACCACAGTGAGGTAAAAGTCAACAGCTGAAGCTGTGACTGACTAGATAAGTTACCTAACAAATACTGACTATTGTAATTGTAAATGGTTATGTATACAAACCTCCTTACCTTTCAGCTGCACAAAAGATTGCAGTCTACGTAGAGTACTAGAATTCAAACTGTAATGTGAGGGACTGAGTGTATGTTATTCCTTCCAGATAATTTTCTCTTCACAACTCTGTCTTTCATTGTGACTCGCTAGTCATCTTTGGATTTGAAGGTCATGGCCAGGTCTTGGTGGTAATTTGGGGTTTTGTTCATTTGCTAGATTAATATTTTATTTTATGCTGGTTTAAGATTGGCCAATAGAAATAAATAGCCTTCAATTCTAGCACGGTTAAGTATCACTTGGGGAGAAAAAAGAAATCTGTTGTCCTGAGCATGTGACCCCAGCTGATTCATCCTCACTGCCAACTGTTTCTTGCATGAGAGGAAAACAAATAAAATTACCAAACAAAGAAGTATTTTCAGCAAGTACCCAAACATTTGAGGCTAAACATCCTCCTTGGAATCCCAGGATTTGATTCAAAAAAAGCAGTTGAATGGAAGGATTATTTTGAAAGCATTGTAGAAATATTGGTCTAATGAAGATGTTTAAAGGTCAGCTGAAGTGTTTTGTAGGTTTTTTTGTTGGTGTTGGTGTTGGTTTGGGGTTTTTTGGTGTCTGACTACTTAGTTCTGGGCATGCTGCCTTCATAGACCATACATTATAACATGCTGGGACTCTCATAATCTGTATGTTACACAGGTTATTACCATTGCTATAGTTTCCATATTCCTCCCCTACTACAAAAATGTGAATATGTGTGATTTTTCTTTGCCTCTCTGGTACGAGATTCCACCTCCTTCTTCATCAGGAAGAGATAAATAAATAGAGATATTGAAGCAGTAGATAGTAGTTGCTACCAATCTAAAATTATTTAATTAAATTATTAATAATTTACCCAGAGCTACTGGGGGGTGGGGGAGAACGGGACGGACAGAATGTACTTAAGGCATAAAACATGGTACAGCAATCTCATTTTTCTTCCAGCTAGGTATATATCACTCTTTTGTTTGATTTTTAGATTTAGGATTG
>VYZV01011371.1:0-44560 GCA_013401275.1 Pandion haliaetus | reverse complement strand
ATGGTTACTTAATGCTACAGCACTGAACGCCCTGGCCTAGGGAGTTTACAATGTAAAACAGAGATGTGAGATGAATACAGACTGAGAGGCAGCATGGAGAAGCAATGCTGTTCATAGCAATTAAAATGATCTAACTACTTGTTGATGTTGTTAAATACAGCCCAAGTGTTCAGATGTTGAGCCTGAAAAATAAATGCAAAGTCAGTGCTGAACCTTAATGTCAACTGATTCATGAAATAGTGTGCAGGTTTTAGTATATATATCTATCTATATATCTGTATTAATTTGTGATCACAGTGCAGTTACAATCATAAGGTAGCCCACAAGGATCCACCAGTGAGTACTCTCACCTGTCCCTACCCACTACAGCTAGGCTGGAAATAAAGTTCTTTTCATAAAGGGGCAAACTAAGGCCGTTTGCAGATGAAAAGCTCCTATTTGTCGCTAATATGTAAGTGGGCAAAATCCTTTGTGAGTCAGAAGCACTACAAAGCTCGCTGTAGTCTAGTCCTCAGCACCATGCCGTGGCAGGGGTGTCCAGAGCCCAATGAAAATTATTTCCTTTGAGTCTGGTGTTTATAGGTTTTCTCTTCTATTAAGACCTTTTAACCTTTAGGACCAGTTGTCCTTCTTGGGCGCTGCTGAACCTTTAAGGTCTACTTGATTTCAAAGTTTTACGCCTCCAGCTCTGTTCAAAGAGGCAGGAAAAAGCTTTAAAATGAATCAGAGTTTGCTGCATTTGAGATTAGGTACACCTGTATGGGGAAGGGGGGGGGAAAGCTTCCCTGGGGAATACAATGCAGCTTCTTTACCTTTCAGTTATGTTGCCTGAGATGTGCTGAAGCAGTCGTGTGAGAGAGAGAATTGTTAAAGTTAAGGTGCTTCCCCTTGGGGCAGTTTGCATTCAAGATCTCCCAGATCCTGAGGAACCTGAGCTTCTCAGTGACCCGAACTGCTAATTCTGCATGGGAATTACAGACTCCCGCTAGTCACCAGGCATCACAGGCTGTGAGTGCTCACATCGTGCTGAATTAGATACCTGTAATGTTTTGGAGTGGTTTTCATTGTGTTCTTCTCAATGTCTGGGGAATACATGAAGCATGGTTTTTTTCATGCAAGGCTGATTTGACTGAGATAGATACCCTTAGCCATGGGGAAAGAAAAAGGATATGATATAAAAGAGCCTTGACTACTCCTGCTTTGCTTATATTTAGTTTTGGTTTTTGTTTTTTTTTTGTTCCCCAGCTCCTGCTAGTGTAAATAAGGGATGGCTTATATCTAAGTTCTTTTCAAGAAAATGCCTCTTTCATTATTAAACTCCAAGCATATAAGTAATGCAGCTGGGGAGGAAAGCAACTTTCTTCAGAAAATTCTTGAGGTTTTTTTTCCAGTCCAATTCACACTGCTTTTTTTAATCTTTGTTTGCAAAGCCACAGAAAATTTTTGATCAAAATATTTAACTTTTGATGTATTTTGTCTGCATGGATTAACAGACAAAAAAGCATTTGATTGAAATGACATTTGCTAATCATGTGTACCAAACAGAGAAATAAACTACAGATAAGAGATCTGAGCATCAGATTGAATACAGGGAAAGAGCAATAGAATAGCTTATATTTGCTAGTGTTTACAAAATTCTATTGCATTTTAAAATGCATTTGTTCCCAAACATAATGCTTGAAGCCTTAGGTGGCTGCAGGGAGCTTCCAGCTTCAACTGAATTCAATGGGCTTCATCCTGCAAAGTTCCTAAGAACCTTTGTAGGTTGCATAAGGACAGCGACTGCTTTTTGACTTGTTCTTGTGCATCATCTGGAGCATAATGGTTTGATGCATGAAGAGAGCTGGCTGGGTATGATTTCCCCTTGAATTGCAGTAACAAGTTATTCTATTATGGGACAGTAAAAATGCACTAAACACTTTCAAATATCTACACCTAAACTGAATTCAAATCAACATGGAATCACTAACCATTCCATCATCTTCCTCTTGAATCAAGCAATATTTGGAAAAAAATACACAATCCATTTGATTAAAACTTCCTTAACTTGTTGAAACTCCTGCACTTGTCTTTCACATCTCTCAGTCTTCAAGTTCTTGCATTAAACTGAAGCTACTCAGTTGTTCCAAGCGGTGACTAACTTCCCTCTTACAGGTGATTAACAGGACATGGGCAGAAGGTGAACGGGGAGAAAATGTGCACACACAGCCCAGAGGCTCGCAGGTACTTGCTTGTGTCATGTTTGCTACTCCAGTGCTTACAAAAAATGCATAGACTTTTTTTTGCAGATAGAATTCTCCTTAAACTTTTCTGCAGTTGTATTTAGGAAATTGCTTTAACAATATGACAAACTATATATGACAATAAGCATAAGGACATTATATTTAACAATGTAACAATGTGACAATACTCACAGAGAAATATATAACTTTAATTCATGTTTATGGAAGACCCTGAAATTTGAAAACAGAGCAAAGCATCATCATGCATTTTTCAACAGTTTAGAGAGAACATGCTATGTATTAAAATGTTCCAAGATTACTTGTGCATTTGCCATTATAAAGCCACAGCAGCTATCTCTTTTTGCCTGTGATAAAGTGTACACATTTTGTTTATATAGAAATAGAATACAAAGGAATAGAGATATTAGATTGCACTTTCTCCTGATCATAGGTATCATGTTACTCCAAGGAATAAGAAACAGAGTTTGTTTTCAAAACCAGTATGACACTCGTTGCAGGATGGGAAAGTTTGTACTGTAAGTATAAAGCCTTCCATTTTAATCTAGTTTCCACCAGAGAAGATTGATATAAATAAAATTTAAATAGAGAACACATTTCACAGATGCCAGCAGTGAAAAAGACTTTGTCAGCTTAATGAAAAGATATCAATTTTCTCCACTTTATTCAATAAATTGTGAGTCATTTTCTAAATGGATTAGATTAAAGGAAAATTCAAACTCCCCGTGAGAGACTCTTGCACTGATGGAGAATTTTGGCAATGGCAGTAGCACAGAGGTAGGTTGTTCAGGTTGGTTTTGTTTTTTTTTTTTTTTAAATTATATACACTAAAATAGGAGAATCTGTAACCCTGTGCCCACCCATTCCTTATAAAAAAAAAAATCTCAGAGAATTGAATGAGAAATGTAGTTTCTCTTACTTTATTGGGATGTCGTGGGGTGCAGAATGAATTAGGGGGGTGGGAACACACATTCTAGGAGGATGAGAAAACCGAAGTGAAAGAAAGCGTCATATGAAGGGTTATATATTTCATAAACAGACTGAGATACCATTTACTCTGGGAGTTGTAAAGCAGTAGTCTGATAAGTTAAAGAATACAAATCTGAAACAAAAGATTTCAGGTTGAATAATGCTGTCTCGGAGAAATACAGGATGTTTCCTACAGGGAGTCTATCAAACTATCTGCTTTAATTCAATCTTACTCAATTTTAGAACCATCAATCTAATGCTTATGAAGAGTAATACTTTGCAGATTTTGATAACAGACCTCTCATAACTCTGGGAAAACTGACATTTCTCCAGTTTAAAATACAAGCACAGTGCAATGAGTCTGGCAAGTGATGTCATATCTCCTAATTGCCTCAGATTCAGTCTTGCTGAGTTAATTTAATATTTTTTAATTGTAGTAAACATTAAAAAGAGAACATCATATTAAATTTTTTTCTTTTAGAACTTTCTGATTCTTGCAATATTCTCCAGGTTTTTGAACAATGTTTTATTAATTCACTGGCAGAAACTTTACAAAGTATTGAAGGGTTTTATATTCATACAGAATACAGAATTCTTGATTTTTCTTTGCAATACATTCAGCAGCCAGAGTAGGATATTTTTAAGAGTGTCAGAACAACCCTGTGGGCTGCACTAAAATATACCCATAAAATATGAAAGGGCAGATTAGATGCAAAGAATCCGTGAACAATTTCCATTTAAGATCTGCATAAACCAGCAAAAAGGGTGCTAATTCAACAGCATGAGAAGACTCACTAGTGAAAAAAAAACACTTACATTGCCATTTTCTAACAGTTTGCATACTGTTAAGTAAATTGGAAAAAATTACATAAGCATGTTGCATACTTCCCTCATAACAATATGACTAATAGAGATGGTGTTGGCTAATGGCCTGAGAATCAGAAACTCCCAAGGCTTGTTTAATCCCAGCTCTGCTTCTGACTTTCTCTATTACTACAGGTAAATCATCTTCTTGCTATACCAATTTTCCATTTGTAATTTTATATACTTAAGAGGATGAGTTCTTTACGCTTTGTTTCCATGTGTGTTCCTCTCTGTCTTTACTGACCTGTTGAGCTTCAACACTGTATTGCAGCAATTTGGGACTGACCTTTTCCCTGCATTTGTACAACTAGAAGCACGGTGTCTTGGACTGAGCCTGGGTTTCCTAGGTACTATTATAGTAAATAATAACATGAAAATTATAGGAAGTCTGTGTGCTGCCAGAAGGTTTTTAAGCACATGCCTGACTTTCAGCTGAATAGAGATGGTCTGCTAAAGAGCAGATTTCATGCTTAGGTTTTGCAAAGGAATTTCTAGCCCTCAATGCTATTCAGCCTGGGAGGGTCAAATGCTGCAGCTTTGTCATTTTTCCATATCCCTCTCTTTGCACCTTTGGAAACAAATGTTGCTTAGACATATGGCTGAGGGGCATCCCTAACTGAAGTAGGACCAAAATTTCTCATGGGCGGCACCTTCATGGTGAGTAAACATACATATTCACCTCCATGAGTGCATTAAAAATGACAGTACTCAAGTCCTCTGAGCACTTAAAAAGTGTGCACAGCTGTTCAGAGGTAAAAAACTTTGTTTTGTTAGCTAGGTACACAGCTAAGAACTTCCAGATTTTAAGAAGAACTGTAGAATTTGCATCATTATCTTCTGAGTCGGGTAGATCTCTGTGATCTCACCAGCGCTGAGTACAGGCCAATGAAAAGCAATCAAAATTTTTCTTGGGCCCTACAGTTCAACTTGTGAGATCTTTTCAAAGTCTCAGATTTTGAGCTAATAAAAAAATGAAGCCACCAGAAGCTGTCAGGCTTGGAGGCCAGTGGGTTGTAGCACTCCTTCCCAGAGAGCTCAGCAGGTCCCAGGTCAGCTGAATTGTGCGTGGCAGCTGGCTCTCAAGCCCTGTTGTCATTTGCCAATACCGTACTCAGAAGGTGTCATTGGCTTTTTTAATCATTCCACATTCCACTGAGCTCAGACTTGACCAATACTTGACTTTTTTTCTCTGACAGTTATGGATCATAGTTGATATTGTAACTGAACCTTCACTGCATTATCTGTCTGGAAACTTTATTTCTACAATGAAAGGCAGAGCAAGCCTCAACAAAACAGGTTTTTGTGGATACCTGTGGCATAGAGAGAGGACATGAAATGATAAAATAAACCACGTATGATAAACTTGTCTCCCCAAAAGTGCATAGTGTATTCTATGACCTTCTGGAGTGCTGGGACACAGCCTTTCCTTTTTTCTGGAAATTCTTGAATTCATGCACAGCAACATACATTTAAGGCAAGTGCCAAGCCGCCCACCTTTATTTGTAGTTTTATGCTTGTGAGTTTATTGGTGTTTGACATAACCTCGCTGCAAAGACAGTGGGTCATTTGAAAGCAACCTGCTGACACTAATGAGTGCTAATGAGACTAATGAAAACATGAAATGCTTACATGCAGGGAGCTGAAATGAATGCAGGTGACCAAGGAACCCCTTGCAACCTGTATGGGGAAAATTGATCTTTTGTAGGTTAGGGAGACCCACTGCTGCTATTTATTACTGAAGTTGGGAACTGAATCCATCCCTCACTGCAGAACAAAGCTGAGAGCAGGCTGATAAAATATTTGTGCAGTGTAGCAGTGTTATTTACACCCTGTTTGAACTACTTCTAGATAGCCTAGTGAAAGCTTAATCTTATTGTTATATATTTAATGAAATGCCAACGAACTGCAGCATAATTATACTTTTTTGGAAAGACAATAGGAAGCTGCTTATAAATATTCACACACGTGTTTCAGACCAGGGTTGAGGACTGGTGTGCCATCAAAGAAGAAAAATGTCTCCATGCAATGTTAATTTTTCATTAATAATAATTCATTAATAAAGTAAATGAATTAGTTGAAATGCAGAGAGAGAAGTGCCAGGCTGTGAGATGAGAATAAGGGAGGGACACAGAGATTTGTGGGTGGCCTTGCGATGCTATTCCGGTGGCTGCAGGCACCCTAAGTCATATCTATATATGTATCTCATGAGCTGCTGCGGTCCTGGTGCTGCTGTAGAGATGTTTGCTCACACAACCAGCATTGCTGGGAAATGACTGTGTTGAACCAAAGATATAACTACTATGAGTTTGTCCCTCATGATGGTGGAAGTGAGCACCCAAGAGGAAAAATTATTGCCTGTTTTTGCATTAGAAACCAATGATCTGTGTTTAGGGTCTGATCCAACAGTTAGTGAAGAAACAGGAAAAAAAATCCTCCTTAGTTTTTGCAGGCTTCACACCAAATCTGGTGACTGTAAAAGTTGTTGTTTGCTCAAATGTGAATCCCCTGTGCTGCAGGGGGCTGGGTGTAGTGAGGTGGAAGGGAAAAGCTGCAAGATGGGCTCTGAAGGGTGAAAGTCTATTATAAAATTTTGACTGAATGAAGTGCCAGAAACATAGCTTAGCAGCAAAGCACTCTATGAAAGAACACTGAAAATGAATAAATTATATAACTGTAATGCATTTATAAGGCATAACAAAGCATGCATAATATATTGGATAGTTATCAGTTATGAAATTAAATTTTGGTGAACTGCTTGGGTATAAATTGTCTAGTATTTGTCTCTTGTTTCCAGTCGACAGAGAAGATTCCTGTAAATAAATAAATATGGAAAATTGTTCCATTGAATCTACAGAAATTAATAACACATAATGCGATTATGTGTTGTTAGTCAATGAAAAAACCACCTTTTTTAAGCTTTCTATATGTTTTTCCAGAGGAAAATGTTTTTTGGTTTTTTTTTTTTGTTTTTTGTTTTTTGTTTTTTTTTTAATGCAAGCTATTTTATTGTCACTGTTTTTCTCCGTGAAAAATACTAAGTTCTCTGTGCTTTAAAGACCTGAGGCTGAATCTCTAAGCTTGGAAAATGATGAGATATGCGGCTGGGGTTCCAAGTGCCTCTCTGTAATAGTGAGGGCTGTCAGGTGGGCACTTGCTGCTGAAGAAAGCATGTGAGGATGGGAGAAGTGGCAAAAGAACTGAAAGCACAATGATCAGAGATTGGTGTGAACAGTAAAAGGGTGATGTTTCTCATAAAATCTGGATATCAAGGAATTTTTGGAAAAAGAGACTGCTAAGAGGTGTGAAGTACATGAAGCCATCTGCTATTCTTCTGTTAAAAAAGGATGGAGAGAGGATAATAATCAGAGCTGGAAAGTTCCTGAATCAAAACACTCCTTAATTTTGAGCTCATTATAAGAATCTAATGTCCTAAAAGTGTCTGAATTTCACCACTGGTCTGAGACTCTCGCTGGGTTGAGTGTCATTGGCAGATTCAGCAATTCACTGAGGTGTGTGATTAAATACAGATTTCAGCCATCACTTTAGTGACTCAGGTTTGCAATTTTATAGGAGAACCCTTGCTTGAGGTATTAGCCTTTCAGACAGGCTGACCCCACCATGAGAAGATGGGGTTGGGTGTGAGCAGCTGTGTGCTGGTATTGTCAGGGTGGTAGGACGTGGCTCTGGAGGAACCTTCTTGTTCTCCCCAGTTCCACCAGTGCATGCACCTGCTGGTGTGGTCGTACTTATGTCCAGAACACCCACCATCACGTGTCTTTGTCTTGTCTAGTAGCAGTAATGCTGCCTAACTGGTCCACGGCTGGTGATTAAAACACTCTTCAAGTAGTTGAAGTTCATTTGTGCTTAGCCTAATGTCTAATAATACACTCTTGGTATGTTCTCTTCCCCACTAAAATGTTCTACCTGTTGTGTCTTGCAGCCTAACAAAATATGCACACATCTATAATCCAATGGACACATATGCAGAACAACAACAGCATTCATTACTTGCCTCTTGGGATGTGGCTGGTTGATGTCAAAACCCTGATGAGTGTAACCCATGGATGATGACCCAGGGTGCTCTGGGAAAGGATGGGAGCAGCCCTTTGTTATTGTCTGTACCCACCAGCTATTTTCAAACCATATTACCTACAGAAATATGTTTATGGCAGACTGATTTACAGCTGGTGGAGTGTTATTTAAACCCCCAACAACCAACAAACTCACACTGCAAACTAGGGTCAGGTGCCCTGTGCTCTCATCATAGGGATGATTGAATTTGAAATGATAAACTAAGGGAGGTTTTATTGTCTTAACGATGGTACTATGAACTTGCATGTGGTGTGCCACTTCATGCATAGTGGTACCAAAAGGCTGAGCGTGCAAATTTCTTTAGGAGGTAGTTTAGTTAACTTGCAATTTCCGCTGCTGTGAAAAGACAATACGGCCCAAATTCTCTTCCGTGAACTGGGGACTGCTGTGGTATAAATAGTACACCTATAGAGCACTTAAATCTCCACAGTCCAGCTCTCAAAATTTATCTTAGAAGGGCACAGTTTAAAATCTGTGTGGAGGAAGCTGTTTTCAAAGGTTAAGTTAAATGAGCCAACTGCCACTCCACAAGGTAATTACTGATTTATTAAAAGTGTTGTATTCATTCAAATCTCTTTGTTCTGTGATGTAAGACAAGTCTAATTTTGTTTTAAAGATTAAAGGAACATTTGTTTTTGTAAACAAATCCCTAGCTACTATTACAAATTACATCATGCATAATCTTGACATGATAGATTTGGAGATATTTCAGTGCAACAATGCCAGAGCAATCAGAACAAGAACTGCGAGACTGAACAAAAATTGATGAATTGAGCACGCGATACTTTGTATCTCATATCATAGCTTAATTACTGCTTCAATATGCATGGAATAAGAGAAGTAACTCAATTATAAAAGCTTATCAGCAAGACTTAAAAACAGTGAAATTCATGACTGGATATTAAACTGACCTTAACTGACAAGCTTTTCTTTGAAATTATGTTTTCCTTCAGTGCTCATAATGCTTATTTACTCTGAAGCATTTTACAGAGCTGAGAAGTCTGTTAATGGGCACTTGAAATTTCATGGCCGTGTTGGTATTGGCACAGCCCATGTCTTTTTACCTTCATTCAATTTAACACTGAGTTGTATTATTTTAAAAGATAAAAATTCACTACCATTTACAGTGCTTTTTTTCCTCTTTTTTACCTTGGAAGAGTCCCTGGATTGCACTTCTAGGTAAGTTGTTTCTACAAATAATTTATATGATGACCTTATCTGCTGTCCTTAGAGTGAATAATCCTGAATTTATACAAGGATCATTATTTCCTATGTAATGCACAAGATGTGCTCTTGAAAATATAACCAGATGGAAGGAACTGTGAGTCTTAGACTCCAGATACTCCAGGAATCTCATTCACACTCTGGTCAGATGATTCTTAGGTATGAAGCCATAAGCTCCATTCTCATAGAGTCACAGAATGGTTTGGGTTGGAAGTGACCTTAAAGATCATATAGTTCCAACCCCCCTGCCATGGGCAGGGACACCTTCTGCTAGACCGGGTTGCTCAAAGCCCCATCAAACCTGGACTTGAACACTGCCAGGGATGGGACATCTACAATCATCACTACAAATAGGAGTTTAACATTTTATTTTTTGCAAACTGTCCTTGTTCTACTTGATCTCATTAAGGCTCATACAAAATGAATGTAAAGGGAGCCTGAGCATGCCCAGCGCAAGTTCTTCTACAAATCCAGGCATGAATTAGTGTAAAATGCTTTGCAGACTATGTTCAGCTCTGCCAGTTGCAAAATATATGCAAGCAGAAACCCTCCAAAGATGAAAAGCTAAACAAAGGTACTGAGAATTGCTATAGTTACTAGCAAACAGAGCAGGAAGTTGGTTTAGATGTAATTTTATAATATTCCTTGCTAATCTTTTTAAAGCACTTTGAAACAGCACAAGGTTGAAATAGCTGGGTTTTCTTTCTAAATAGCCACCTCCAGAAATACTTGAAAGTTAAAAGTTAATAAAATAAGAATGATAATTGGCTAGTGAATCCCCTAATTCTGGGCATTATGTTGCAGTCCTCAGGGTAGTAAGATTTCTGATTTTCTGCCTTAGCAGTGATCACCAATGGAAGAGAAGATGGATGAAGCAGTAAAGCAGGTGAGTGGACAAATGCTGGGAAAACTGTAAAGGCTGGTTATGTGGAGCTAATCTGAACTGTCATTCCTCATAGATGTAAATTATTTTTAGAAGCATTTTGGTTTTATCAACCATCACGAGTTCACAGTCTGAGGCTTTACAGCAGGAGCATCTCCTGGTCTATCATGCACGACCACGAACTGACTACCAAGTTCTCAATAAATCCACGTGTCCACCTCAAGAGGGTCCTTGAACATAGGACAGTTAAAAAAGAAGCACATGGTGAAGGGGATCATCATCAGGCATCTCCTTCTATTTAATCAGTTTAATTATCCATCACCCAAATTCTGCAGAAGCACTTCTGTCCTGATTGGCACCTGCCATTTATAATGTGGAATGTCCTTGACAGCCAGACATGATCACCTGCACAGAGACTGGGACTCAAAAGATGGGGATGTCTACAAAGTGAGTCTTCACCTTACCAACCAACATTGCAAAACTAAGAACACCGAAGTTGAAGCTTCAACCCATCTGGAAAATAATTTCCAGAGAAGTTTTTGCTATCCTGCTGCTGCCATTTTTTATTTAGTTTTATTTTTTGCCTGCCCTCTCATATATGAGATCCCGTTGCACTGTTCAGGTTGATCTGCCATAGAGTTGTAGGATGGATATTCTTTCCAGTACTACTTACAGTATCTGACTTCTCATTCGATCAATCGATCCGTGTGAGCGATTTCTTGTTTCACTTGCTCCAGGCTTCGCCTCAGTACCTCTCTCTCCCCATCTGCTCATTAATTCAGTCTCCACACCTGTGATCTCAAAGTCAAGGCTGGAAACCGATGGCTCCTCCCAGAAAACATTGAGCATGAGTAATTAAACGGTCACATACTTGATTGTGTGTCATATTTAGTTCAAACACTCTAAGACAGAAATGAAGTTTCTCTTTAGACTTTAGGTGCCAGGGTTTTGGGTTTTTTTTTCTTCTGCTACCTAGATATAATGCTCTTGCCCTGGACCTTGATGACAAGCAGCAGAAATGGCTTTATTACAGAAGACAGTCTTCAGAGTTTTGTAATTTAACTTTCAACGAAGGTAAAATATGAGAATTTATTGTGAGTGCTTTTTGCATGGGATTCCTCAAATATTTATAAACTCATTTAAATAATTAATACAGGAGTTTTAATAAACTGTTTAAATTCACAAAAAGAATGTAATTTGCAGGAAGGACTGTTCAGATGCTAGGAAACACGGATAGACCACATGAATTAAAAATAATGGCTTGTAAAAAGGTCGTATAAACTTTAGATGCAAGTTGTCTAAGGTTGTTTTCTTGGGGTGAAAAAGCGCTTCTATTGAGCTGTTTAAGCTATGCACTGCACAGACTATTTTAGGAAGGAAAAAAGAATAACCTTCCATTAGCTTGGGGATTGTCAAGATCAAGGTTTATCCAAGGAAAGAAAATACATTATCTTAATTAAAGTATGTCAACATAAGTCTCCTTTTTTTCTTTTTTTTTTTTTTTTTTTTTTTTTGAGCAATTGTAGCTGCATGCTATGCTATTCTCAGGAAAGCAAAACCAGTTTTTCATTCACTGGGACAAGTTTGCATTTATCACTACAGCAGGTCATTATTCAATCAAGCATAAACTATCTAAACCAACCTGCAACCATCCTAGTATGGTTAATAAAAATAAAATCCTATTAACAAAAGCAATTATTTCACAGGAATCCATCCAGCTAGGACTTTCCCAGACTGCCTGGGCAGCAGTGATTTCCTCCCTCTGCCTCTGAAGCCAAGTTGAGCACATGGCTCTCACAGGACACTTGCAAGGTTGTGAGATTCAGGCTACCGCGGGTCGAAGGGAAGCAGCTCACTCTGTCTCAGTTTTCCCCCATCTATCCCTTTCTATCAGGTTGTGGGGTATTCAGCTTGTGCTGAGGCAAAAAGCCCGCCTCGCTGAGCTGAGTACGTACCCTGGCATAGCAAGGCTGTACAGGCTGCAGGGCAAAACTTCCCTACTAGTGCTGAGCAGACTCGCTCTCATCCTCAGAAACCAGCCTGCACCTGATACTCGACTTCTGCCCTACGTCCATACAGCACAGAAAAAACTATTATTTCCTGCCATCCTCTAGTTAATAAGTAATTGCTCTTGCTGGCTCAAGGCATGTCTCTCAATATGTGTGTGGGAAAGGTTGCCTTTCACCACAGTATCATTTATCCTCTTTGAGGTTAACTTTAAACTTTCCAGGACCCGCCTAAGTGCGAGCAGGTGCACGCTGCTCTTTCTGAAACAGAGGCTATTGCAGGTCCTGGCTGTGAGTACGGGGTCTCCCTTATTCTGAGAGCCATCCCTTTGAGATACCAACTACTTTCACTGCTCCAGGCAGTGTGAAATTAAAGTCATATCACGAAGCCAAACTTTTCTTGCAGAAATAACAGGTGAAGAGGAAACAGATTTTTTTTTGTTTTTTCTCACCTCATCTATATAAGCACAAACTCCCCTCTCTACCACTTTTAGAAAGGTGATCACAGATATTTCAAACACCAAACAAATCCATGCTTTTCCTGTAACAACTTCTGCTATCTTAAAACTCAGGGGTACTACATTCTGCAAACACCTCCTCTTTGCCATGCTGGTGTAAAAACCACTAGCAATCTCCAGCTCCAACCCTGGAGAGAGCTTTAGCAACTAAACCAAGGTGGATAGCAGGGAAGGAGAGGAAAGTATGCAAATTTCACTGGGCACACTATAATTACTAATTCATAGCAGAACAGATCACAGTATTTCACGCTTATCCCATGTAATTCAGTCACAGCAGTATTCATTTTACTATTAATTTTAATAGAATAATTACCTTCTTTATAAAGAAGAAAGAAACTACCGTTAGAGGGTCAGATCCTCAGGTGGGGAAGATATGGTGATTTATGCTAGTTTGATGAATTTTGTAATCTTCCTTTTCCTTCCTTTGAAAAGGAATTCAGTAATTGACTGGTTGCCAGACTTACAGAGATAATCTATGCTAAATGAAGCAAAATAAGAAGAAATGGTGAAGCAAAGACTTGCAAACACTTAATGGTAAAATTTACATGTCTGCATTTGAATGTTTATGTATGTGTGTGCCTGGCAGACACACGCACTCACATACACACAAGTGGCTAAACAGCCAGTTCCCAGTTCATTCCCGATGCTGTCTGGCAGGAGAAACAGTTCCCATAGTGACACACATTGCTGAATTTTTAATGATATGTGTCCAGATTCAGCTCTGCAAAATGACAAGGAGTTTGGGATTCCACTAACATTCTTTTTGAGTATTAGCAGTAAGAAGGGTTTAGATTACAAGCTATATAAATGACCTACAAAATAAGGAACAGACAGCTATATTATTATCTCAAGAGCTCAGAGAGATATGCAAACCATTTAAAAATTTTGCTCTTGGTCACCAGAAACTCTTGATAGAGATATCTTATAACCCACAGCTGTCATAGTTCATATATTTTTGAGAATAAGTTTAGACCTTACCCCCTGCCATTTGCTGCCCTCACATCCATTCTGCCTTTTTCCCTGTTTCCCCTGACATTTTCCCTTCCTTGTCCTTTTCCTTCATTCGCCTGTCCAGGCTTGCAGGAGCAGCTCCAGCAGATCTGCCTTTTGCCCAAGCTGCCGTGGCAGAGAGGAGCTAGAAGGAGGTAGAGCTAGCTATGAGGAGCTGCTGGACAGCTTCTGCATCTGCCTCTCATCTTTAATCAGCTTCAGCTGCTGGAATTTAGATACTTCAAGGTGCTACATTACATTAAAATGAATTGCTTTGAGAATTACTATTGAGATTAATTGAATTTATGGCCCCATCCAGGAGTATATGCCCTCTTGTTGTCATGAGGATAATGCATTGCTTGAAACAGAAGATAAAATACATGTCAATTTTGTCAATCAGCGGTGCTGTCATTGAAGTTTTTTACCTCCAAGAAAAAAAAAAAGGAATTTCAAGATAATCGTTTCCTTTCTCTCTGCTAAGGTTTCATATTCAACTCTTTTATTTCAGGGTTCTGTTTAAATTGAAACTACCACAGCATTATATGCAAAGAGAAATCAATCTCAGAGGGGGAAAAAAGAAGAACCAAATATAGATTAAAAAGCTGCCTCTCCAAAGATTTTGAAATATGAGAAGCCTGGCTCTGCATGTAAGATTAATGACAGCTATGTGTGTGATGAATAGTTCAGCTCAAATCAGGGGAAAGTTTTACCCTAAGTATCTGCTGTTGCAAATGTTGAAACCCTAATATCATCCAGCCATACAGCAGGTGCACACCGCTTCCTTAGTCTCCTGGACTGCACAATGAAGTGAACAACAAAGAGAAATAATATGTCTGCTTATAATCAACTCACATCACTTTATGACAAAAAGGTAATTTCTCTCTGGGTAGCTTTTTTTTCATTATTTTTTATACTTGGCAATATATCAGCTTTGTTCACTTCTTATTAAGAAATGTAGATATGGCGCTGGTGATAGACACTTGTCTCACATAGCGGCTTATGAATGGAGCTATTCTTGTACCTTAAATTGTAAGTATTTTTTTGAAGAATGGACAAAATGAATATTCAGTCACTGTGCATTCAGGAGCTTGACTCTTGGCCAGGGAGCATTCAAGACTTCAATTCGGCATTGGGAGCTCATGGGGAGACCTTCCAGCTCTGCCTCGCAGGGAACACCAATCCTGGCCAGAGGAACGCAGAATGTCTTCTGCAAAGAAGTGTCTGTCTGTAGTAGCTGATACGCTTAAAGATTTTGTATTTTAATATAAATGAATTATTCACACAGCATCAGCATTTGTTCATTAAAAAGCAGGTGGCAATAGTCAAGCTGGGACAGCTTTTGACCTCCAAAGGCTTTTATAGTAACAGGGAGGCTCATGCTGCAGCAAAGTTGGTGCATCATCACGCCATAGCCGTTTCCTGGGTCTTTTTAGCACCTCCACTGCAGGGATCTCAAAGCAGTTTCCAAGCTCTGCCTTAACACAGTAAAGCCCTGCGAAGGTGGAAAGGAAAGTATATTCCTGTCCCTGGATCACTATGGATTGTACAAGCTGCTCCAAAGGACATGGGAAGAAATGGTAAAAATATCCACTATCCTTCAGTGGAAATACTGGGTTATGTTTGTGTCCTCTTTGCTGGAGAGAGAGGTTAGTGGCAAGTTCCCTTCCACTTTCTCTGGGCAGTGGAATAAAAAAGCACTTATGAATACTTTAGGAATGGCTGTAACATTTTATATAGCAATAAAAATAAGTTTTTCCTAATACTGAAAAAACCCTGCCCAAGAGAGAGCTCTCAATGTACGCATGTACATTTATTACTACTATTTGGAATGACATTTTTCAAAAGTTAACAAATGATATAAACTTTATTTTTTTAAGTCATTGTATTTGTTATTACTTTCAAAAGGAAGAAGTCTGAGAAGACAAACTGTAGAGTTGTTAGTGCTTTTTGATTTAAATTGTAATTTTTAATTTTGAAAACCACTGAGGGCAAGTAATTTAGGTGCCCAAATATAGAATTTAGATGACTCACACGAAGCCCTCAGTCTTTGAAATTGAGGTCCTAAATACTGGTTTGCGCTGAAGAGAGAGGAGCAGGCTATGCCTGCAACTTCTTTAGTGCAGCCTAGTGTGTCCTGTGTTCCTGGTCTTTCTTCAGCAGTCTGCAACACCCCCCTAAATCATGAACTCAGCATGATTGCAGACAGCTTCTCTCAACATATACCTGAGGAAACTAAACAAGACGGGAGAAAAAAAAAATAACCTAGACAACCAGAAAGTGGCTTACATATATATACACCTATATATACCTCTGTGCTGTCTTTTCTTTTTTTCAGGACACTGAAAGTGATGGACAATAGGGACATGCCTTTGCAACATCATCTCCCCATGCAGAGATGCCTGGTTACATCACAGTGAAGCTAAATCCCAGCAGCATTTCAGTGAGACTCTAGTGAAGCAAAGGGGAGTCAGATCAGCTCTACAAAAACAATATAACTATTTAATATCCCAAAGGGGTTGTCTGTGACCAATGTCTCAGCATAGCATGCTGCATTATGTTTTTGTTCTGCAAGGGCAGAGTAACAAATGGGACTATCAGAAAGGGCCACAGATGCATCTTCTGTCATTTTTAAGAAAACTAGATTTGTAAGAAGTCAGCCGTACCGTATGCAAAAGAGGGCCTAAATGTACTGGATTAAGATTGAAGACTTGACATTTAAATTGCAAGGCTGAAATTTTTATGCATTTTTACATGCATGCTGTTATGGCTATGTGGGTAGATGAAGGATAGGACCGAGGAAGTGAAGAAGTATTCACCTTCTGCTGATTGCTTGCAAAGGCAAAAAGAGGAATTGTTATTTATAGGGATGTTGAGCATATCTCTATAAAATGCACTTGCTTATCATTCAGGACAAAGATCTGGAAATCTCCTGATTTTTCTGAAACTGTTGGAAGATGTGTGCATATAAATGGCGGGGTTTCACACCCGTATTGTATTTCCAGTGATGCAGCATAAAGAACTTTCCGCTTGAAGCGTGTTACACAGTTTTCCTGCAGCCATAATTTGTTAGTTCTGCTGGCTGTGAAAGTAATGATAAAGCTTCCCCGGTAGCTGAAGCTTCCTTTCAGCTGAAGCACGCCATCTTATATCTGCCAGTACCAATGTTTTGGGAAACTCCACCAACATGCCACTGAAACACTCTTTAGACTGAATGACAAGATGGAGTTGAAAACACTTTATGCATAGAGTCAACACATTCAGTTTGAACAGTTACACAAAGAATATGTTGTCTTTACCTGGCACTCCCAGAACTAGCTGGCGAAGCCTCCAAAGGGCTGGTTTTTTGGTGGGTTTGTTTCTTTCATTTCTTTTGGATTTGGGGGGTTTGTTGTTGTTGTTGTGTGGTGGGTTTTTTGGGTCATAAGTAGAATTACTGTGTGGTATAACTTCTTATGTACTAGCACACACAAAATTAGCCTGCTTTCCAATATGTCTTGTCTGACTATTTCTCAGGAAAGCGAGTTGTAAGCAGTGGATAACTTTCTAGGGATAAAAATGGTGCAAATACACTTCTGGATTTAGAGATCACGGGAAAAACCTCACAGCTCCAATCCTGATCCTTCCGCAAACACAGCAGATTATAGACAGAACAGCAACAATTGCAGTCCCCAGTCTAACAATGATGTGAATCATATATTACTGTAGATGGACTTCTGCCAAGGCTCTAAGCTATAGAACAAAAGTACTCCAAGAAAAACAAAAACTCACTGCCCTAATTCAACTAGAAGGTGATGAGTGCAAATATACTTTACAATGTGCATGACACATAAGGGTACAATTGAACATTCAATCCACCATAATTTCATAATGCAGAACTTCTTCCTAACCAGAAATGCAATCTGTTATCTCGCTAATTTTGATTCTGTCTCTTTCTATCTTCCTTGTTTTAGTGGTGACAAGATCTGATTGAGAATTAGTTTGCTCCATTTAATCCTAATTCATGTGTGTCTCTGAGACTTCCTACCTTGTCTGCCTTTCCTGCTGTGTATACCTAGAATGCAATAATCTATAGTTCACAAGGGTTTTTATGATGACAGCAAGCCAGAGAGGGACCTTTAACTGAGCCAAACCGTACTTGCCATCAACCTTAAGGTAAATGTTGTCTTATTATCCACATCTCATTCCAAAACAGCTGGGGATCATTGCAAATGTCTATCTCATGTAGAAGTTTGAACTGGACCTAGGCTGCTGCATGGTGTAGGCGGCTACTTCCCTTTCAAGAGGCTCAGAATTAGCCAGGGAAGGCTCAAGAGAGGATCAGGCACAGCATCAAAATATCATCTCAGCTGCCGCTCTTTGCTGCTCTTCCAGGGAACCGTGTCAGATGCTTAAAGCATCTCCTCCAGAGGCTTCTTACAAGGCAACTCAAGGGTGAAACTTTACCCCAATGCACAGCAAATCTTTGCTTGCTTAGCGAGCAGTCTTTTTGTACCTCTTCTTCAGTGGGGCTGAATCATTCCTATGTAGTTTTTCTTGGCAGTGGATAGCACCGAAAGGCTACCATGTGAGTTAGCTTTCATTTGTACCAGTTGATCATGAAAGAAGAAACAGATATGTGTTAGTCTAGAAACAATACACAAGGGATATCACAGACAGATTAATCTGGCGCCCTGAAGACAGCATAATTCATTTGGATGAAAAGGGGATTCTCCTCAGTGACACAAGGAAAAATCTCCTTTTATCCTTTGCTTGGCAGAAGTGTGAAACACAAGGAGAAGCTCTTCATGCAAAATGGGGAATGCTATTATAATTGCTGACACCACCCTGGCCAGAGATACTCAATTAGCCTCATGTCCTTCTTGGCCACAGGCTTCCGTGGTACCTGGGCTTTGTGATTCTCTTCCCTAAATATATGATAGGCATAACACCAACTCTTCTGTCTCCTCATAATACGAAGACCTGTGATGCTGTGGGCACCGGCAGAACGACCACAACAGGAGAATTTCAGCCTCTCCTGGGAGCTGGGACTGTGAGCCTTGCACAATTGGTGCTAGTCTGTAACACAGATGAAAAAGCCTTCCCTGTGTAAAGGTTAAGTCCAGGCCAGTGGTGGTCACAGGACATCACTGTACATGGTACAGCTTCAGCACTGTCAAACTCTTCCCTCCACCCTTCCCTTGGAAAATATATTATTGTAAGCACAGTTAATTCCTTGTAACTGTCAAGAGGCTGTATTTTTTCTTCTCCCCTGTGATGAATTCCCTGTTAAACAAAATAATGTGACAAGGAATAATTGTTAAAGAGGTAAATTCATAGTCCGCTCTTTTGATGATTTGGCAGTTTTTGAATTTGCATAGACAGCAGCCTTGTTTTTTAAAATATACTGGACTTGAATAAAATCAAATGTGCTCACAGTAAAATACCTGTTACCCACATTTCGTAATGGAGAGAATTGTGGACAGATGTAGGTCAAGATTTCAGAGCAAGGCTCGCTGAATGTGTTGACTCTATTTTGAGGTGGGTAACTTGCCACTCCCTGAAGATATTTGGTTTTCAGAGGCAGTATAGGTCAGCTCTCTTAGAAAATGAGACTCCTGTGAAGGTATGTCCATTTGGTGCATCATTATGCACCACTTCATAAAATCTCAAGTAGACTCTTCTCTACTCTAACTGCTATTTCTGCTGTAGAGGTGTGCAAAAGGGGCTATACTCATTTCTCATCAAGAACCTGAATCAACACTCCTGGAGAACTCCCATTAGCTTGAATGTGAATTGCCTTATGCCAATATAAAGTTATAAATATGGAATAGCACCACTGGCACAGAACTGACACTATTGTAAAATATGAGGTATGATTACCTTGGCCTGTTTTATTCTGTGTGCTGCTTCAGTAATACAGCTTCCAAGGCCCACCAAAGCTTGCAATAATCCCCTAATTTGCATCAGATGTCTATCCTCCATTCAATGGCTTTTTAATGTCCCTGTGATTCCACAGGGCAGTGATACTGGGCATATAGCTTTGGCAGGGGGCCACCTGAAATATGGTGTTTCCTTTGCAGCATTTTATTAGCAAAAGACTAGGTAATGGAAAGAGTGTTCAAAGAGGTGTAAAAATAATAATAGCACTGAGATATTGATTTATAAGGAACTGGTTTTAGATTACAGCAGGATAAGCAATACTTAAATTCAACAGCATGTAAAAAAAAAAAAAGTAAAATATTACTGTAGAGGGAAATGTGAGACACAAGGAGTAACAAATTGAACAGTAGGCTGGAGAACAGAACAAGGTGTCTCATCAGCACAGAGAGTCCTAGAAGAGAGTACAACACATCAGCTTGACACTAGACCTTGGTGAAGGCGATTGATTATGTTAGTGTTTTGCTGGCAGGGAAAATAAGGGAGATGAGCAACTTGCCCAGACGAGCTAGTGGAAGAACTAAGAAGAAAAGCCAAGAGCAAGGCTATGGTCTTCATTTCCACTGGCTGTAACATTGCACTTCCTTGGAAAAGGAAATGATATTAAAAGATCCTGGCCTAAGAATATCTCTCTGAAGACACTCTGTGTGTGCATGGCTAGAGACAGCAATACAGGCTGGAGAGATCCTGGAGGGAAACAGTTTTGCTGCAACACCAGAGTAAGTGCAAAGACCAAAGGGGCAGCTAAACCAAAAGAGACCGTGTCACTAAATCACATTTCTTTCTGGAAGGGGTGAAGATTAATCAAGACAGAAGTAAAAGTGAGTCTTTGATAAAATGCTTAAGTGGCCACACTTGAACTGCAAATTATTTGCATCAACTAGAGGATGAAACAGTAGTTTTCCATTATGCTTCAGGAAATAACGGCTTGCTAAATAACTCTTTTAACTTTCCTCTGGCATCTATTGATTATATCCAATAGAAATTAAGAGTAGAAGGCAATTAAGTTCAAAATTTAATGGTGTTCTGCTCCTGTTAATTTACTGCCTGACCTGATCAATACATTACACTGGATAACAATCTATTCCAGCAAGGCTTGGTTCCTCCAGTGTCCCTTCCACTAAAATTATAATAATGACAAACAACTAAATTTTAAGCATATAATACATAAAAATAATAAATAACATATACATTAATTAAAAACTGGATTATTCACTGTAGTGGTGAGAACAACAGCTTAAAACTAAATTGACTTTTACAACACAGACCTTGATATTAGATAAACTACAACCTTGGCCTTACAGAACCCTCTGGAAATTGAAATCTCAAGCAAGTTTTAAACATCTCACATACACATCAGTACAAAACCCCCACCCTTAATATAGAGGGCAAAATTGAAGTGGGAAACTAAAGATCAATGGTAGTGAAAGAAACAATATTGTGCTGTAGTCATTCTTTCTTGTCCATAATAGTTAAGCTCTCTGGGTGAATAAATATAGTATAGACTTTATGTATAAAAAGCTCTATTAAAACCTAGAAGTTCTGAGTTGATTTGCATTAGGGTGCAAGGTTTTTTGAACCTCTCTCCAAGACCTTGTAAGCATTTTTTAGATAACTATGCCAATTTCCTAGAGAAAACAGGGATGCAGTGGCATTTGTTACCTCCTTTTATTCTCAAAGGTGGCACATGAGGAGGTGCACAGAGGTAGGGTGAGGGGCAGGTAAGCCCCCATCTCCCATCACCCTGCCTGGCAGTGGCTGCTGGTTCCCACAGTGCCACACAATATTGGGTAGTCTTGGGGACCACAGGGATACTCCTACAGTCCTCTCCTGCAGATGTAATCCTTGAAGAGGACAATCCAGGTGCAAATAGTGACCAGCAGTCCAGCATGTGTCAAGCAATAGAGCATTTCTACAGCGAGGTATCTCCTTCCAGGAGCAGAATCATCAAGTGACTCTCTCGCCCCGTGTGTCTACGTGCACACATGCATGCCTATCTAACTGGCTGTATTTCATCACTTCTTTGCCAAAATTCAACATGTCAGCATAAAGTCAAAACAAAATATGATGAGGTTTTCTGAAAATATCCTCTTCGCTGATTGGCTGTATCCCTACCAGCATTCACTGTGTAGCCAGCACACCATTAATCACTATGAAACATTTTCATTTATTTTGACACCAAAGAGAAATTGGAAGGAAGAGTATTTTTGGATGAGAATGGAAAGAAGGCTGTAGGAATATCTCCTTTTACGTTAGGGTTTCCCCAGACTGAGTGTAGACAGCACCCTGTGGGTCTGCCCCCTCTCTGCCTCCCATGCTATATAGTTTTATCTCATCCTTCACAGGTACAGTAACAGTGATCTGAACAGCGTACATCTTTATTTAGTTGCTGCACACTTTTTCTGGTTTCTAAGAAAGAAAAAAATTCCAAATGTTTGAGGTTATTTACTGTGTCCAGTATTACCTAACACAGCAAGCCTACTCCCACTGCAGTGTAACCTCTCTTCTCTCCTGTGTCGCCCACAGCCCAATTTTTCTTTTTTTCACTACATGAAGCCTGTGCTCCTGCCCTTGCTGGATGCCTATCTTGTTTTGCAGCATAAACTAGTAGACTGCAGATCCTTGTTAGACTTTGGAGTGCAAGCACAGCCCCCTTGGTCTCTGCAAAACTCCTGGCAAGAACCTCTCAACATCTATAGAGTTGTTTTCTTACTGAAAAAACAAACAAAAATAATACTGTAATAATTCCAGGCACCTGTCATTTTTAGCTGAAAAACGTGGTAGGAAGCAGCAGCATCTACATTTTTTAACATATTGTAGTATGCCGTGAAGTGAGCAAATACAAGGGTAGATACAACCAAAATATGTTGTACAAGCAGGACACTACACTAACGTAGCTGATCTGTATTCTACGGAAAGCTACATTTAGCAAGACCTAATATTTCAAGAAAAGCTAGCAGAACAAGCACACGATCCATATCCTGAGCACACGGATACTGCAGTAAGCTTTGCCCATAATTCTGCTCATAACCTGTGGACTCAGCAGAGCCAGGAAGGGCTCTGGCCGGCCCTTTTGCTTCTTCTGAGATCTGCCAGCACTGATAATGTTCCTGGCTATGCATTTCCTCCAGGTCCATGACTATTAGACAGTCATATTTAGAAAAGGAAACTAAAAAAGCAAGAAAACCAGACTGCAGCAAAATTCAGGAAAATGCAATTAGTGCTTCCTAAAATGGCATAGGTGTCCACCCTAAAAACAGAGCTGGCACACAGAGCTCACAACAGTGGTGAAGATGCAGGGTAACAGGTCATTAAGATCCAGGTGGTCCTTACAGGATTTCTACAAATGATACACTGTTGAACTTGAAAGATTACATTTATCACTCTGCATTTTTAGTAGCAGTCAGTAATAGGGACCAGTGTGTTATATTTGCTTCTTATCTCATACTATGTAAAGCAGAGACTAGCAAATGCTTCACAGTTAGCAACTTACTTGATTTAGGAATGTATTTTGTGTCCATGAACAATCTGCTAAGTGAGTGTGTTGATTACACTTTGGTTATTTTAGAACTATTTGGTGAAAAAATTTAGAAAGAAAAAATTTGCTATCCAGCTACGGTGGTAACATTTCAGGCATGAAATACTGAGAGTTTATTAGCTGGGTTGAAATCCTTCAGTCTAAACCACAGCCAATTTATTCCTGTAACATTACTTCATCACAGATCATCATCTGTATGGATTAGAATTGAGACCTGGAGATTGTTTAAAAACATGAACTTTTATTGCTATTTCTATTGGTTTCATAGTAATCCAACAATAAATAATTCTAATCCCCTTTTTCTTTTCAAATGCCACACTATATTTCTTTACAAACATAGACAGGAAAGGGAAAAAAACCCCTAATTAAAGAAGGTTAAATCAGCAGGGCAGAAGTTCCTTACAGGTTTTAATATTTACAAGCATTCACAGGCAGGTATTTTTTCTACCAAATATATTTATTTTAACAGTTAGGCTGTAACAGTTTTGGTGTTTCTGCCCCAGACTTCCATATTGCATCGTATTCAGACTCAGGGTAGCCTTTTCACACCGCCTCTACTGACCTTTATGGGACTGGCTTTGTCGCCTCTGAAGACCAGGGAAAAAACCCATCACTCTCAGTTCAGGCTGCTCCTGGTACAAGTGACAGAGCAGCCACACGATTTGCCTTCAGACTCCCCAGGATCTGCTCAGCCAAAACAGCCTGAAGGTGCGAATTGCCCACAGCTGCTCCCCACCAGCAGCCTCTGAGGACACGGTCCCATCAAACAGGAGCTGGAGGCTCTTATGCAGGGCTCCTGCCTAATCAGAGCTACTGATTTTGGAAACTAGCACAGAGCAGTGGGAGGCTGCCAACACTAACTTCCTAAAGGTTAATACTTACAACTACATTTTGGCTGATATTTTCAAAGCTGCCTAGAGGGAATGGATGCCCAGTCTCCATTAATTTTAATAGGAACTGGGCAGGCACAGTCCTTATGAGGCTCTGACTATTTCAGCCTATTACCGTTGGTGACATAAGGTTTGATATTGCAGGAGGCTGATTACCTGCTGGGAGCACTGAAGCTAATGCAGCTCCTGTATTTTGGCTTGAAAATTGAACATACAAAATGCATGAAGAGTGTGGCTATGTTTACCATAAATAATGAGTTTTAAATGAAAGTGGTTCACATGGAAAGGGTCTAACCCAAAGCTTGCTACAATGAGCATTCCTGATTATTTCAGAAATATACTGATTCAATACAGGGCGCGCTTGCAGGAGTTTTCATGCCTTTGCATAAGGGTTGCTACATTCGGAGCACAAGCTTCTAACCCAGTTTGTCAATTTATTCCTTTTATTAGGAAATTGTATCAGCTTTCAAAAGCTTTTCAGTGCCAGTAAACAGTAAAACACAGATCTAGGTGGTATGTAATTACATTTCAATTTTGGGAATTTCAAACCCACCTCCATTCATTTTATTTACCAAACCTGACTACACACAATACCTTAGACCATGTCTTTTTTGATCACAGATCATTTCTGATCATAGTTGCTATCCTGCCATGTGCTAATGAGCAAACTCAGCTGAGAAATCTGCAAACTCAAACTGATACATTTCGCTAGAACTCCTACTTGTGGGCACCAGGGTCATCTGAAGAGCGCAAGCCAGGTAGCAAGGCTATAATTTACTTAATTCATGTTTGCAAATGCTGGTTTTTTTGCAATGACCACACAGAACTTACAAGCACCATTTCAGAGTAGTAGAAATGGGTTCTGCAATATTCCCTCATTATTGCTCATCCAGAGAAGTCCAGCACTGCCATCTCCGACAAATAAAATAGATTAAAAAAATCTAAGTCAATACTTGCAATGAAGAATTAATTGGTTCCACCACTAAAACTGATTTATCAGCACATTATTGCAAATAAATGGATAAAAAAAAGATATCAATTTTGGCCAACCAAACAATAAAAAAATTACTGTATCAAATAAAGTAAAACTGTAACTAAAGACTTCAAAATGGGTCGAAACTTTTCCATATATCTGCTTGGCAATTTTATCCCCCTACTTTTATTAATAAATTCACAGCATTGACAAAACATTTTTGTTTTCAAAAATTGCATTTCAAAAGCTATCACACAACCCCCCAGACTTCACCCTTTAGTTGGTATGAAGTGCAGCTGCCTGAGTGATTTGTTTGTTATTTTTTTTTCCAGATTGAATCAATTCTTGCTATATTAAAGACAAAGCATATATGCAGTTTGTTGTGGCTCTAACACACATATGAATTCTTATGAGTCTGCTCTACAGCTGTTTTTCTTGACTTATATCAGTCTGTGGTCCATCCATTGTTCACCAGTAAGCTGCAATGTTATTTTATCAAATAATACTAATTTCTTTTCTTTTTGTGGGTATGGCAAAAGACACTGGAAGTCTTCAAAACTAGCTGGCATCCCTACTGGGAAGCTATTGCCAACCTCCTCTAAGAGTTAGGACTGTTCTTCTAATTTCCAACCCACATGTAATGATGGGGAATTTATATCTGTTAAATGCTCTGCTGTTTTCTTAGACTTTCTCCATTCCTGGTTCCCCTGCAGATTCATACTCCTTCCTTCATCCTTTGCTTTGCTGCCCTACAACTCTTCTCTCTCAAGAGAGCCTGCCTGTTCTCCTGAGCAGCCAAAGCCTTTCTCCACACCTGGGCCCACAAGTTAATTCACCTCCTTTTTTGAAGCTAAGTGGCCAGAACTGCACATCCATCCCAGGAAAGGACCCATCACTGTGCTAGAGAGAAGCATTATGCTTCTCCAGCTCTGCCACAAATTCATTGCCCGATTCCCTGCCTGACATCTGGATGAATCAAATTCATCACAATACACAGACAAACAAGAGAAACGAATAGCATCAATGCAATAATGAGGCCGAGCCTTTGCTACTGAGCTGAATCCCAGAGGAAATACAACCTGTCAAAAACTATACGGATTTTCTCCTTTACTGCTTCATTCCTGTGCTCTGTGGTTCAAAGCAGTGGTCACCCTCCTTTCCCCCATTCTGCCCAGAGCAATAGGTGTCTGTGTCCCCAGATAACGACCTCACTGCTGTGATACAAGTGTTCATTACACTAATGGACTTTGGTTTTTTTATTTAACAGGGACTAGAGGTGCTCTTATTTTAAAATGTGTTCATCCAGTTAGCAATTTTCAAGAAGAGGAAGGGAAATTTCCAAAGGAAATAGAGTTCATTTGATATTTGCATAAGTATAGTACATACAACTGCTTTTGATGGTGTTTCGTAGCGGGGTCTGAAGAAAAAGGAGAGGGCATTTTGTTACAATAAAACCAATACAGAGGTATGTTTTCTACTCTCATTTGAGGTAATGGGAAATTTGCCATTGTCCTCAGTTAGGACAGTGTCATTTGCTTCTCAATTTCATTCCTGAGTGATGATTTGTACTGATGTTTCACCTTGCTGTTTGTGAGTTCTGGGAACATTAGGAGGATTATAAAAAATGTACTGACCATGCACATGCCTCTTGAAAACTCAGCTGTATGCTTGCTGCCTAGGAATTGTAATCAAAAAGAAATGATTACACAAGACCACATATTAAAAGCAATCCATCTGCCTGCAGAATAGGTTTTATGTACTAATGACACAGGGCAGAATGCTTAAAATGTAGAGCACAGCTTCTTTCCACACTGCTGTCTTTTGCATGATAGTTTCAAAAGGGAGAGGCAGCACTTTTTAAATATTATTGAATTCTGCCACACTACATCAGTGCTTGTGCTTTCTTAACCTTGAACAGTTATTGTAGTAAACTGAATGGTCTGTGGAAACACTTAACTCCCAAAGAGGAATAATGCTTTCTTTGAGATACCGGATTAGTAAACTGCTTTCTGACACCTACATATAGAGACCTGTTCCAAAATCTGCAGGCTGTGTAGGTGCTGAATAGCACGCTTCCTCAGCACAAAGTCTAAAATTTGAAATAAATCCCTCCCTTGCAATGTACTTACTTGATTCCTAAATGTAAGGCAATTCTGCAGTGTTAATGCATGAAAATCACCCAAAACAGACTACAGGCTGACAAACTGCTGAGGGGTTTGGTCCTACAGCTACCTGGTTGTATTCTGAGAGGAGAAACTGGAAATGTGCCTGTGATCAATTTTATGGATAATCAATTCTCTGAAATCAATTAAACACTTGTTGACTTGTCTGCCTCTAGTTGCAGTTGCCAGATTAATTCATGTAGTTCAACACAACGGACAATTCCAGTGCTAAATTAGTGACTCTTATTTAAACTCACTGCATCAATAAAAGGATTAACTGTGTATTCTTCTTACAAAGATTTGGTCGTTGTCTCTTTAAAATTTCAGTGTGTAATAACTTCAGGTTCTCATCTCTTAATTTAAAGAGAGTGCACTATGTAGCAGCATTTTCCATTCTTACTTAATCATCCACTTCTTTTGTGTTCAAATCCTAACCCCACAAACCACATTCAAGCCTTGTGAACTAGCTCCATGTTTATAGATAGAAGGTAGCTTTGAAAGAAAAGAAAAAAAGACTTAATGCTCTGCAATACTCCGATCACATATTTTCTGTACTGTATTAGAGACACCTGTAGACAAGCAGTATTGCACAGCCCTGATGCACTGAAAACACAGTATCCAATGCAGAAAGGATATATGACATGAGTTTATGCAGAATTAGCCATTTAGTAATATGGTCTTTCCTTGCAGAGATGGATTATCATCTGAATTACTGCAAAGATTTTGTGTAAGGGGATGCAGCACCGATGCTAACCTGACCTTAATGCTTCTCTAAGCTCCTCTTGGCCACTGATTAGCTGAATGTTGGTCCCATATATTCCCTGAAGACTGTGAGCAAGGATTAATAGCCAGTCACCATTCTGTTCGTTTTCCTAAACTCAACAAACCGTGTCCTCATTTGGCACAAACTAGCAGTTCTCTCTGGATTTCAAGAGCCAGTTTACCCCAGCTGAAAATCTGTCTCTGGGTGTCAAACCGCTTTCTGAATGCATTTTGAACGTTGTACTTGGATCGTGCACGTGTGCTTTGTCGCACAAGGCACAGATAAACCCAGTGTTTGTTTAAAGCCATGGCGTGAAGGTTTAAACCTTTTACCCCTGAGACACCACACATCCTGTATCAGCTGGCAAAATCACTCTGCACAGATGTAGTGAATGGTAACAAAGCTCTTTCTCTTGCTGCCTTGCTGCAGCCATGCAGGGCAGATACAGACCAGACTCCACACCTTGCTGTGGCTGTGATGGATACGAATACATCAAGTGTCTTGCACACAAGTCCCTCCTAGATACCCAGATCTTACTCTTCTGAGCTGCTTCTGTGTTACCCCCGAAGCAAAGCTTTTTGTCTCTGACACGCTGCTGCTCACCCCTGCCTTGTGATCTCTTCTTGGACAAGCTTTTTCCATCTAGTTCCTGACATTTGGAAATCTCTCCCTCAGCGCTGCTGGATGCTGGCTTGTGAGAGGAGCTGCCCTTAGCATGGCTGAAGCTTTTTTAGCCCCTACATCTACCATCTGTAGATTTGCAGATAGGTCGCAGGGGGCTGCTGCCCCTCTTCTGGGCTACTCTGGGCTCACCGAGGGAGACCTGAGTATGCAAAAACTGCAAAAACCCCTTATCTTGGTTGTTCTCTGTGCTTGCCAGGCAGCATGCCCAATCCTTATGCTACCTGAACTCACAGGGATCACCTGCATGGTCCTGCCTGTGGCTTCACCCCTGCAAGGGAATTTTCTCTAGGGCCTCTTTTCCCACCCAGCTTGTGTTTCTTTCTCCCTGCGGTGCCTGGCACACCAGCGTGGCCGGCTGCCCTCCGTGCCTGCACTCCCTGCCTCCAAAACCCCTTACCAGTCTCTTTCCAGTGCCGTGATTAACACTTAATGCTACCTATAAGAGGAGAAAACTCCTACTGTTTTTCCATTTAGCCTCTAGTGGGCTCATTGCAATGATTTTACAGAAAGGTTACTTTCCTCTGTATGGAGGTGAAGTAATTATATGTTCCTGTGTGTCTTCACACTGCTATGTGGCTGTGCTGTTCTCTAATTTCACCATAAGGCTGCTGCTTGTGCACCTTGTTTGGCTGCGAGGGCTCTGCTCCCTCTGTGTCGGCACTGAAACCTGTCAGCTGGAGCCTGGAAAAATGACCACCCCTCACGCAGATGGAGATAATGCCATGACTTACAGCTTTTTTCCCCTCTTAAGTAGAACAAGAAAATGTTTTTCCTGCGGAAATTGGGATTTAAGTGAGCTCTCTCTACTTCATCAGGGGTGGATTAGTCAGCTCTTCTATGGGCTTGATATTAAAAAGGGTGGTTGCTTTGCTATGCAGGAAACCGCAATGTCAATTGGAAAAGAAAGAAATATAAGACATAGGTAGGGAGATGGATTATAGCTCAGATGAAGATGTACTCACGTAAACCCACAGTCAGACGATATCATTAGCTGCACCATCTTCACACCAGAAAGACATGATCATCTGTCTCCTTCTCCCTAATGCCTGGCGGATGTTTGCATGCGGCACAAACAATGCAGCCCTCGCTGAGAGATGATGGGGAAGCGCCTAGCTCGGCAGCCCTCGCCGCGGACTTTGGCTCAGGTTGGCTGCAAATTTGACCCTTGAATATCCCCCCTCTGTGTACCTTAATCACCAGCAACATACAGAGGTGTCTGAACAGCACTGGGTGCTTTGATGTACCGCCCATGGCAGGATGACTCTACAGCATGTGCACAGATATACATATATATACGTACACACACACACACGTATATATGTTTGTACATATACTTGTTCAGGGAGAGGCATGACCTCTCTGCTCTCCCCAGGTTGCTCACTGATGGTCTGGGTTCAGGAGATGATACTGTGCTCTGACACAAAAGCTCACCCAGCATCAGGAGGGTCAGGCACATATCTCTCCTCTGCTCCTTTCAGCCTCTGCCCTGCAGATGAGAAGGCAAACTGGTAATGAGAGCTGCTGTGCCTTGGTAAATGAACTAATTACTCTGCGTCATCACTGCCAGTTTTGCTTTTGCTCCGCCTGAAGTCAGTACCTCTCAGAATCTGGCTGCAATTTCAGGGTGGCTGCAAGGGCGTTTCAAGAAGACATGTTTCTGGACAAAAGCAAAGTCTTAAAATATTCCAGTACACAGTTAGGCTTCTCTCTGTCTCTCTCCTTTTTTAATAGTGTATGTGACATGCTGTGAATTTTTTTACTGAGCTTACTAAGTGGGTGTCAGTGGGGAACAGATACATTTTTTTTTCCTCTCTACAAATGAAGTCATCTGAATTCACCAAATCAAAAAAATACAAGTCTCCTCCTCAGTTCCAGTGGTGCTGCAGAAGGACAGGGCTATAGATTTTCCCAGGAGTGTGGAATAATTCACCAAGCCTGCTCGTTATTCATATAGACAGTGCATTAATAATATGGGACCCTGAGATCTCTTCTTATCTAGGCCGAAGCACAGCTAGAGGGATGAGAAGCTGACTCCTTGGATTTCAAAAAACATTTTTTTCCCCCATTTCTTCAAGAAATAAGAATTGATTGAAAGTATTTTCACAGAGTGGGAAAAAAAAGGCTTTCTGGTGATACCACCTAAAGTACACATTAGATAAATAGAAAACTATTGGCTTTGTGACTGTGAGCCATTTTCACTTGATGTAAGTGCTGATAGATACAGGATTATATCTAACAAAGCATTTACTAAGGACCTGACCCAAAGTCAATAGGAGTCTTTCGTTTGCCTCTACAGGGCTCAAATCCTGCACTCACTCCAGGGAGAGCCAGGAAGTTTCTGTATTTCCCATGCCCATCTCTTAGGCGATGCGAGCTGGGGTAGCACAGGTGCTGTGGGAGGACGCGTGGGCTGAGCACCAGCTCAGGGACCCACGAGGGGATATGCTACACCTCTGTACTGCAGGAACACAGTGCTCTTGAATTATGAATGCTCGCTTTACGGTAGGCGTCTTATCCATAATTTAAAAAATAAAATAAATTAGCTTGTGTCAGCAGCGTGGCTGCACTTACTGTCTGCCCAAGGAGTGGGCATACCAGCTATGAACTTTTCATTTGCAGGTCCTGGGTGAGAGGAGGGAGGGCAAAGACCAGCAAAGGGAACGTGTAGTGCTGAATGCTGTCCTCTCTCTGCTCCCACTATTGCACATGGAAAAGTAAGGATATGCAGTACCAACCGTCCAGTAGCATGACTGGAGAGTTGTGCGGTGCTGGCCCAGAGAGGCATTAAAAGTCAGAGTGCTCCCAATGGACTTTAAGACTTGTGTTTAGTTTTTTAATGCTGTCCTGATGAAGTCTGATGTAAATACAGAGGGCCACATCATGGCTAGTGATAGATAATCCTCAAACTAATAGAAATCTGAAGTATGTACATGCATGTTAATATTTCATATATTACGGAATTATTTGAAACTTGATGTGATCCAAAGCCAGTCTGGGAGAAAGGGAAATACTGGATTAATTTCATTTTATTGTTCTGTATCAGTGAGTGATTTCCATTTCCCCTGATGCATGACTGGTATAAAATAGGACAACAGAAGACCATGGAGAGTTAGAACACTAGTCCTGCTGCCTGAGATCCCAATGCTTCTAATCCTGTCTTGCAGACAATGTGGAATCGGATCATCTCAGATCTTTGCAGAGACCTTTCTTACAGGAATAATTTAGAGGGAGAGATACTGCATAGCATTTTAATAGCACCTTCCTTTTTCCTCATTGGTTTTGACCAGTGTCAAAACCATCTAATTTCCTAAAAGCACTGGCAACATGCACAACCTGCATGAAAGGTCCTTTTTGACTTCAAAAACCAGTGCAGGTGCTTTTCTGTTATTCCATACTCTGTGGTCCAAAAAATTTCACAGATAATAGTGCAAGAAATATTGAGGTTGCTTCTGAGAGAGTTTAAAAAAGACTGGAAGAAGACTGAAAAAAAGGGAACAGAAAAATTCAAGCATTAAAAAAATGTATGTCTGAGAGCAACATTGACTCTAACACAGTAAACTTCAGTACAGATGAACAAATTATGTATTATTCAAAGGCCTCAAAGAACACACAGACATAATCACCTACTGACTGTACAGAACCGTTCAATACCACTGTAAATGATATCGTACAAAGCACATTATTCACAGTATAAAATTATAAATATCTTGTATTCCTATTACATTTTTATAGCAATCATATGAAGCATTAGAACTGAGAGGATATTATCAGAGCTTTTCTGTTAATATTTACTCAGTAACCCTGTGGACTCACTTGGCCTCTCTTCCCACCTTCTTCATGCTGGCAATTTGTGACCAGACCTGTTTACTGATATCCTGGAAGGAATGTGAGCAGTCACTGCAAAGTGCAGTGGAAAGTAAAAGCATGTCTCCTTACAGGGAATGGGAAACTTCCAAATAGGAGAGTTTTCACATGCTTTCAACTAGAGTGTAGAAAAGGTGGAGATTCCCACATCCACTCAAAGGTGTTGTTTATACTGAGTACTAAAATGAACTGCTTAAAAAAACCCCAAACAACAAACCAAAACAAAGAAAAAATAAATGAAGTGGCCACAAGACTATTTTGCTAATGGAAGCAACCAAAGAAAACTGCAAGTCATCTGTAGACAATCCATAAAGAACCAGAAAAAGAAGACATAAGTGTATTAATCAATTCACTGCTGCCACTTGCTCATTTTTGCTCTCTAGCTCACACAGCCAACTTTATTCATGCCACAGAAGAAAACCTTAACCTATTCAGAAAGGTGAATGAAGAATGAGAGGTGGACATTACAGCCCTGAACCAAATATGACAGTGTTTGTATAATGTTTACATTTGATACTGTCACAACAAAGTTATTTTGAAGTTATGAAATCCCTTATGATACCAAGATCTGGTAGAACCACCAAACCTGGAGCAGTCTGCAGCCATTTATTTGAAGAAAGTGCCTTGGATTGTAAGAAAGCAAAAGCAAAAGCCAAATAGCTTTTCAGGGGGCAGTGTGAATGCGAATCCCTCAATATTATTTAAATATTTTGAGAATATGCTGAGTACATCTAGAAATGGTTCAAATAGCAATTTGAAAGGTATTTAAAAGTCACATTTTTTCATTAAGGTTTCACTATGCTCAGTGCATTCCATATTGAGAAGGAAGATGGGGCAGGAAAAGAAAGCTCTGATGAAGTGATGAACAAGATTAAGAATACCTCCACATTATGCATAAACAATAGAAGATGTCTTGGTCCCACTTAATATGTACTGGGAATGGTGAAAAAAATCTAAAAAACCCAAAAATTTATTTTAAAAAAGAGAAATATATGTTTTTTTTCTTTTTCGTTGTAGTGGACTCTTTTAGTTTTATGTGGAATAACAGAAAATTAACTTAAGAAAAAACAATTAAAATTTTGGAGCCACCAACTGATCTTTACACACAGAGGTGAACAGATTTTCTAAAGAATCTGGGCTTGACACCTGAAAGGACAACTGTCATGTGCCCACTGACCCTACCAGGAGGATGCAAGAGGCATTGCTATAAGGAAGCAGAAGACATTACTGGGAACATCTCTCTTACATAACCACAGTACCAAAAGAAGAAATCGGTTAACAAAAACAAAGGAATAAAACCTCAACCCACAGGAGAAATTGTACTAGCCATGAGACAGCTAGCAAGGGGGCAAATCCCAGCTATTTGTGCTGACACCTCACAGGCCCACAGAGCCTACTGCAGGAAGAGGAAAGTTCGTGGGCTTCTGAAATGAGGAAGACAAGCTGTTTGTAACCATATTGGAGAGGGAAGGTGCAAATTCAGAAGCATGGCTAAAAAACTCTTGCAGAAATAGCCTGCACATCACACAAAAAGTGCCTGCAGTAACGGGAAAACGAGAGACAGAGCAGGTCCATCAAAGTGTGAAGCTAGAGGGGTCTGCATGCTAGTCTGAGCTGAAAATTCAAGCCCTTTGCTGGTCCCGGCCACCTCTGAAGTGTGTGGGCAGGACGGTAGATCAGGAGTTGCTCTGGTATGTTTAGACAGCCAACATACACGCTGTGTCCAACAGCATTTCTGTGGAGTACGTCAGTAACACTCTAAGCTGCACAGGTCCCCTCTGCTCTGGAGGCAGAGGGCTGGGGACTCCCTGGACATGCTTGACACTTCTTTGCCCAGAAAAAGGGACCTTCTTAAGCTGCTATAACACAAATGAAATAAATCCATCTGGGACTTGCTCTGGAGAGGTATTTGGGCAAACGGAGAAAATAGTAACAGCCATGATGGAGGGACTGATGCCCATGGTATGTGCTACTGCCAAGTGGCATGCAAGATAAATTGTAGAGAGGGAAGGCAGCATTCAAAACCATCCTTCAAAAAAATAAAACAAAACCTCGGAAGTAGTGAAGGGAATCGTGAAAGCAAACGTGCAACAGAAGAAGCAAAGAAACAGAAACTGGCATCTCTGTTTCATGACAAGCTTTGGCTTTTGTTTTGCTCTCACTGTTGCTACTACATAATTCATTGGTGATTGAGGCAGGTTTTAGGACAGTGTCTACTGAATGAATGGCAAGGAAGAATTTATAACTTCTGAGGCTGCCACAGCCTGGCCTCACTATACTTCTTTAAGATGAGGCCCCAAAGAAAAAGTTTGCTGGACTTGGCAGGAAGTGATGCTTGGGAATACATAGCAGCTTCCTGCCCTTCATTGTACAGATAACATACTGAGTCTGAATTTCAGCTCATTCAGGAGGAGGACTGCATACATGAGTCCTATGAACTATGATTGTGTGCTACCCATGATGAGATCTCACAACAAGAGGACAAAAGGACCATTTCTCACCCCTGATACTTATTAAAAAGGTTAAGCTGATTCCTACATATAATTGTATTCTCTCTTAAACAGAAAACAAAGCTACCTCTCCACACAGTCCTACCCATGCAGCCCAGCTGTGTCCCGGAGCAATGGCTGGTAGGAGTAGAAGGCAGTGCAATCTCTCCCCTGTAATATGAACTCAAACTGGCAAAGCATCATCCTTGGTGAGGTGTTTACTGATGAAGTTTGACTGAGAAACACCAAAAGCTTGATTCTGATCCCAATAAGTCACACTTTGGCCAATGGCATAAACAGGGCAAGGCTGAGGTTCGGCTTGTTATATGCACACTACTAAATAGCCATCAGGCTTGAGGCAATAATCAACCACAGATGTGAGTCAAATTGCTAAGATGGGATGTCCCAGTCCTTGTCACCTCTCAAAGGTGATCAGTCTGTTCGGGTGTGAGTATACTGCTGTACCTGAACAACCATGGATTTTTAATTAATGGGCCCAAGCAAGCTTGAAATTGTATACAGTGTGAGATTAAATGGTCTTAATCCCCTAAATGTGGTAGGTAAAGAAGATAAAAAGTTGCAGATGACATTTTGAAATGTCCTCACGTACGAAAGAAACAGCAAATCCCAAATATCTGTGTGAGTTAAAGTATTGGCGTCAATGGGACTCCCATGGGAAGTTTGGGAAGTTTGCCTTAGCAGTCACAGAACCACTAAATAGGTCAAAGTTTTGACCTAAAACAGGTCAGTATGTCAAAAGTCACAAAGCAAAGTCTGGGATAAAACAAAGGCCAAAGAAAATGCCTCTTCTATTAATTTTTACAAGCAGCATATTGGGCTTTTGAACCATTCACCAGCCATCTACAAAAGAAGCTATGGGCTCACTACAACTAAACTTGAAAGGGGAAGACACTCCTTTGTAGTTCACGTTTGCTGACTTTGAAGTCACTGTGAGTCTTACCAGTGACTTCAATGGACTAGCTTTGCACTTTTATATTAGCCATTGTTTTATCCTTATTCCTTTCAAAATTCCAGACAATAATATTTCTTTTCATTGTAATCCTGACAGAGCAATTAGGCTTCAGTCCACACCTGCACCCAACTTTTTTTCTTAACACAGCATTCTTTGAGCTCCTCTTCTCTGAACAGAATTATGAGGTCTGAATTAATGGTGTCTCTCTGCTCTACCTCCAGTGCCTCTGTTTTTCATGACCTGCTGAAGAACATGAAATTCTTCAAGGCTTGTACAGCTGATCTTTGGTTAAGACCAGCTATAGGTTTCACCTACAGTTTTATGCGTATGCTTAACAGAAAAAGAAAAGCTTCTTTTTATCAGGGTGATTAAGCAATAACAGAATGACAGAATGTGGATTAAAACAAAATCATTCACAGGTGCATTCATAATATACTTTTAATCAAGAGTTCAGAAGCTGAATTACATTCCCAGCTTAACAAGCTATGAAATACTACCTCATAATTTAAAAATTTGAAAATGTTTTTCAAATAATAAAACATTTTCTTTCTATCTTTAATGTATAAATTGGGTACATACACACCGCAAATACTTGATGAGAAAACATGAGGTTCTCGTCCCTCCAAGGCACTCCCAATCTTTCATCTTTTTGGTGTTGAATGTGCCAGCCTCAGAGCTTTGTCTACACAACCCTCCAGTCCACAACACCCACCAATACTCCTGTCTAACTTTGGGCTACAACTGGACCAGCCCCTGCTCCCTTGCTAGTGCCTTTGCAGCATGTGATTGAGGAAAGGCACCCAGAAGAAACCATTTTTTGCAATGTTTGCTTGTACAGCTCCCTGCTCTCACTCCCTTGGGGGGAAGCTGAATGCCAAATGACAGACCCAAAGAGAAAATATTGGATGCTTCCAAAACCTGCAGCTACTCTGTCAGCCCTGGAAGTCCAGCCATGGGAAGGATGAGGAGACCCCAGGACAGAGCCCACCTCGACTCTCGCCGAAACAACCCCATGTTCTTTGAAGCACCTTTGGGCTGTGGGGTGGTATAAACAATGGCACCAGACATTTACCACAAAGAATAGCCAGGAATTTTTATAAGTACTCTGTTTCACAAAGCTGCTGCACAGAGGGATTCTGCAACACAGAGCGGCTTGTTTGGGAAGGGTAACTAATGGGATTAGTACCACTTACTCCCTGTCTTCTGAAGCGATTTATATTTTGCTAAGTGCTTCCAAGCCACAGGTTTTTCCCCAGTTGCTGCATGGTTTCACCTTGCAACGGTGGCAGGGGAGCCCAGAGGGGGATACACGCTGTGGAGCTAGACCTGATATGAAACGCAGACACAAATAACATGGTGTTTTTCCTTCAGGAAAAAAAATCCCTATGACAAGGAACACCACCAGTGATTTCAAAAGACTTTTTTTCCTAGCTTTCTGTAATGTTTGTTACAGGACAAGACCACAGGATTCATTTATTTATCTTTTTTTGCCACTGATTTTCAAGCAGCTAATTCAATAAAAATGAATGGCTGTTGTCCTTTGAAATATTTATGAATCAAAACTAATGTGGCACCAGGGGGGACCTGTGAAGTGACTCAAGGGATAATTTTGTCCAGTTATTTATTAAGGGCTTGATCCTGCCACAGGATCTGCTCTTCTTACCTAGGTGACTGTACTAAAGGCTATACACTCTTTTTTGCAAGTAAATCTTAATGTGACACGTGCACAGAACCATGCACTAAAGTAGCAGACAAGGTGGTGTAAATGTATGCTTATGCTTACAGATTTTTCTGTTTTGTTAAATAGAGAACACAACAAAGTTCCTATGCATAATCTATAGACTTAAAGCTATATACTGGACGGTACAAAAACAGAGACATATATACAGGAGAAGCTACTTGCCATCAACACAGGAAGGTCTGTTTCTTGTAGTCCCAGCCACTTTCCCAGGTAGACAGGAGCATTTTACTGTTTGTGATCTTTCCTCAATTCGATTCTTATTACAGCATCTGTGTGCTGCTATAACTTCACACGTTCCTCCTTCTGGCAAAAAAGAAAAAAGAAAAAAAAGAAAAAAAGAAAAAGAGAATATTGACACTCTGATTAGGAAGAGCAGCAGTGGCTAATCAAAGCACCCAGGCGTGCTCCTGTCTGTGTCTCTGCACAGCTTCTATACAGGTGGGATTACGACGCTATTTCTCCCATTATGCGTGCTCTTGAATAAGCCAGGTGCTGCTATACTTCAGTTTTAATAGGAAATGTAGATAAATGTCCCTTTACAGTAGATATAGCTTGCCTGTCTCATATTAGAAGCTTCTCTGACATCAGCAGAATTTTTGGTCTAAAAAATGACTGCGTCAAGGTCTGGGCCTGAAGAAATGTAGGTAACACACTACAGTAAATGTGCAACAACTGTTGGCTGATTGTATGCTTGTAATATTGGAGGCCTCTTTCCCCAAATACTCTCTCGTACAAGGACAGGGGCTAAGGAAATCCATCCAGAAATAACCTTTTTCTCCAAATATTTGATTCTATGACAGTACTCAGCCCTTAGGGAATGACAATCAGCCTCTCCAAATTACAGGATGGTCCAACAGCACTTCCCTTTGCTGCCCCACTCACTAAATTGGCAGTTTTAAGGCAGGAAACATTCCCATTGTGTGCAAGATCACCAGGCTTAATTTCTCTTCTCCCTAAGCGTTCCTTATGAACATTTGCAATAGTTTGATTAGACGGAGAACACAAAGGAGTGATAGCCAGATAGACGGTGGCTTAGGGTTTATGAATACTTGGTGTTTGCAGCATATGCTATGCCCAGAAACAAAGTGTCGAGTGTATTATTCCCATTCACCTTAGCAGTGCAGTGTGAGGAGATGAAACACCACAGTGGGCTAATCACTGCCCAAGTAATTTCTTGATTCCTCAGTTATGATTGTATTTAGCTCATAATCACCAAGTATTTAATAGTGCCAGTCTGTTTCCTACAGATATGTGGCTTCTTTATGAAATTGTGGCATAAATTTGGCAGGATTTGTTTAAACTTAGTACGAAACATCATGCACAGACTACTAAAGAACAGGATGTGCAAGAAGGTTTTCTAGAAAAGCATTATTACTTTATGCCACTGTGGAATGCTAACTGTACATTGCTTTTACTATAGCATAAAAAGCATTATTCCTGTCCTTGGCTTTGTTATGGGCTTGTGTGGCGTGGTTTTCCTTGGTGGCAGGGGAGGGGGGCTGCAGAGATGGCTCCTTTAAGAAGCTTCTAGAAGGTCCCCAGCGCCAAAATGTCGGACCCACCTCTGGGAGGGGAGTGACGGTGGTAGCGCCTCTGGGAGAACATATTTAAGAAGGGGAACCGGCAGCGTGGGGGTTGGGAAACGTGAGAGGAACATCTCTGCCGATACTGGAGTCAGTGAAGAAGGAGGGAGAGGAGGGGGCGCCTGAGGAGGCTGATGGCTCTGCAGCCCGTAGTGAGAAGGCAGGCTGTCCCCCTGCAGTCCATGGGGGTGAACGGTGGAGCGGAGGCTCCCGAAGATGGCCGTAACCCCATGGTAAAAACTGCGCTGAAGCAGTGTGAGACGGGAGAGAAGCCACGGAAAGGACACGCGCCAGGGGAGTTCGGGAAGAACTNGATAAGGTGTGGGGAGCTGACCTCAACCCCCACCCGTGTGTTCCCCTGCGCCGCTGCGGGGAGGAGGGAGAGAGAACTGGGAATGGAGCTGAGCCGGGAAGGCAGGAGGGGTGGGAGGAAGGTGTTCTGATGTTTGGTTTCCCTTCCTAATACCCTTGTTTTTGATTTGATTGGTAGTCAATTAAATTGATTTTGTTTCTTCCCCAAGTTGAGCCTGTCTTTTGCCCGTGACCATAAGTGGGGAGTGATCCCTCCCAGTCCTTGTCTCGACCCATGAGCCTGCCTTTGGATTTTCTCCTCATCCCAACGTGGCCAGGCGAGGGGGTGGGGGGTGAGTGAGCGGCTTCGTGGTGCTTTGTTACCGGCTGAGCTGAAACCACGACAGGCTTTCACTCTTTTTGAAACAACTTTTGAACGCTATAGTAGCCCTGCAGCCAGGTTGGAGAATAAGCAGTGTGGAGATGCTGATCCATGTCTGGCTGTGAATAAAGGATTTTGGAAGAGGTCTGGGAGTCCAGTGGCATCTCCCTGTAACCTGGTGAATCTACATATGTGACATTTCTGTAGTGAAGCACTGGAGTAGGTTGGCAGGGAGGAATCTTGCTTGACTATATGTTGTTAAGGTCATACAGTGGTGTGCCATAAGGTGTACCTGCAGTTTTAAGTGGTGCGACAGCTATCAATGAACAGAGACTCCACAAAACGTGGAACTGTTTTGTAATATTAAATTTTCAAACCACTGACCTTCCAGGGTGAGTCAGTGGATGAAAGCCTGTGAACATCCATTAGGTAAATGAGCTTAGGTTGTGTGGTCATAGGGTTAAGCACTGATGAGTTTGCAAGGATGAGACACGACTAACTCTGCAGTAAATATTTAACTCATCTGGAGAGAAATGCTGCTTCATGTATTAGTTATTAGGTGCATTTGGCCTGCTGACACAAGCTTTTTGAAAGCCAATAGGTGCCACAGAAGAGAGATCCCAACAATTCAGAAAGCCATCATCTGACAAACAGTCTTTTAAGTATCTCTTAGGAGTAAGAGGAATTGTGACAATCAACTCAGCCCAAAATGCTTGTATTTTTCTATGAAGTAATTCTTCAGATAAACTCCCTGTTCCCTCATCCAAAATGTATTGAAAGCAATGAAAATATTCTCACTGGTTTAATTCATCTTATGGTCATGCCCTAAGAGAAGAAAGATTTGTGATTTTATTGATTGCAACCTCAACAATAAAGATAATGTACGCAGTAATAAGCATTTCTAATTTTAGACTACATAGACTGTGTGGTAAATATCTATGAATAAGCTAAATGCTTAATTTTCTCTATTAATTTTCTGTATGAGTACTAATAACCACATGAGCTAGTCTTGCTTATTTGGTTATCTATTTGAAATAATGGGTTGTGGTGGATGAGCTTTATAACACCTTTATTTGTTATGTGGAACCTCAAGTTGCTGCAGCAATAAAGAATTTAACTCAAAGTGTATAGCTGTTTAGGAGTGGCAAAATATAATGAAACTATAAAAGCAATGAAAAAACACTTTTTTTACCACTAGACAGTTAAGTACATTAATTGGAACTTTTACCTTCATGGTCTACAACTATCATGCAAATAATAATAACAACAATAATAAAAAGACCCTTCCCAGTGCTGACACAGGATTAAAAATCCATCTTACATGGAGAAAATTCTGCATTTTCCACAGCCTCTTTTCCTGGAAAATTTGTTATGTGGGATCAGATGTTTTCATCAAAGCATGTTTAGCCTATGAATGACTACTGGATAGCATCGCATGCAATGTGTTTTGCTGGTATATATTTTACCAGCCATGCATGTACACGTTTTAGACTTTTTAAAAGCCATATACAATATGGGAAAAGATAGAGGTACCCAGACAAATACAAATGACACAGTGAGACTAGGAAGAAAACTCATTGAAAAAGCCCACTCTTCATTATGTTATTCACAGAAATATATAAACCACAAATATACTAGAGGGGAGAGGGGAGAGGTTCAACTTAAATTTCTATTTTAGCTCTACAAATGAGGAAACAACTTAGAGTGGGGAGAAGAACACAAATGAGTCTTTGGTTTCCACTGTAAAAATTTTAGGAAGATCAGATGTATATGTTAAGTACCTTTTTATTCTGTGATTTTTATTTTTTATTTCCAACTTTCTTTTTTTTTGGGGGGGTGGGGTGGGGAGCGAGAGCAGCAAGAAATGCTGGAATACCAATATCTGAGGATTTCTGATCACTGCGCCAGTGATTTTTTTCTCAGTGGTTCTTCTAGATTATGGAAAGACCTGGCAAGCTGTTACAGTGCTGGGAGTCCTGAAAAAACGTGAATTATTGACCTGATAGGCTGTGAGTGCAGCAAAAGTTTGAATCCTTGTCAAAAAGAACAGAAATGTCTCTTTTTTGGAAGTTTATGGTCTATTGAGCTAAGGTAGCTTCTGGCTTTTTTTCCACAATAACAGCCTCATCTAAGTCATTCAAGTCAATAGGGGATTTGCTATTGATCTTAAAAGGAGAGGAAAGGGCCCTAAAATCCTCTAAGTAAGTGTCTTCTGAATATTTTGTTGACAGTTACATTTCATGAAGTGGCTGCTTTATCACCTGGTAAGAAAAACAGCTTATGCTTTTTTAATTCCCTCCTGCCCCAAGAAAATCAGAAAAAGATTAGAAATAGGAATAGGAGCGTGCAAATCGGGAATAGCTTTGCTCTTTCTTCAAGAAGCTTCAGAGAGGAATGAAAATGTCCTAACATGACTTACATCCTCTTCACACCAAACATTAGCAGGATTTAATAACAAGAACAGCTGATCCTGTCTGAGCACTCAGTTCACAGGATGCCCTCAACTTTGCATGAAGGAAATGATGCCAACCAAAGCAAGAGGGACAGAATTGGCTGCCAGGAAGGGTTCTGGGCTGTTGAAGATGGCAACTATCTTTGGCATTACGACTCTGCTCATATTTCCTAGCCTTCTGGAAGTCTTTGTTCTGCATAGGCTTAAAATACAAAACTGTAGAAATTTTACATAATTCTTACTGTAAAAGAGGGACAACTGTTTGTCACTCAGGAAATAGTTTAATTCTAATTGGAGGACACTAAACTCCTGAAATCATACTCATTTTTCTCTGTTGTAAAGCCACCTTGAGTTTACCCACCGCAGAGTTAAATATTTTATCATAAGTATGAGCCTACTGTTTGTGGCTGTGATTTAAAATATCTAATCACCTATAGGGTCTGAGTGCATGCCTGGCAGAAGCCAAAAAGCCATCTTCTAGTCATCTCTGTTTTTTATATCTCTAGCTGAGAGGTAATAATAAAAGCATATTTTGCACTTCAAAATTATAACTTGCCTCTGTATTCTAGCCAAGCCTGAACTTATCAGTAAACAAACATAAAAAAGGCAAACAGCAGTACTGATTTGTGTTATACATTGTGGAAGTCATTAACTATGACTCAGGTAGCAAAACTTATACGTTCTCTCTTTGACAGTGATGACAATTTAATAGTATTTGACTCTGCTGAGTTACATGGAGCATCCTGCAGCAATGAGAGAGGTTGTTTATCAAAATGATAAACATGTTTTCATTTCCTCCTTGGCTGCATGTATGTGATCAGAAGTCTAAGGCCATCAGGAATTCACTTATTCTGGCCACCAGGCAGACATTAAGCTATTCAGGACCATCTGTGCTTGAAATGAGTTCCACTTAATGGACCTTCCTAGGGCAGGTCAGTCATAATGAATGCATGTGTGCATGAATGCATGAGCAAAGCACTGCTTAGGTGAGACTTCTTGGGTTGTTTGGCGGAGGCACAGACGGTTGATAGATAAGATATGCCTTTCTTTTTGGGGTCATACGCCCAGTGATTTTAGAATTCAGATCCTCTGTTACATTTGCTTCTATCTAATCGTCAATGCACCACACAACCTAATCCAGTTGAAGGTTGTTGTAAGAACTTGTTTATGTTACTTGGAAAAAAATAGTGATACTCAAACAACTTCATAGGCTTTGCTGGTAAAATTCTGCCCTGTGTTACACCATAAGCAATCCACCATGGGAATATGAGCAAAGGAAATCATATGTACCAATTTTATTAACATTTCCAGACAGTGCATTAGGACCGCTACTGGTTTTGATAGTTCTAGTTATACAGCTTCAGCTAGACAGTCTATGTTCCAGTGTTATGATTCTCATATACCCATACATTATTCTGATAAATGCTTAAGTATATGCAGATGTTGCTAGACCTAGGAGATCAGAGAAAACTTCAGATGGAATTAAAGTTCTTTAGACTTCCAGCAAATGTTTAACAACATGACAGTAAAAATTCTTCAGACACCTGAAGACCTTCTGAAAAAGTGCTTACAGAAACTAATGGGTAAAAAAAATTACACCCTTGCCACCTCATGTCTTTATACATACATCCTAGAGAAAGAAAAGAAAAGGCAACCCTGTGATAGCCATTTTTACATTTGCTGAAAAGAATTCAGATTTGGGGGCTGCAGTTTGAAGAGTTTGCAGTTTCAATAAGCTTTGGAAACTTCCCAGGTGTAATTAATACATTCATAAGCTTTAATCAAAATGTTTATGCCAGCTAATGTACCAGAACTACAGACTACACTGCGCTCAGGGGAAAATACTATACTTTATGTTACTTTAAGAAATAATAAACCACTACTATGTTGCTTACAAAATAACATTTTTGCTTCTGATGGGAACATGTAACAGATGGAAAAATAAAGTCCCATGCTACTCCATGAGCCACTTCATAAGTGAACAAATAAAACACTTCTCATAGCCACAATACAATTACACTCCAATTTTTACTTTACATATAATCCACTGACATTCTGTATCTGCTCCAGAAA
>VYZV01011367.1:199374-221129 GCA_013401275.1 Pandion haliaetus | reverse complement strand
CTGCGGCGGGACCCGCTCTGTGACGGGTTTTTCTTTGTCCTTCTGTCCGTCCGGTGACGGATCCCGTGCGTGGGGACGGGGAGAGCTGTGCGGGGCCCTGCGCTCTTCCCCGCGCTCGCCGGGCGAAGGGGCGGCTGGGGCCCGGGGGGCGAGAGAGCTCGGGGCGGGGGGAAGAGCGAAGGGGCCGCGGCAGAGATGGGGCGGGCCCCGCGGGGCTCCCCCGCCGCTAGAGCCAGAGCCAGCGCCCCTCCATCTCCTCCTCCTCCTCCTCGAGGCGGGCTCGGTTAGGTGCGGAGCAGAAACCTTCGTGGTGCTACACTAGGAACGCTGCCTAACGCGGACAGTAACGCTCCCCCAAATGAATTTCCCATTTAGGTGACCCTAGCGCCTGCTCTAGACAAAATCTAACCTTGATTTTTAAAAACATCCAGTGAGCTGTGATGACCCTTGACAATTTGTGCGAAACCTAAATTGCCCTTGTTGTTACAATTTGGGACCTTATTTCAAGCCTGCATCTCCTTACCATCATCTCCACTGTTAAATTTATCTGCCAACCATTGGAGGCATTTAAACACTGACCAAAACGCTTTGTTGAAAGCAAACTTTCACATGAAGACTGTGTGGGTTTTTTAACCAGCCCTGTAAACACATACAACTCCTCATAGTTCCAAGAGGTTCTTCTAAAAAAAAAAGCCACCCACCCTGCTTCAGTAGCTTAGCTGTTGTCAGAAGGGAGCTGCCTGTTGCGCAACCTGCGTGGCCCCCTCTGCTTTCGGACAAACCCTGGTCCGTGGTACATTGGCTTCTGGCAGCTTGCAGAAGTTGCTCCCGCAGGCCCAGCGCTGCCGCCGTTTGTCCCGAGGTGGATCCCGGGGATATAAACTTGGTAAAACAGCGATCGGCAATGCCGTGAAGCCCGGAGAGTGCTGCACGCAAAAACCGCTGGTGCCAGTCCGAGGGAGCGCGGCATGGCTCTCGGCAGGCTCCCGGAGCCAGGCCCTGTGGGTGCCACAGCGGCGATGACCCTGCCGGGTTGTGTGTTTGGCGGCTGCCAGCATCCACGTGCCTGAGCTAATCCCACCGCCTCTTTTAGAGTTTTCTTGCTTTTTCTTCTAGAGTTTTCATCACCTTTGCAGGTGGTGACAAATACTAGGATGCCGGACTGAAAAGGTGAGATTTGGGAACTGATGCTGTGAATCCAGGCTGGGTCAGCTGCAGGTCCCGCTTGTGTGGGGGGGTCTCTGCAGCACACATCCTTTGAGTCGCAGGCTTCTTGGCAAATGTCTTTGGTAACTTTCAGGGAGAATTATTAAACATCTTGTAAAGAAGGAATGCTTACATTTAAGTTTCTTGATGAGCAAGAGTTTGTTGGATTGATTGTTTTACTCCAAGCAATGTGTTTGCAGTGGGAGTCACAGCTGTAACCCCAGTTCTAGAGCTTCTCCCTGAAAATTTGCACATCCCTCTTCTATACTTGCAGAGGTCGATCTAGCTCTTCAGAGCAAGGAAATCCAAACCTGCTTCGATCACCGTGTTAGTGATCATCTGGTAGTTTGTGCTGGCTTCTGCAACTCTTTCTCCTAGAAGTGGTGGTTGGTTCCAGGTGGGCTTCACTGGGAGGCTGAACCCACTGCAGTAGTGAACCTACCTCGGCTTAGTTCTAAGGTTATTTTCAAATATATTTGCTAAGTTTTGTTAAACTACATTTTATCCAACCTAGACAGTACCCTGGGACACCTGCTTGATCTGGGAGGGTTTGCACAGACACTGGGGTTTGGAGCATTCCTGGGCTCTGCGCCCACCCCAGGCGAGGGCACGGGGTGCTGCTCCCCCGAGCTGGCCCTGGGGAACCTCCGCCACCGTCACAGGGAGAGCAGCAACAGTCGACGGCAGCACATGCTCATTAATGATCCTGCTCGTGAGCGTGTATGCTCTGCAACTTGAAGTGACTGAAAGAAATGTGTTTAGTTTCTCCTCAGAGAAGGCTCGTGCAGCTGCTGCAGGACGTGTAAGTAAGCGCGGTGCGTGGTGCCGGCCAGGCTCCTGCAGTCAGCAAGTTCTGCGTGACGTGAGTATAAACCGATGGGGCGGCTCTGGAGGAAAGGCTAAGCCTTTGCTTCTTGAAAGGTGAAGCGCTGGCGTAGAGATTACCTTTCATGAGCCGGTGCAATGTCGAAGGTAAAGTTGGGTTTCGCACTTTGTGGGCTCTCATGTTTAGGACATGCAGTTTAACATAAAAAACCACGTTACAACGCAATTTGATGGCACAATAAGGCTTTTGGTCACTCCTGGCAATATTTGATTAACATGTCGCTAGTCTCTAGTCACTTTAGTTGCTGGATTGGAGGAATTGGAATAGATTTTTCCAAATCAAAGGGTGTCAACAAAATACTAAAAGAAATGTCACGCTTAAATCCTCCTACCCAGTCACCGCAGCTCGTGCTGATGGAAAGTATTGCTGGAGCAAAAAAATTCTGGCGCTTTTAGAGAGGCTTCTTAACAGCTCTTTCAAGAGATAAGAAACTAGATGTGTTGAAATAACACTTGTCACTTACATGTTTATTTGAAATATGACTCTAGTTTATAGTATCATTCACAATTTCATTCAAATGCCTGTGTTCTCTGAAGAAATACACAACTGCTGTCGTACCCCCTTCTACTCCCACACATACAACAACAGTATTTTACTTGAAGGGAATATCTTTTTCAGGCTCTAATAACTTGCTTCTCAGCTCTTCATTCTCTGTCTTCAGAAACATGGTGATCCTCTTGAGCTGTCAATTTTTAGCCTGGTATAGGCTTATAAATGTATCATTCTGAGACTATGAAAAGTAAAGCTGGGGGGGGGGTGGCAGCGGCACAATATTGTCCTTTTAGAGAATTTCCTGGGAAACTGAGGACATCTTATTTTAAGAAGAAATTGAATAAATCATTCCTTCAGCTCTGGACTCTTGTTTTCCCTGGTACTTGGCTATGGATACTCTTGGGGTAAATTACTGGAAAACATGCCTTCATTTTTTTAAACATTATTTTCCAATCCCTATTTTTTAAACAAGGTGTTGGGTTTTTTTTACCAGGTGACTCCCTCGCACCCCCACGGAGCAGCTCTGCAGGGCACAGCCTCTCCCCAGTGCATCGCTAGTCATTCCTCAGTGTGCAGAATTGCTGGTGTAGGTCTGGTGAGCACTGCATCTGTTCCAGTTTCTTATCTCCGTCTGTAGATACTCCCGAAAGCCTGCAAAGGCTGAGCGCCTGCAGCGCTGCATATTTCAGCTTGGCCGTGGCAGCGCACACAGTCCGGTGCTCATCAGGCCCTGGCTGCAGCCGAGCCTGGCGGTGGGCTGAGGTGGGTGAGCGTGGTTTGTAGGCAGGTGAGCTGGTCCAGCCAGGACTAAATGCCCGCCGTGCTTGGTACGGCTGTGTTTCCATCACGTACAAATGAATTATTTGACCAGTGGTGCCAGTAAAATCACTTGCGAGCCTGACATGAGGTGCATAAATAGGCTGAAAGAGGTGTCGTGGACATGCGATGGGCTCTTCTGGAACCTTGGGCAATAGGTACCTCTTGGTACTTGGCAGGGTGATGAAGTGAAACTGCTCAAACAAGTTTTCTTTAATGATTTAGGCTTAATAAAATCTTTAAGCCTCTCAATTTTTTCCACAAAACCTGCCATTGGTCCTTTTAAGTCATCTGTTGACACCTTCAGCTCTGGTGGTATTATTAAAGCGGATCTGTGTTCCTTCACCGTAACAGCACCCTGGCTGGAGCTAATGCCTTTCCTTCTAGGGCAGCGGCTCCCAGGTCTCGCCTTCGCACACATCCGGCGGTTCTGGTTAACACCAGGTTAATGCCTCGTGGCGGCAGCTGAAGGAAATGCCTCCAGCTGGTGCTTACGTTTAAATGTTTGCACTAGCATGTTCCCACTAGGCTAGCTGAATAGCAAAATATTGAGTTCAGTGCACTCTCACTACTTGATGTTTTTATCGTTTAAGGCTTGAGACAACTTGTAAATGCTTAAAATAGCGTGAAAATCCCTGTGCTGGCACAGACTCCGAGCCTTGTTGGAAAGCTATCTGCTGTTCTCCTGGTGTAGAAGTTTCATATGTTCCACAGAACAATTATGGCAAAGCAAAATTTTAAATAACCAAACCTATACGACAGTTACCATTTAAAAGGAAATCCGCAACTTAAGGGTGCCAGAATAACAAGTTGACTGACAAATAAGAATTGACGAGCAACCAGCTGTCCATCATGTGAGTACCCTGGCTTCAGTGGGCTCCATTACATGAGCTCCATTGATTTCCACAATTTTTCCACAAAGAGATTAACTGACTCTTTGTTTGTATAAACTACAGATAACTACACTATTTCCAGGTTCTGTATGTTGGGAATGTACTATGTAATACAAACTTTTCCGAGTGAAGGGAGTGGGGAGAAGGGTTACGGGAAGCAGGTGAGCGCTTGCTCCTGATGGCAGCTCAGGTGCAGGAGCAACAGCTTGTTCTGGAGCAGGGAGACAAACCTTTGCAAGTTCATCGTGGCAGCAGGTCTTTTCACATGGATGGGCTGAGCCCGCTCCTCATTTTAGAAGCTCCGGCCCTGGGCCTTTTCAGGACTCTTGTTTTTCCAGCCATCAATGCTTCAGGCTGCGTGCTGCCTAGAGTAAAGCTAATGCAGGTCTGTCCTTTCCCTGCTGTGAAACATCTCGTCCCTGCAGAGGTACCAGAACCGGGAGGGCTGCGACTGCTGCAGTCGGTAGCTTAGTTCTCGCTCATTGCTCCCTGAAGTTCTCTCGCCTTTGCCAGAAGGGAAACTTCATTTGCTTGGGAAGAAATGGGAATGTTAGCCTGGGTGTGACCATTTGCCTGTTTCTGCCCTTTTTGCGAGGCAGACGTTAGGTCCTGCAGCTCTCCACAGAATCTCCGCGGATGCCTGCCGGCCCACCTGGTTTGGCATACGGGTGACAGCATGTGCTGCCTTGCGTTTTCTGGAAGCAACAAATCCGAAATAGGAGACACCGACTTGAGAGCAATCGTGTGGGTGCAGCACCCCAGCCCCCTCCCAGCGTGCGGAGGGTCCGTCTGTCCGGCGGGTGGTGAGTACCAGCGCCCGTGGGAGAGCCGGCGGCTGGCTGATCGGGCTCACACCTGAGCGCAGGAGGACCTTTATTCCTTTCGCTGTAATAAGCTTGCAACAGGTGACCAAAGTCTTCCTATGGATGTTTCAGACTGGTTTAACTAAATGTAATTGCTACTTTAATTTCTTTGTAAAGGCAGTCCTCGGAAGTGACAGCTGACTTGCCCAAGAAAACAGAACTGCCAATGTATCTGTCTCCATTCTGTAACACAGTGCTGTTTGTTCCTGCCTTATGTAATTAATCCTAAAATCGTGGTTGAACACTCGAGGAGGAAAGAAGCGACCTCCGTGTTGCTATTTGTAATGGAGGAATATTACCAGGGATAAGAGAGGTGTAGGCCGCTTTTACCACCGTGGTATTTGTAAATAATGTTGTGTTCGACAGATAGCAGGTTTGCTCTTTGCTCTGACTGTGAACATTAACTAGGGATATCTGATCTAGTTATAACCTCCCTCTGCTAGTGAAACCTCTCCCTTGGCATGGTCTGCTTTGGGAAATGACAGCGTTAGCTGTTAGACTAGAGATGGGAGGGAAATCTCTTACGTTGGTATCTAGCAGTTGAGATGGCCAAATTTTGCATGTAAGAAAAAATCAGACATCCTTCTTACTCGAGACTTCCAGCATGTTTTGATGCCGATGCCCAGCCCTGCCGCTCAGTGCCTGCCCGCTGCAGACAGACACAGGACATTTCTTGGCTCGCTCTGACAGCGTGCCTTGAGTGCTGTAAGAGGCCTTTGGCTAAATCTTAAGTCACTTATCTCCAACCTTTGTATTTTTTATTTAACTGTGAATAAATACTCCTCTGTGCTGGCTAATAAAGCTGTCTCATTGGGCAAAAGAAGTTTAACCTTAGCTCTTGTCATTAATTATCTTTTTTTAACAGTATGCACATGCTCACACACCCCTTTACATATTTCTGAGAGAGCGTGGCAGTATCCAAACACATGTTACCAGCTGCAGCCAGCTCAAGCTAAAACATCACACCCGCAGTCTCATTCGGGTGCAGATGAAATCCAGATGCACAAACGCTAGAGTTCTTCACGAGGGAGATGCTAAATGGTACGTAAAACCGGTTGTATCTTGGCCTTTAATACTATGGACAGGTTCAGATTACTTTTGCAGCAACTCTAACGACTAGTTGTTGGCTTTTTTTTTTGTTCAAATATGTTGTTTTACCATTCTGGATAATTTGAAAACGCTAATGTTACCTGAATGCATTGGCTGAGTGAGGATGTTTGCTTCATCTCGAAATGGCCTGATGTTTTGGGAAATGTTTCAGCCCTTGCAGGAGTCCCAAGGCAGATCTGTGAATGTGAGAAGCTTCCAGGAATGTGGAGCAACTTTCCTGCTTTCTCCTAGTCAGAGCTTTATTTTTAGCGTGCCTCATGTTTAAGGGTCATGTCTGGGAGACAACGGGAGGTACGTTAGCTGCTTTATGTGAATAGCCTGACTGTTCATTCTTGAATTTTTGGCTTTATGGAACAGATTTTCTTCTTTACCGCTGCGATATCTCCATGAAATTGGAGTTGACTGCCACAGGCTCATTAGGCATCAAGTTAAAAATGACATGAAGCAAACCAAGTTTGTGCAGTATGCCGGGAGCACGCCAGCGCTGCTGTGGCTGGGATTGCTTAGCGGCACCGAACCCGAAGGCCATTCTGCGCTCTCGGGAGGCCCGCTTGCTGTCTCCACGCAGGCTGTCCGTGGGGGACATCGGAGCGACTCGCCGCCCTCGGTGCAGGCAGCAGCCATGGCCAGTGCCTGCCTGCTGCCCAGCGCTGCCCGTGGCACTGCCCACAGCAGAGGGGCTGCACGGAGCTGCTGCCGGTGGTTCGTGGCACGTTATGGGTCTGGGAGAAAAGCTGCCGTGGGGAGGAGGCACGTCAGCGATGACCAGTGTTCCTCTGCTGGCTTGTTCCTGCCCTTTTAAAACTCACGTGACCTTTTCTCTTCAGCAGGAGGAAAACCACACTTCCCCGGGATCAGGCTTGAAGCAGAGCTCTGCAGGTGGCACAAAATGCATTTAATAGCTTTTTAATATTAAAAAGCTCTGGGTTTGGTCAGAAGCATTGCCAGCATAACTACAGTGGGAGGTGACATTAAATGTATCAAGCAAACCGAAATGAACATGATTTTGTTACTTTGCTGTGTCTGTCCCAGCTGTTCGTGATGCTTTTTCTTCCCTCTGAGCAGCAGCCATGTCTAAGGGCTGTGTGATGGCCCCAGCTGCTGTGGGTCCGGTGGCCCTCGGAGGACTCAGGGTGTCTCTGTGTCCCCCCACACAGCTCAGCGGGCACCAGCCTCTTGCATAAGTTGTGATATGCGTGTCTGCCATTACTCTTCAGGTGGCTGCTTACGTCGGTCAATTTTAAACCTAACTGCCTTCATCACGTTAAGTCTTATCTTCCTGGAGGAGTAATTCCCTGTAATGCATCCTGAATGCGGCCAGGGAGGTGTCCGCAAACTGTCCTGTGCAGGATGAGCTCACTGCTCCAAGCATTTCCCTGGCAGGGGGGAACGGCTGCTTGCGTGGCCCAGATACACCTGCGACTATATCTGGGGATTGCATCTGTCCAAAACCAAAAACTTTTTGAAATGGAAGCATATACTTAGTGCTTTCTCTTCATCATGATACTAACTTCAAGTGTCTTAGAAATACAGGCCAAAAAAATCAGCCATGCATATAAGTTTGTTGTATCAAATGCACTACATGTGGCTGAGAGCCACCTGGTCTGCTCTGCAGGTCTGCAGCACGTGGCGGCTCTGAGGAGGGGATGCTTAACACTGCAGTTCACAGCCTCAGAGCAGTCATTGTGCCTGCCACCAGCTGCATCTCAGTCCTTGGATTTCCTTCCGCTAAGGGACGTTAATTAAGTTGTCTTAATCAGGATGCATGTTTGCAGCATCAGTCCACAACGTAAGGAATCAGCTTTAAAGACTCCCGTGGTGCTCTCAGACCTTCCCTGGATGCAGTTGTGTGCTTGGTGAGGAGCATCCAGCTGTGGGGGTTTGGTGGTTTATCAGCTGAGGTATAGACAAGCGTGTGTGTCGGCAATGTGTGCGCTGGAGCGGCCCGGTAAGTGTTGCTGTGCACTGAACTCCCTTCAACAAATACCATCAAAACTTATTCCCGTGAGATATCAGACCCAAACCTGCTGCCAGAAATAGAAATGGTGGATGTGTGAAGCTTGTCCAGCAGACATTCATAGTCACCTTCCATTCAAATTATCTCCCCATTAATTGCTTTTCTTTTCCAGGACTGATTTTGCCAAGGAGCCTCGTCAGTGCTGAGCTACGTGTCAGGTATTTGCTTTTTGTACGTACGCAGCGGCTTCCATTGTAAACCTATTTCATTCTCATGTCCCAAATGGGAAGGAAACCTAAATTTCATGATTGCGTGTGCCTCTACCTCTTCCAGCATGCTCTTATTAAGAACATACTTATGTAGGTGCTATTTCCAGGCATGTAATTGAACGGGCATGTGGCAGAGGATTTTTGTATGTCCCTGTTGCTGCTTAGAGAGTGGATAGCGCAGGAGAGAAGTGCCTTTGGAGCAAGGTTTCTCTGAGGATGTTCCTCAGGTAACTGATTAATCTGAGTCCTGGAGACTTCTTCTGTTTGAATGGTCTCTGCACAAAACCTTCACTCAGGTTAATCCCATAACACAGGAGAAACATCCCATTCCGCCTCCAGACCAGGCTGCTCTCTTCAAAATAAATAAATAAAACACCCACCCCCCCCAAACCCAACAAAAAAACCATTCCAAAAACCTGCATACTAGTAAAGGAGACGGCAGGCACGCGACCTACCGCACAGGCACTGTAATTCAGCGAGCTCTGAAAGGAGGAGGAAGCCGTTACACGGACGGTTAACGCAGCGCAGTTGGGAACGCAAAGGTACAGCGCTCCCCGAGATGCGCGTAGCCTCGCTTTTTATTTATTACCCTGCGCGGTAGAGAACGGCTGTGTTTATACGAGGTGGGAGCCCAGCCTCAGAGCTGGGCCGAGCTCCGTGGTGGGGACCGCGGCGGGGGCTGCTGCCCTGGGCTCTGCTCCCCCCCACTTGCCGGAGGGATGTTCACGAACTACCTGCAGACTTCTCCAGGGCAGAAACTTTTCCGGTCCAGCTGAAGAGGCAAAAGCTGGGAGAATGGATTTGCTGTGATCCTAACGTGCTGCATTTCTCTCCGAGACGCTGAATTGGTCCGGGCGAGGATGGAGGTGCACCGAGGATGGAGGTGCCGGGGAAGCCCCCCCTGAGGCGATGCCTCAGCCACGACACCAGGGGCTCCACCAGCAAGGCATGGGACGGCTTCTGGAAGAGCACAAAGGAAAAACGCCTCGCAGGTCAGTCCAAAGGCATATTTAATCCCGTGCTGGTGCGAATTGAGCATCAGGGCTACGGCCTTGGCCAAGGAACGAAAATACCTCTGCTTTTTTTGGCAAGCGTGCTCCTTTTAATGCTGCTGCATCGCATGTTGTGCTGGTGTGTCGCACCGGAGTACTTGCTTTCGCCTGTGCTGGTTTTTTCACTTGTGGGACCAAGTGGGTTTTTTGAACTGGTGGTTACTATATAGAGCTGCAAATTTGCAGATTTATCTAGAATTTGATTTCTAACTTTCAATATCTCTACTTGTTCTTTGGCTGGAGTTTTGTACACATTTTACAATATAAAGGTGTCTGTCCAGTTGGGCACTGCGACTGAAGGAAGGCACAGTGCCCGACAGCCTCTTCTCAAGGCGCACGAGTAATGCTTAAAGCTGTATGATCACAAGCAGTTGTGAGAACAAGCCCAGAAATAAGCCTGAAGGAGTAAACGAAGAAATATTCCCTCAGATACCAGCTTTTGGGTAATGATGCATAAAGAGCTCAGGAGAATCTAGCAAAAAATTCACGTTCTGAGAAACTAGTTAGTGCACAGACTAACATGCTGCTGGCCTGTTGCTTGGGGGGGGGAAGTGTAAGCTTTGCATGGCGAGATGAAATCGGTGCTTATGAAACGCATGGTAAATAAAACCTCCTTCCAGAGCAGCAGTGTTGCTGGAAGGAGCTTTGGGGGCTTTAAGCCTGGTATATTGTGGCAAAAATACATATGCTCTTAGGAGCAGTGAGGAATACTTGGTAGGTGAATACAAGGAGTTTCTTCCAGAGCTTTGATTTCAGATCTGGCAGATTTTCAGAGTGAAGTCAATACAGAAGTTCTGGATAAACCCCGGCGTGATGGAGCTAAACCTTTCCAGAGCATCTTCTGAGTGCACGCAGTACTGTCATGTCCTGTTAACAACTATTGCGGGGAGCGCAGCACTGGAAGGCAGTGCTGAGGTTGTTTTTAAGTTGAACTCCAAAGCTTTTAGTGGACAGGTGGTAAAAGAAAAAAATCCATTACTCAGCTTTTGCCTGCACTGACTGCAGTAGGAGCTAATTTGATTGAAGGCTGAATAGGGAAATCCTGTTCCAGTTCATATTTTCTTCCTTCTGCCATTTGTTGCTGTTGTGCTCTTGGGTGTTGCTGATGTTCACAAGGACGCTAATGAACAAATTCGGCAAAAATAAGAGTGGGGAGTAGCTTGACTTAAACAAGTGAAACATGAAATCTCCAATTTGATCCTTCCAGTCTGGAAACCTGTGCCCGTCAGAGCAATACCAAGGTTAAGGACAGACACCTACGGGGGCGGGGGGGGGCTGTGTAAAGGAGCAGGCAGTCCCGAGGACCCGTGCGAAGGCAGAGCAAAGATCTGACCAGGCTTGTTCTGTTGGTACTCCACAACGGGTATTACACTGTGGATCTGTTACGGCCACGAGGCTGAACCAAAGCCTGGGTCAAGCCAACCCCTAGCATGTGGGGAAGGTCAGCTTTTGACTTTAGATCTGAGCTTCCCAACCATTTTGTATATTTGCACAACATCTGAGACTGCTCGATCATACCATGAAGAGTTTAGATCAAGAACTAACCTTTGTTACTCCAAGGTCCCTGGATTTTGCACCGTTTAACGCCTGCCGGAGCTGGGCAGGTGCCCTGCAAAGGCAGAGTGGTCTGCTGCACACACAGCGGGAGCCGTGCTGCTTGGGGTGGCTGCGCTGCAGCCCAGCTTGGACAGCGCTGCCGGGAAGCGGGCAAGTCCTAGGAGGAGCAGGCAGGTGGGTTTGGTGCCAAGTATTACCTGGGAACATGCGTGGTTACGCCCCCTGAGAGGCTTGTCTAGTGCCTGTGCTTTGCAGGAAGGTTTCTGGTATACTGCATAGTGAAAGCATATCGAAACAGCCACTTGCAACTGTTGGACAAAAAATTTATATAATGTTTTCTTTGGCTGGAACCGGGAACTTCTTGATCTTGACAGATGCAAATGCCCAGCAGAAATGCTCAGAAATAGTTTGTTTCCCTGGCTAAATCCAGATTTTTACGTTCACGTTGTCTTGTCCTTAAAAACAAATAAATAAATAACACCAGATTGTTCTTGCTGACTTTAACATTGACTTCTCTTTAAAAAATTAAAATAACAACACTAGACTGGTTCAAGAGGGTGTCTGGGATCCGAGAGCCTGGCCCCACCTTCAGGGTGCTGACCCTCCAACTTTCCCATTTCACTTCTTAACATCAGCACCTCTGCTATCTCCTTGGTGTTTCCTGAAGTGTAATTGGTATCTAAAAGCCAAAGCGTAACTGGAAAGCTCTTAAGAGTGACTGCCACAAAGCCCATTTTCTAAAGGTTTCTTGTCATCTTTTTCTTCTACCTGATGTTGCTGGGAAGGCTGGGGCTGGCGTTGTTGGTGCAATGTGCGATTCGGGGGTGGCTGCTGCCCAGGGAATCAGCCCGAGCTGACAAGGCTAAGGGTCAGTTCTGGGCTCCTCTTGATTTTTGATGTTTACAGGAAGATGTGAACTTGACCCTGCATGATTTTTCAGGAAGCCTTTGCAGGATGTCAAAAATAATACCTCTATCTGTCCAGCTACTTAGCCACAAGTCTGACACTCCAAGCTCTCAGGCTGTGTGTTAGCAAGAGCAAACACGCACAGAGCAGAGCCTCGGGCAGCCGGCCCACGTGCGGGGCCCGATGACAGCCTGGGGGAAGCGGGCTCCGGGACTGCGCTGGGACCCTGCGCTGCGTAGCATGGAGGCGAACGCTGGGCTTGCAAAGCAAAGTGTCTGTGGTGTTCCTCTTCTCTGACATGTGGTCCCAGTCCCCAGCAGGGAGCTGGCAGCATCCCAGGCAGGACAAGAGTAATAAATGTTCTAGTTACCAAAAAATGGCTTTCTAGATTATTTTTTTAGAAGCTTGGTGGGTTGCGCAGAGCTCTTTCCACCTGTGGCTTGCATTCATCTTGCAGAGACACGAGATTTTGTAGCAGTATTTCCACCTGGCAACCTGCCATTCTCTTGCTAGCGGTGCATCCCTCTCTCTGGCCCCAAGACTGTGTTCAAAATAAGTCGAAGCTGCAACCACCAAACTGAGATATTTCTTTTTTCCCTTGAGCCTAAAGGCACTCCACTCTTTATAAGAAGACCTTTCAGAGGTGCCAAGGGGCTTAACTGTTATTGCAAACATCCCCATTCCTCTTTCAAAACACGCAGCAAGTCATTCTTTGGGCTGAACTTAAGTTTTAGTTTGGAAGTATATTGATGCTGCGAGCAAGGTGCCATACGCTCCTCCTGTGGGATGGAGCAGAGAGGCTGTCAGATTAATTGGGGACTTTCAGTGGAGGAATAAGATGTTGGGAATTGTATTTGTGTGTAAGATCTATGATTCAGGGGTTGCCAAAGTCCTCAAGTCGTTTTGAAAATCCTAGCTTAAATTTGTGTGGGCTGGTCATGACTCTAGCATTGGAGCAACGAGGCATTTGAGCTGGACTGAACAGTAGCACCAAACCATAGTCACTGCTTGCAGTTGTGGAGCCCATCATCCAGCCTAGCATTACAGCCCACTGGAAGTGGCGAGAAGTTTATTACGTGTACACACAAGATGTGTTGGTCAGCAGGAGTATCGGGCATGAATGTTACTGAGGAGCAGAAGTAACACAAATTCTGCCAGATGGGTGGTTTCTTTCTTCTCTAAAACAATAGCCAGAACTTAAATTACAACTCTTCCAGACAGTACGACTAAGGCTCAGCACAATTAAGAAGCCTTTTGAGGAGCTCAGAGTTCAGGCATCTGTTGTTTCTCAGGGAGGTTTGTGTTATCCCTTCTGTCCTCTGGTGGTGGAAAGGCACAAACTCCCACTTCTGATCCCGGAACACATCACAAAGGTCAGTCTTCAGGACTGCAGTTTACTGCAATTCTGGGTTTCTCAAAACAAAATTTGTAAAATAGTAGTCCTGATATTAGTTGGAAAATATTTATACACACAGATATTGAGAGAAATGGCATATCAAAATATTTTTTACTTTAGAAAATATCACTTCAACAAATGTAGAAACTCTTTCAATAGTTTCCTATGAAAAAGCACTTACCTCTGACTGAACTCAGCCTATCCCTTCACAGGGTGACACAATTTAGGTGGTACTTAAAAACCCAAGCTTAGCTATCTCAAAACCCCATAGAGATCATCTCTTATTCCAAATACAAGCTAGTGGGCTTTTGGCAATCTGGACCTCTGCTCTTTAAGGTATTTTAATGTTACTGAGCCTTTGACGACAGCACTTCTGGCACTTCATTTGGCCAAAGCTGTTCCCTGCTGCCGTTGCATGTGCCCCAGAAGCATGGGTCTTGATCCCGAGGGCTGTGCTGGTACGCATGCTGTTGTTGGTGATACGGGTTAGAGCAGAAGTTTCTCTAGATATTACATGTGATCTTTAATTTGTCAGAGGAGAAAAATTATTTTTAATATAGTGTGTTTGATAGACTCACATTACAGAAAGATGGGGGAAAATTAGGCATGACAAACTGCTTGCTTTGTCAAAGCAATTCTTTGTACTTTAATTGTATTGTTCTCTGCACAACAACAGAGGCATTGTAAGTTATTGTGACCGAGTTCAATCATGCCTGAGATATTATTAGTTCCTCTACTTAATGGTGTTAAAACCAAAGCTTAACACCAAGAAAGCCACCAAATTCAGTACAGCAAAAGATACATTTTCTTCTGCCTAATACTGTTGCAACTGTTCTCTTTTAAAAACAATGTTGTGATAATTCTTTCCAATGAAGAAATTAGCAAACTCTTCAGTGCCCTTGTATTTCTGAGTCAATGCAGGGGAGAAGAAGAAAATAAAGCCCCAAGAATGGTATCAGACCTGCTCTTAACTGGGTCCCTGGACGGGGAGCTGTGCAAGGCCTTCCCAGTGGCTGCATCCCCCAGCACCCCAGGCTCGGGAGGTGTGGGGTGTTAGACCGAGCATGGCCGTGGGGATCCTTCAGCAAGAGCGAGAGCCCAGTGGGATGCCAAGCGCTACAGTCACTTGGGGCACCGAGTGGCACCTTGTGCAGAGCCGCCTTTGGTCCTGGCATCCCTCCGTTGCACCTTGAGGTCTGGGCTGCATTCGGAAAGGGAAGAAACTTCTGCAGTGAACCGCACTGTCAACCATTTGTTTCTATTTTGGGACATAAAATGAACCCCACCGAGAGCTTTCGAGGGGGAAACAAGCCAGAGACAGAGACTTTTGAAACAAATCACTTCGTGCCAGTCCAACCGCTGCACAGTACGAAGGGCTGGGAAGTAAAGATTTAGCAGCCTGTTTGGGGCTGGCTCCTCTCTTTCTCCCTGGATGGCAGGTTGTGCTCCCTGCCGGGGGTCTCCCAGGCAGCTCCCCCGGGGCTCACAGGAGCAGAGGGACCAAGACACCCGTCCGCCACGCTGGAAAGGGGTGTGGGGGGGGTAGGTACACCCCTTGTCTCTCCTCCCACGGTCTGTCGGGGGCTTTTTCCAGAACACCAGCTGCCTCAACCATTATTTTGCAGTGTTGTCACAAGCACCCAGGGAGACAGCGGTCCCTCCCCTTCTGCCCAACGACCAGCAAAGCCATACGTAATCCTGAAAAAATGAAGCATGCCGTAGCCCGTGCTACGTCCCTGCCTTCTGCCAGCTGGTGGCTGCGAGGCAGCGCTAACTGGAGGAGAGGGGTCCCCCCAGTTTGTGCCCTGCTGCCTCCCTTTCCTCCAGCGGTACCCTGCCCAGCCCTGTCCCCACGCTAACGCAGCCCACCCGGGCCAGGCAGAGACCCTTATCTCGCACTGCCTCTGCACAGCGTGCCTGCGGTGAATGCAGAAGATCCTGTCCTGGGGTGTGACAGACTCTGGATGTGGGGAGTTCGCCCACGGGCATCGCTGGGGTTGCTTTGCCTTCGAGGGAGGTCACCGCAGGCTTTCTGTTTACCTTGTGACCTGGTGCTCTCTTCTCCTGCCTTGTCTGAACAAAACAGAGGGGGTAGGAACAGTGGTTTTCGCTGCGCCAGCAGCTCTGTAGGCAGCAGGGCACGCTGCTGAAAGGCCCTAATGTGGAGTCCTGAACATGCCTGGTGGGAGCAGCAGGGAGGTGAGACCTGCCCTGGACTGGAGATGCTCGCGGTGCCGCAGGAGGCAGCCAGCCATACCCAGGAACGGGACAAGGCTGTCCCCCTGCTCAGCCAGGTCACTGCCCCCTCTCCCACAACCAACTGTCTTGCTGAAGCCGCTCCTGGGGCTCTTGCTGAGTAGCGCAGGACTCTGCCGTGGGCGGCTGAGCAAGTGGGGAGACACGATCCCCACCTCCCCGGGCTGAGCCCACGCTGCTCCTGCTTGTCTCAGCACAGCACCAAGCACTTGGGACCTGCTCAGCTCTCCCTGCAGAAGCATTAGGGCCAGGCCCTCCAAATGTATTTTTTTAGGGAATCTAGGGTGATTTGGCCCTATGCAGTTTGAGATTTTCCCCTCTTTCTGGTCTTGCAGTCACTGCCAGACACTTGTGTTGGCTCGAGGCTCCTTCCGAGATATCTTTTCCCCACCCATATGTACCGGCCGCCCATAGCCCAGCCCCTGCTGGGCTTGTGTCTGAGCTCACAGCTCTGCCCAGCCCTGCTCTGAGATGAACCATCTTGTGTTGACTCATTTTGACCCAGGCAACCTTCCAGAACAGACAGTTGCATGCAAGTTACTCTGTGCTGTGAGAAAGCAGCATGGACATGCTTTATCTAAGTACAAGGGATAGAGCCCTGGGTAGTATTTACTACCCTGCACCAGATGCAACAGCTCTAATACAAACTGCTTCTCTGCTTGACTGTCTTCTTCTGTGAAGAGCAAGTGATGGCTAACTGGGCTGAGTCTCCTCCTGGCTGCCGAGTAGAGCTGGTCTGGCGCGTGCCTGGCTGGAAGCCTGGGGACACCCTTTATTACCATGGTCTGAGGCCAGGGGCAGCAGGGAAGCCTGATGAACATCAGCCAGTGCTTTGCCACGTGCAATCCCGATGCCTTGCAACACGGGCAGATGTTACGGGGCTGAAGTGGCATTTGGTGAAGCAACTATAACATTGTCCACACCGAAACCTCCTAACTGGAACAAAAACTTAACACTTACAAGTGTTGGGAGAAGAGCAAGTGGCATTCACTGGTGTTGAATGTAAAGCATGAGCTTTAGTGCATTTGTACTGAACCAGACCAGGAGGCACCTACCTGGTGTCCTCTGCCCAGCACTGGCCAGACACAGAGGTGTGAGGACTCCAAGCCTACAGAAGCACACCTGTATGCAAACAACATATATGACAATATTGCTGCAATTAAAAAGTAGTTAAGATGTAGGGATATGGGCATCAGTGAGCCTGAAAACATCTGCAAAGAAAGGGGAAGATGATACCTGCTCCGTCTATGACAGGGTGGCTGGAACGCTAACGTGACTTGTGTGCACAAACTCCAGGTGACTTCAAAGAGGAGTCGAAGAAGGTCGGTTACTTTTCTGACAACTGTTCCTATTGCTCCTGGGCTGCTGTGCTTAGCCCAAGAAAGAAATTGGTAAGGTGGGTAACGCTCTCACTGGAGACCATGTAAAAGACGCAGCGGTTGGATCCCTGAGGTTCCTTCTGGCCTCATGGTCTCCAGCGATGGCAGAGGGGAGCAGCAGGAGCCTGTGGTGCTCCCACGCTGCTGCTTCTGCAGAGCTGGGTCACTGGTGTGGGGAGGCTGAAACTCTCGGCACTCAGAGGAGCCTCAGAAGAAGAAAAGTTTATTAAAGGAAAGGCAAAATGGCCATGTTCTCCTGGTGCGCTTTCTGGTTCTTTTTCCTTCTCTGATGCCAGCATGTACCCTGACAAACCACCTCCACGTCGCTGCCCAGATGGCTGCCAGCTGACCCACCGACTACACAACTTGTGCTCGCTCGCTGCAAGCCGCACAGAAATGTACTGCTTTGTCTTTGTAAACAGGCTAAAAATATCGCTGTGCTGTTCCTCCGGGAGTTCAGAGAGGCTGGGAAGGAAGCTGGGGTCAGGCCACCTCTGGGGAGCAGGCGCAGGCGTCGCACGTAGGCGCAGGTCCCCTCTGGCTCTGCAGGAACCGGGGGCTGGCTAGAAGAGACCCAACGCATCAGACACAGCGCCGGTGTCCTGCTGCCCTGGCCCCGGCAAGTCAGCGGTGCCAGGTCTCCTCCGGTTAGTGCTGATCATGCGAGAGTGCGGGAGATGTGGCTTGGAAAGCCCCAGAGCTGTGCGAGAAGTCCAGTGTGGCAGCAGGGAGGAGCCTGGGGCTGGGTGGGGGGGACAAAGCTTGGCTTTGGTTCTGCTCCTCTTTTGAAGACTTAATTATTCTCTTTTCTGTATCACTGCGTGTATTGGGTTCAGTGGTGCAGGTACCAGCATCCTGCCGAATGCTGCCTTGTCCAGGTGGTGCCACCCCCGGTCAGCCAGGGTAACAGGGTCTTCTGGGCCCCTTTTCTGAAGGGAGCCCTGTCTGAGGCTTGTGCCTCCATTTCCTCTGATTTCTGGAGTCAGAAAAGACTATTCTTTCAGCCATCCTATTTCAGAAACATTTAAAAGCTAATTTCTGTTCTCGTCACACCACTGTACCTTCTTAAAGCATGTGGCTATCCTAACCACATCCCGGTCAGGGTAACCAGGACCTAAGTCTGGATGTCTCCATCCACAAATGATGCAGAAGCGTGTTCCAGCTAGAAACCTCACGAGGAGTTATTTCAGTTCGCTATATATGTCTGGCAGCCACGAGGACCTAGAACATTTTTGCATTTTCCTTCATTAGTGCTTAACCTCGTTACCTGGTGCGAGACTGTGTGGCACAGAGTTAATCAGTAACGAGCGCTGGTGCCCACTCAGGTGTTTGTTGTGTGCCGTGAGCAGCTGAAAACGGAGACCAGGGATCAGCTCTGGTCTCCTAGCAATAATGGCAGTGATCTCTGCTGTTGTATGCTACCTGGTTTCTCCATCTCTCCACCGTACTTGTAAATTTAAATTTCCCCTACGTGAGCTGTGGCGGCGGGAGCCGGGGATCGGCTGCTCTCCCTGGATCTGTGGGAACTGCCTGGTGCTGGGCAGTTCAGTCTCAAATGAGGAAGGAACAGGTCCAAAACTGAATAAATGCACACAGTGGGCAAGAAACATGTTAAAGCCCAAATATGCTACTAGCATCCTCTAGTCTCTACCCGCCTGAAAACCCAAGGGACCGCCAAACTGCCCGGCACTCAGGTGGGTTGGCGTGGAGGTGGCTGCTGCCCTCTCACCTGCCTGCATTTGCCTTCCTGCCACACATCTCGCCGTGAGCCTGCTGCTCGTGTGCGGCAGCGCCGGGCCACCCTCACCGTACGGAGTGGTCATTGCGGAATAAATTCAAACCGTGATCAGCTGCCTCTTCTCCAGCCAGAATGAATTCGATAGAGATTGTTTTAAAGAAAATAACCTTCGCTGCGTGAAAGAGTTTCGGTGTAAAAGCACTAGATTTAGCATGCTTTTCCCATTGCCTCTGGCAAAACTAGAGCAGAGTGTCGGGGTGGTGTCTGCATAATAGCGCTCGGCAATGTGCTTTGCACTGAGCTCATTCAGCTGGGCCACACTCCAGTTTATCGAGGATTTCTCACTGTCGTAACTCTAGTGCTTCGAGTACCTCTTGCGTGTTTCGTTCGTCTCCGTCCTGCAGCTGATTTAAACTATATGCATCCTGCATTTATGTCCTGACAGTATTTCTTGGCACCCACACCTTTGGCACTGTCAAACTCAATCCCCGTTGCAAACTCAGTTGTAGATGCTGATGGGAGACGGCAGTCGAAGGGGCTGCTGCTGAATATCAAGGGCAAGAGAAAGGAAACAGCATGTCAGAGCCCTGCCGAGACGCGAAGAGTGGCTGGAAGGAGCTGTGACCGAGCTGCATTTTCCCAGGGAGGATTCTCCACCCCGTCCTGGGTGGGATCTCGGCGGTCCTGCTTAAAGCCAAGCAGACGGGCTTGGAGTTCAGTTGCCCCGGGCAGGACACGCTCGCTTGCAGGGACACGAGAATAACTTCTGCACAGGACAGTGGTACGTTGCAGTTCACTCTCCCCATGGAAGGTAGGAGGAGGTTTATTTTCTTTCCTTGATTATTCTATTTCTTTAATGTTATTAGCAGAAAACAGGGCGTGAGCTGTTTTGGGGGATGGAACGGCAAAGGTGTGTGTCTGGCTGTTCCCTCCTGGGATGCGCTGCTTCTTTAGACAGAAAACAGTTTTACAGTGATAGATTTTGTTTGAGATTTAGGAAAAAAAAAAGTAGGAATCAGAAATTTTGAAATCTAATGCTTTACCATCTGAGAGTCACACACTGGGGCATTTAACGCCCCAGCAAAGCCCAGTCTTTGAAGGGTTTCGTGCTGGGCAGAGCTTTCTCCTCTAGAGGGTAGCAGCTACCTGTGCTGCTGCAGCCAGGCCGCCGGCTCGGGCACCATTTGGGCACCGCTCGGGCACCATTTGGGCACCGCTCGGGCACCGCTCGAGCACCATTTGGGCACCATTCGGGCACCGTTCAGGCACCATTCGGGCTCTGTTCGGGCACCGCTCGGGCACAGTTCAGGCACCACTCGGGCACCGTTCGCAGCGGCCTTGGGGACATGGCTGCGGCAACCTGGGCTCCTGCTGTGGCTGAGATTGCCTTGGAGGACTGGAGAGTCCTTTTTTTTTTTTTTGGGGGGGGGTGCATGATTATAAGTACGTGGGTGTGGTTTATTTTGCTATACGTCTCACGTGTGACTAGTCATGAAATTCCACGTGCTGGCCAAGAAATGGAGGTTTTAGTTTGTTAGCTAAAAAAATCCTGTGTCTCAACGTGAGTGTCAGCCCAGGGCGGGCAGGGCAGCAGGAGAGGGCACCGGAGGCTCCTTGCAGGGATCGCCAGGACCCTTAGTGCTTGCCACTGGGGTCTTGTCCCTGCCTGTGTGTGTAGAGCTGGGGCAGGGGAAGGCTTTCCCACAGGGGATGGAGTGGGGTGGCGGACAGCGTGGGAGCCGGGAAAGCAGCAGCGGTACGTCGCTGGTGGGCAAAGCATGTCAGCCCTTGGGAAAACATCAGTGTCGGAGGAGACGTCACCCTGAGAGCACTGATGCCTCTTCCTGAGAAATAATGGCAAGAGTGATCTGTTTAGTGGGAGGAAAGAAGCCCAGAGGGGTACCTTTGGGGTGGGTGCCATGAGCCTGCAGCAGCGGGGTGGCTGTCCCGGCACGAGCAGGGCCTGGAGAGGGGCTGCTCCAGGCTTCAGCGCTCAGCTGCGCTTCTGGGGCCCCCCTGTCATCCCCAGAGCGGGAGGGGGTTTTTGGGTACCGGTGGAGCACGTTTGCCATCTCAGCCGACTCAACCCTTCAGTCGCTCTCCCGCCTCGTTCCTGTGGCACCCAGGTAACTTTGGCAGGGCTGGAGCCCCTGGGCAGCACCCCCAGCCTGTTGGAGCCGATGCCCCCGTGCTGGGACAACCCCAGCATTGCTCTGGCCATCAGCTGGGCCAGCTTTAGCTCCTGCCTTTGCCAAAGGCTTGCTTTGTAATGCTGAAAAAATCCTGCAGTAACTCTGATGGATCTGGAGGATGGTATTAAGTGTCTACATGTCAGATGGTGGCTTTTATTTTATTGCTCCGTGTAAAACATTTTGTATTCTCTGGGCAGGAGATGGAAGTGTTACAGTGAATGTTTTCAGAAAATGAATTAGTGTCATGTCGTCCCTTCCCAGCAACATTCCCCTGACAGACGGCCGCCGGGGCCACGGCTGCTCAGCCTCACCGGCAGCTCTGCTCTCGCATGGGCTTTGAGGACTGTTTGCCAGGACCACAACTGGGAATAACACTGCATTTCTTGTCCTTTGCCTCTCCATAAAATAAATCAAGCTGAGTTTTCACCCCTCTGTTTGCTGATGCTCTCTGGCCAAGTTTTGAGTCAATTTATTTCTCATTGCTTTGCGTCACCCTGGCAATGTGCCAAGCACAAGAGCTGAGAAGAAACACAATTAGTTCGCTGCATTTGAGGCCAGGGCTGAGCATCCATCCACAGGTCTTGAAGGCGGTGGAAAAGGTGTATTTTTTTTAAGGTGGAGAACTGCTTGCCTTTTGGAAATGAATAAATTGTTGACATAAGCTAAAAGTCATAAGAGGAGAACGGGTTACGTTGCCAGATATTCGCCAGAAGAACATTATGCACTTGAGTGCTGGTACAACAAATGCGGTGGGAAGTGACCCAGAGGAATGCTGGCTGGAGGGCAG
>VYZV01011367.1:171507-199327 GCA_013401275.1 Pandion haliaetus | reverse complement strand
AACGGCAGGGAAGGACCCACCTTGGCCCCACGTCTGCTGTGCCGCAGGGGCACTGCGCAGGGCAAAGCCACCCTCTGTCTGCTCTCCTCTATGTTGCATTCACTGGTGAGAGCTGCTTGTAAGGCCAGTAGAAGTGCTCGGCACAAAGCACAAGCCTGAGGCGGGCAGTAGGGAGACCCAGGTCCTTACAATACCCATTTGGGGTGTGCGGAGGTGGGGAAACCTGCTGGGGTGCTGCAAAGGCCCCCCTGAGCGATCTTGAGGCTGCTGGGGTCAGTGCTGCCGGTCNCCCCGCGCCCAGCACTCCTCCCGTGGTCAGAGAGCTATCAAGAGACAGGGAGGCGATTCTGGAAGCATTTTCATGTGGATTGCTGTTCTTTTTTGGCATAAATTTGCCATTCCAGCTTCTGAAGTCCGCCTTTTAGGAACAATTCCAGGGTTAGCATTATCTGATATCTGCCAAAAACCTGGCCCTCACAGTCTGGCAAGACCCATGCAACAGGGGCTGAGCGCGCACACTGCCTGCTGTACCCATCCCTCCTCCGCCTCTTCCCGTTTCCCTTGGTGCTCCTGGGAAAAGGCAGGACCTGGAGTTGTTGGAAGGCATGCTTGTGTGGGAAGGGAACTTGGCATCTCTGGTGAATAAATAATATCAAATAAGTAGCTGTTTTATGCATTAAAACAAGGCTTTATGAAAGGCAAAAGACAAAGGAAAGGCCCTGCTGACAGCTCGGTAGGGTTTTACTGTGGTGCCTGACATCTTCTGGCTGCTGGAGCCTGGGGACCACTTGTGGGTCTCAGCTTGGTTCAGTGACCTTAAGCATCTGAAGTAGGATTGGTGCTGGCCACCCTGGTTTCAGCTTTCCAGGTCTGTGGTACTGCAGACCTTGCTGCTGCTTCTGTTGTCTTCCAGAAACGGGGCACGAGTGGGGTGTTTGGGTGTTTGCAGGGGATAGAGGTTTGTGGAAGGTGCACAGAGGGTGGTTATGTGAAGAGGCAAGTACTCACATGCTGCACAGCAGCTGCCTGCTTTCCTTCCCAGCTCTGAACTCTCACTCAAGAATGAGGATCCTCTTGAAATTTGTCCTTTTTTCTCAGTTTTACTCCTTGTATTTGGTAATTGTCCCTCCCTTCTTTCACAAAGCAGCTCAGTAATCAGCTGACGTCCCTGACTTACGCTACTTGGCCTTGTATGATGGGGCCTTTCTATTTGTTAGGCAAAGCCTATTGATTTAATTTCTGTATCATTATTCAAGCTAATATGGAATATGTCACTGATGATGGTGCATGAAATCGAACAGAGCCTGAAAAACAGGGTGAAATATTAAATAAACCTTGCCAAAGGACGGGAAGGAGGTGGAGGTGAATGTGCAATAAGGTTACATGGTGCCGTGGCTGCTGCTCTGCCTCTCCGGCTGCATGCAGGCTGTTAGTGCCTTTGGCTTCTGGTCAGACACCACCACTGGTTGCTGCTGGGGGACACGGATTGGAAGCCATGTCAAACAGGGAATGGCCGAGCTTGTATCCAACCCCGTCTAGCTCCTGTGCCACTGTGCAGCTGCAGCCGTGGCTCTGGAGGTGATGCCGGCAGAGCGGTTCACTCAATGGCTACCTGGGACGGGAAGAGGATGGGACCTTTCCACCTAGCGCAAGGAAGATGAGAGCTGTCTGCCGAGGTGGATATACTGTCCCTTTCACCAGCGCTTCTTGGCCTAAGCAGAAATAGCCGTCATACGCACCGTTGCACATAAATATATAATTATGCATAAAGGTGAGTCTGAAGAGTGTGTGCTAAAGCAGACACGTCTGTGGCCGGTTGTCCAGGGACTGTGGGAAGACCTGTCAAATGCAGCTTTCTCTGGGCTCTCGGGATAACTTGCCACTAGATGTCACAGCGTGCTTGGGTTTGCGGCGGGGGACCAGGAGTGCCACTGGTGCTGGGGACCCCCATCCAACCCACCCACAGTGGGAGCAAAGCTGCTCCCCAACGTCCTGCTGTTGGACTGAAGCAAGTAAATAGCATCTTTATGTCTGTTCTTTTCTTTTAGAGCATTTTGGAAACATTCCTCGATTTCATATGTCATTCAGCAAAGTCAGAGAGACCAAGAGGTGAATGAAGAAGTTCACCTGCTGCCAGCCCACGGGGGTGACCCCAATGGGACCCCTCCTTCGGCAGGTATCCAGTGGCCCTTCTCCCACTGCAGCAAACAGCAAACCCTCGTTAGCTTCAGTTAATTTAGCAGGAGCACACTACACGTGTTTCAAAAGCTCTTGCTCCAAGGGGGACACGCTTTGCCATCAGTCCCATTCCCACCAGCATGAGGCAAATGGAGGCCAGAGCTCGTGCAGCCCACTGGTACTGACCTCTGCCTAAACCATATCAAAGAGCTATTTATAGGCACACAGGAAACGGTGCTGGGCCCTGGGCTTTCTCTCTCATCTGGGCTGAATCTGTAATCAGCTCAGCAGTGCAGGGAATGTTAATTTTGTGTCCTTTTTCATTGAGCATTGCGCTGAGCAGTGGTAGAATATGTACGTGGTCAGGTTTGGGCAGGCTGGTGATGAGATAGGCAAGTCATCTTCCAAACTTGTTACAGCTTTATAAAAAACGGGTATATTGTTAAAAGATTAGAAGGAGATTAGCGTGAGATGCATTTGCTGAATAAACAAATGAGTGACAGCATTTAAAACCTCCTGGTGGAAGTGATTTATGTACAGATTCGGACTGGTGAGGCCACACCACCACCTGTACCCAGGCAGGTCTTCGGTGAAGTGTAGCTATTGAAGTAATGATGGCATCACTCTGCTGCATTCATTCACCATCAAAAATGAGCTTGTTTTTGACAATCTCAGACTGAACAAATGACACAGCCAGGCGTCACCTGGGATGGACAGGGGTATTCTTTCCTCGTGTTCAGCAGCATCACTTATCTTGAGACCAGGATCTGCCCAGCCTGAGCGGGGATCTCATGCTCTGATCGCTGGTCTTCAACCCAGAAAGCAGCTCCCCTCGCAGGACACTGCTCCCTCCCTGATCCCTCCTTGCATACAGGGACGCCGGGCGGGCGCAGGCACGCTGCGAGGGGAAGCAGGGCTGGTGCACCGCGTGCGTGGGGCAGGGAGCCGCTGCCCGTGCCCCCCTGGATCGCAGGGTGCGTGTGCCCTCAGTCTCCTCCCAGCAGGACAGATCCGGGGACCTTCACGCTTACTGGAGCGCTTACTAGTCCGGATGCCCCAGAGCCTGTGGGGAGCAACCTAAGGGGGTATGTGCATACGAGCAGTAGAGTTCTATTTCCGAAGAGCAGCTGCACACCAACCTCGGCTCACACAATTCCGTGCCACAGGAGGTGCCCCACAAGTGACCTTCGAAGACCAAGAGCCCGCTCCCAGGCTGGCCACGGTGAGCAGTTCCCTGTCAGATACCACTGCCAAAGAGGGGAAAAGGCAAAGCAACATTTTACTTTATGAATCAAGCTTTTTTTCAAGTGTACCTATGTATCCAATTCTTTTTTTCTCCCCATGTCCAGAAAACAGGGCTGTTCCCATTCTGGCTCTACCTGCTATGTCAGCACATGACGATAGTCTCATAGGGTGTAAGGGTTTTTCAAAAGGGTCCATAAACTAATAAAAACATTCCTAAAAAGCCTGTGGTTTTCAAAAGTCATCTAGAAAGAAAACTAATTTTGAACCTCATTGCCTTTCAATCTGTAGCAGATCTGCTCTTGCAGTCACCACTGAGGCTGTGGACCCAGCATGTCTCATCAGACCAGCGTAGCGGAGGGATCTAATATGTTCAATGCTTTAACTGATTAGGCTACTAATTACAGAAGCTAGAGAGTTGTTTAAGGCAGCTAGAAGGACAAATCGCAGGGATTTTCCCTGAACTGCTTCCAAACTGATAGCACATTAAACAAAGAAGGACTTGGAGAAATTTAAATTACAGCTTGTGACCTGAATGTCAGACATCGTGCTGCACATACATTGAGGAGCGTGTTCTCTGCAGCAGACAAGATGGATGGGGTATAGCTGCAAACCACTCACTACTATTAATTTTCACCACATGAATCTTCCTGACCAATAACACATTATCATTTTGTTTTGTCTGGGATCGCCTTCCTCTCCCCCCGCCCATGGCACCAGTCCAGAATATGTACAAATCTTATTTAGTCACACTTAGTGACTGTGCCTTAATATTAGGAGTCTCCCAAAATACTTACCGTGCTGTTTTCTCCTTAGAGAATGAGGCTTGAGCCACCCTATCATTCCCATCCGCCACCTGCAATAACTATCACAGCAAAAGGTGCTTTGAGCAGAGCACGTTGATCCTCCAGAGGAGGAGAAGAAGAGTTTATTGGTTAGGGGCCACCCTTCAGTGCTGGGAGGCCAAAGTCCAGTTTGAGCTCTGGGCAAGCGGCTAGCCTCAGCGTATTTCAGAAAAACATCGCTTCCCTGTTTCGGTGGGGCTGGGAGGATGGATGCTCAGGATACATGGAGAGAGGTGGAAAGGTGAGATGCATACAACCACCAAGAAAACCAGCAAAAGCTTCTCCCTGCTGCCCCACCCGAGTGTCTTAAGGCTGAGTGAGGTCCTCGTGGAGGAGGCAGCGATGCATCTTCTGTGGCTTGTTGGCAGTTCCCAGGGGCTGGCCGGGGCTGTAGTACCCCCGCCTGGGAGGAAATACCCCAGTCTGGTGAACACAGCATCCCTGCAGCGGGCGAGAGCAGCCCAGCGCCCGCTCCACCTGCTCACCCGGGTCTGGGGCACGGGCAGAGGTGGGAGGTGGCAGCTGGGGAATCAGCATCAGCCCACGGAGCGACGGCCGCAGCCCGGCTCCTGCTCCAAGCAGCCAACGCCAGGTGAGACCGCCTGCCCGAGCCTCAACTGCTGCCAGAGTGTGAGGAAGGAAGCCTTGTCCTGGGTGGAGGTACAGGTGGCATGGGAGGGTGGCATTGTCTAACAGGTTTACTTCTGTGGGATGGTGCTGGGACTTAGAACAGCAACTCTTTGGAAAAAAAAAACAACCAACCAACACTTAAAAAATTAACATAAATCCAATTTTCTGCAGTTATCACCAATCTCAGATTAATTCTGTAGCATGACCGAACTGCTGCAAGGCCCTCACACTAGTATGTTTAATATATACTAGTGTATATATTAAATGTGATTTCCGGACACATTAGGGTTTCTCAAGGAGAGTGCAGATAAGGTGCAGGCTGGGAGGCAGCTGGAACCAAGTGCTGTGCCGGAGGAATTTGTGGGCACAGAAACATGCAGGGCCCTGAGTTTCCTTTCCCCTTCCCCCCCCCCCCGTGCTGTCCTGTCACCCTCAGATGTGCCAGCATTTGATCTGCAGTAGCGAAAGAGCTGAATCCGGAGCCTGGCAATTAAAACTCACCAAGGAAAGCCTAGGGTACGTTGAAGAGCAGCATGGTTAGCCCTGCTCCAGAGCAGCTCCTGGGAGGAGGGCGGTGAGGGGAAGACCCTGCACTGGGAGCTGCAAGGCAGGTAACTCGCTGTCCAAGCAGCTTGCCCTGAGCTGTTGTCTGCACAGCCAGATGGTTTGACAGAGGCTTAAGCATTGCTTGGCTCCTTTCCTAAGGCTATGGGAAAACTCCTGGAAGTGAAGTGCATTAGCTTCTCCTCCTCCTGAAGTCAGAACCTGACTTCTTCCCATTTATCCCCCTCCCACCTCGGCTGGATTCGTACGGACTCATGCCGGTTTCCCTGTGGCTGAGCGCAGTGCCCCTGAAGCTGTGATCTGCTGGTGCCAGGAGGGTCTGCACTTGCTAGTTGTAGGGAAGCTGTCTCTTCAGGTTGTGTCTAGGCTCTACCTTCAGAGCTGCCCAACTTTTTAACATTTTAACGCAATCTGCTAGGGCATTTGCCTAATCTAAACGGCCTGGTGTGCAGCATCTGCTGAGGGCAGCACTGCCCTTCCCAGAAAAGGAGCCGGAGCCCGGTGGTGGGCAGTGCCCCTGCTCCCCCCTCCCCGGCTCCTGGCACCCACTGCACCCCCGTGGGTCCTGCAGCCTGGCTGAGTCTGCTCTTGGGGCATGCACAGCTAACAAGGCTTCTGCGCCTGCTGCATCCCTCGTCTCAACAGCAAGGGACTTCAAGCACAGGTCGGGCTCCTGAGGTGTGGAGCTTGTCCATCTCAGGGAAAGAGAAATTCCCCCCTGGGGCCTTTACTGGGAGTGGTTGGATGGTGGGGAATGTGATGGCTCTGCTTCTGGGGCCATACCTTTCCGGATGAGGAGGCAGCGATGATGCCCCAGAGCCAGAAGGTCTCCAAGTGGAAACAACCCCCAAAATCTTTCTGTGCCCAGTGAAAGCACACAGGAGAGGAGCTGCCTGGTATCTACCCAAATTAAGTATCTGGCTCAACATCAGACCGGTTGAGTCAATGGGCATTTTTCCTTTGATTTCAGAGCTGTGGGGTGGTTCTTCCATGACCTGCCAACCAGACCCAGGGACCTGTCTGCACGGTCAAGTGTGGCAGTAAGCTGGAATGAGAAGGGCATGCTGGGCGTGAATAGGAAGGACTTTGACTGAAATCCTAAGACCGCTGAATGTTTCGAGACAAGCTGTGCACACTCTCCAGCGCACGCGAGCAGAGCCCCCCGAGCAGTCAGCCCCAAGGTGTGGGATCCACCCCTCAGTTTGTCCTGGAGTTGCCACAGCCGTTGGCGCAGGATTGATCTTCTGTCGCCAGGAGAAGAGAGCACATGATGTTCAAGGAGGAGAGGTCAGGTCTCTTCCTGTTTAGATGTTTTAAAAAAACGCTTGAGCGTTTTAGTGGAAAAACGACTGAGGGGACCATCCAAATTAGGAAATGGGAATCACTGCTCTGGCATCAATAGAATTTTGACAGCTGAAATGAGAGGCAAGTGGTTGTCAGGCAGGGCTGGTAAGCAGGCTGAAGCTCCACAGCCAAGGGGCGCGTTCTCACTGCCACGCACAGGGACGCACCTACGCAGCAGTCGTTACTAGTGTTGTGCCAGCCTGGAGGTCGGAGCCAAGTCACTGAGTGTTTTTTGTCTCGGGTTCTCCCAACACAGTGCCAATGGTCAGTAAGATGTGTCCTTCAAGTGGGTGACTCTTAGTATTTCCAGCAGTGGATACTGAAAACTATGACACTTAAAAGTTTTACGGTGTATAAATTAGTAGGAGACTTTCCAGTGCCAGGTTACCTGTGCGATGAAATTAGCTACTCATATATAATGTCAGCCCTGCTCTTGACTCTTTCTCCCCTTCAGCAAATCACTGAACCTCCCCGAGCCCCTTTCTAGCCATATGTTAAGTTGATGTAATGCTGCTTTTAAGTCTGTGCAATTACTCAATTACTCCTGCATCTGATTGCAAGTAATATGCCCTCAGGGCTATGATTCAGTTTTGCCCATTCATTTGCTGTGTGACCTTGAGCACCACTTTAAATATACTTTTAATATTCAAAGGAAATGTGCTCATTTATGCTCATGATCATGCTATCCAAACTCCTACTCTATACCTAACTTTCCAAGCAGGGTCTGCTTGTTATTTATTGCAAAATTTACAGACAGAAGCTAACCTCTTCTGAAATACAAAAGAGATTTGGGAGCCTAAGTTCCATTCAAATTCACCTCAAGGGAGATTCAAGGGAGCTTGAAGAGTCTAAGAAATTTAGATACTTCTGAAAATGTCACCCTAGCTGTACCTCCAGGGTCTGACATTACACAGACACCTGAATTACTAAGGCAAGTTCCCTTTGCTGATCCAACCTGATTGCTGTGGAGCTTGCAAAGCATTAAGTATGCACATATTTAATGTCTGCTAATGCTGGAGGGGGAGGACGCCTCAATGTGAAAACTATTGTGCATTTAAATGTGTTCTTCTTCAGAGCTCATCTCAACCCCAAGCTGAGTAATAACAGCTTCCTCCAGCTCCTGGGGAGCTATTTGGAGGGGCTGTCTGGTGCTGCTTGCTTTCTTATTTTAGTCACCTGTATGTTCTGTGCATTGAAGAGATGAAATATTGAATCAAGGCATGGTGCCTGTTTGAAGAGAGGTCTTCTGGAAGAATGAGTGGCCAAGGGAGAAGTGTGGGTAGAGCTTGTGCCGTCACTAGGATTGGCCCCTGCCTGTGATCATACAAGGTTTTTGAGAGTGTTTTCTCTTGTGCATGTTTGTATAAGGAGCAACTGTGGCTTTAACTTTGTTGGAAGATCGCTGTGAAATAACACGGACAAGAAGCAAACCTGTTTTCTGAATATTTTAAGAACTTGTACCTTAGGTTTTTGTGTATGCGTGTTAATTGAAAGTAAATGAGGCTTGGAAAAGCAGCCAGTATGGGTTTGACCCTGGGACCATTCTGGGAATAAGAAAACATAAATAACCCTTTCCTAAAAATGTCCTTTGCAACCCCACCCTTCAGGAGCAATCTTCTCTGCAATGATGTAAGTCTGGACAACATTGGCAGCCAAGGGCTGAACTTCAGCTCTCGTTCATACTCATCAGTTACTCTTATGGTACAAATAGCTCCCTGGGGCCAAGAGGTGAATTGCTGAGAAACCGCATACCATGTAGAGGGAGCGAGGGTTGCAGAGTCTTGCTGCTTGTCATCCCAACCCAATGAAAAGTCATGGGCTGGGGGACAAGAGGTTGGAGTGGGACCTCAGTGATGGCAGCAGCAGGATTTCATCCCCACTCAGTGTTCCTCTCCATACCTGTATTGCAAAGGATTTAAACTGCAAAATCTGTGCACTGCTATGAATGCATTGGTGTTGTGAGCAGCTAGTGTCGGCACACCTGTGAATAGGAGCTCTGCTGTGCAAGTTAGTTCTTTGAATCTGTAAAGCGCTTCATGCTCCTTGCCTGTGAAACAACACAGAAATAAATGTGATGTGTAATTCCTACAAATACTCCAGCTTCTACATAGGAAGCCCTCAAACCGCTGAAATAGTTATAAGACATCATCAGTGAAGACGAAGGCGGTGATAGACTTGAATGGTTTAAAAAAGTAAAGCTACCAGACCCCAGCTGTGTTCTGATTATTTTCTTAGAATTTGCTTCCTTTTCATTGCTTTTTTTATACTGAGACATAAATAATGTTAAATTCCAGATCACCCATGGGTCTGAAATTTAACTGTAACGAGGACTTCTGCCAACTTTTACAAAAGGATTTTGCTAACATGAAAGAAAAATAGCTCATACATAATAAACACTCCTCCCGACCCATGTTATCCTTTTGCATTTAAGGTCAAACATTTCTGAAAAGGGGGAAAAAAAAAAAAAAAAGATAAGGGGGATGCAGAGAGTCAGCTGCAACAACAACCCAGACCTCTGCGTGAAGGTCTTCCCATCAGGGTTTTGATTTTCAGACTGTTCACAGCTGCCACTACATTTTTTCCTTGGCCTGAATAACGTAAATACTGGGCTGGTAGAGCTTTCCTTTACACTGGTGTAAATCTAGGTTGGAGCTCAAACCTTGACTTGACCATGCACACACTTTATCCCTGGGATCTCAGCAGGACAGCATGTGGTATAAAATTAATCACGGGTGTAAATCTATGCAGGACTTCTGCCCACTTCTGTGTATTTGACTTCAGACGACCTCAGAGCAGTTCCTCTGGACTTCAGCTGGTGCAACACAGGCCGAATTTGGTTTAGTACATTCTGCTGTACCCACCATGGAGGTTCTAGCCAAGAACAGCTATTTGGTAATAAACAGAAAATTCTGAAATTCTTCCAGTTTTCTTTTTCTTAGTAATAAGTCTCTCTGTCCTGCCAGAGAAAATACCTACAGGTTTCATAATCAGCTTTTTCTGCTGCTGAACTGATTATCTATTTTGAATAGCTAAAGTAGATGTTCTCTTCACAGATAATGAGTAGAATACTGATCTCCTCTTTGTATTAACTCATTTCTCCAAGCCCATGCCCTCACGATTCCTGGAAGACTAGTGAATATTTAAGATGTGGTGGGAGCGTGCTGGAGATGAAATGTTATCATACGGTGGCCATTACAAATTCTACTGATGGTTAAGTGAAGATGCTAAAAATGCACTTGAAAGAGGACTGGCTGGTTTAGAAGACTGGCAGCAGGAAAGAGCTTCTGGGCGGTTGGGGAACGCTCTGAGGCCCACATGCTAGGTCAAAGCATGGCCAGGCTGCCTTCTCCCTGCCACCCTGAGAGCTGCCTGGCATGCCAGGGCCAGGATGCGCTGTGCTGACCATGACATGAAGCTGGCCTTGCGGGGCTGATGTTCTGGCAGCCCACCAGGCTTTCCCCCAGGTGCAGTCAGAGGAAACAGCAGTTTTCAGAACTTTTTCTGATCCAACACACTCTCATTTGCTAGTTTGGGCAAGCCTGACTCTGCTTTTAGAATGTCATCTCTTCAATCTGTTTTGATGCAAAAAAAAGTAAGCAAAATAATAAAAACTCTACAAAGAAAACCATAAAGTGACCAGGCCCTGCAGTACAGCCCTCTCATTTATATATGCTGGCTTCACCTCGTGCCTAGAAAATTCCATGATGTAAAGAGGGACTGCTCAAGTCTGCAGTGAACTGGGGGGGAGGCTGTACTCATATGAATGTATGGCGATCTTCACGAGTTGTGGCATGCCCTAACGCTGGTTGTCACATGGAGACATTGCTTTCTACATTTCCTACAGTTGGTGCTTACTGTATTGGTCCTTTTAGACTCTGCTGCTGCTTAGCTGAGCTTTCAGCCATAGCAAGGGCCCTTGGGGAGCATGCAATGCATGCCCTGCATGCCCCAGGAACCACCAGCCGTGGTCTGAAGACTATCATGACAGCAGTGGCTCCTGCTGTCAACTCCCGAGAGCCAGGGTGAAAACTAGTTATTTCTACATGACAGGTTGGTTGACACAAGCCTGTGTTCTCTGCAGTAGACAAAGAGCGCAACCCTCCAGCCAGGAAGCTGAGATGCTTGGGTTCCCCACTGGCCATCGCCCTAGCCAAAGGGGTGTTCGTACCCTCGACAGTCCTCAAGCCCAGTTTTCCCTGGTGCTTTCTCCACCCACCCTCTGGTAAGGGGATCTGCTTCCTCAGAGGAGCATGCCACCCTTTGATGCTTGCTGCTGTGTTGACAAAAGGGCTGAATTCCTCTTGTTTCTTGAAACAAACTTGCAAACCCCTTGACCTTCCTGAGCTGGAGGAATATGTTTACAGATTGTTTAATTCCATTTGTCTCCCTGAGCGTGTGAGAGAGATGAGTGTGTGGTTAAGGGAAAGGGAGCTGGGGAGCGGTGTGACTGGCCCATTGCGAGATCATAGACAGGACACTGCTGAATCCCATCGACTTCGCAGTGTGCAGTCATTCCCATTAAATTTTGGAGGGGCAAGGAAAGGCACTATTTAATGGAATCCCCTGTAATTTTTCCTTTATATAAAGTTCATGACCACAGCAGTACGCCAGAAAAAAATAATCTTGTGTATTATGTTATCTATTCTTGCAATGTCTTCCAGGACACCGGTGCGTGTAGACTTCTAGAAAAATATCAGGAGATAATTCTGCAGCAGCTCTTTTCTAGTGTTACCCCATCTAAACTCATCTTTAGATGGTGTATATCTGAACTCAGGGTAACCAGAAGAAACAAAGCTTATCAGAGGACAAAAGAGGCAAAAAACAGGGAGGGGAGGTTACTGGTATACCTAAATTAACATTTATAGCTTTATTTAAAGGCCTTGGAAGCTGGAAGAAGCTCTTTAAGTCAGAAACCATCTTTGCTCTGAGGCTGTAGCGCTAGGAGGTCTCATGGGTGTTATCACCAGGTACTTGTAATAATGTCACCATTTCCAGGACTCTTAGCGTGAGCAGCATGGCAGAAGAGGAATTGCTAAGGGTAGCTGACTGAGGATAATGGATAGTAGGATGAAATTGAGAGGAAAAACTTAATTGGAATTAACTAGCTGAGAAAAGCCTCTTGATCTGTCAGACAGTGAAATTGCCTCCCAAGAGCAATGGTATAGTCCCAACCACATGGGCATTTAAAGCCAGTCTAATGTCTATGATTCCCTGAGTTAACTGGAGTATCTCAATAATTGGAACTGACACAAAGATTTATCTTCTTTGATTGACTAGCTTTCATAGAGGCTCATCTCTTTGTGGTACTGCACAGAGCTTTCAGGGCAGCTGTTTGCACTTAAACTGCCAGAAGCTGACAATATGTACCCATTTCAGCTCTTCAAATGTGTTCTTTGAAAAAACATTTAAATCACTGGAATAGACAGTACTAATCAGTCTGCAGGAAAATGGAGCATCCTTACCTGGGGCTCACTGCTATAAATCTTCCTGTGCCAATGCTCAGTTATCATACAGCAGTAGAAAGCCATTTAGGTGCATTACTGCCAAATGCCCAATCAAGCTGAAAAATTGGGCTGATTTTGGCCAAGACAATAAAAGGAAAAGATGTTTTGCCAAATGTATAAAAACAAATGATGGGTATTTCAGCAGAAGCTCCCGTTTACAGCAGAGGAGGAGTAATCCCACTAAGATGATGGAAATGATATCCCATGCTGATTTCAGAAAAGACAGTGTGCAGCAGCAAGCTGGCGCTAAAGGGTGAGCTTTGTAAGGAGGTTTTGCTTTCAGCATTGCCCATTCACCTGCTCTGTGACCCTGTGCAATGGCAGCATACCTCCTGTGTCACTCTGCCTTCTCCAGTTCAGCATAGCTCTTCAGAACACCACCTTCCCCCCCATATTTTGGTTCTTTTTACGGTATGGAGATAGGACCTGGGGAACTGAGATGCCTCTTTTTGCTATGGTGAAACACAACACTTTGGAAATCAGAATGTGCAGGCATACTAGCTCTCAAGCTGATTAGTGTATGAGATGTACGAGATACACCTAAATGCATCAGGTTGGAAGCAGATAGAGGAATAAACTATTGCTACCAAATGAGATCTGCTTGGCATGTTTGCTCATTGCAGCACCTGACAAGCTTCAGGTGATAGCTCGTGGCTGTTACTTCATGCTTGCAAGGTTGTAGGAGGACTGACTCACAGCCTGGCTTCTCAGTTTAGCGACACAGCCTCTCAAAGGCACACCAGCCTGTAAGCATACATTTCCATGGAGAAAAGTCGTGCAACCTCTGTCTGCAGGGAGAGAAGCCAGAGCAGTGCTGCTGACTCTCTTGCAGGTTTCCTTTGAGAAGTCACTTCATCTCCAGCTGTTTCCTCAGACTTGTCCATTTGCCAGTCCAAAGGGCAGCTTCACTGCCCTTCCAGTGTCCGCCCCACCTGGAAAAAGGAAGCTTCATGCTCTGACAATTTCTCTAACGCTTCAAGCTGGCTGAAATCTCGCTCTCCCATTATACCCTTAAGGTCACTAATGGGTGGACGTGCACGTTCTCGCTCCTCCGCAGGCTCCGCCACCAGCCACAGCCGCTGCTTGCCTGCAGGCTGACGTGGAAGGTGTGGGGGGTGCGAGACAGTTCCTCTGCACCAGGCTGTAAGTGTGTGTGTGTGTGAGAGAGGGTTTGTCTTCTTGCTTGCCCTGCCTATTGCTTCTTGGCCTTGCATGGTGAGACAAAGGAAGCAAGAGAGCAAAGCAGATGGGAAAGCAGGAGGACCTGTCCCTTGGGGACCCAGCCCCAGGCCCTGGTGGGAGCCCGCAGCCCAGAAGGGACATGGGTGCTAAGGGGGGTTGTGGATTCGGGATGTAGGGCACTACGGCACTGCCCAGCAGAGAGGCAGTGCTCTTACCTAGCAGGCCAAAGCCGTGTGGAAACCACTCATCTCATTGTACCGGATACGTCCTGGTCACCGGTGCCTGTGGTTTCCAGAAGGTGCTAAGCTCCTCTCTGGTTCAAAGCATTTATTTTCCCAAGGTTTCAAGGTCTTCAAGTGTGGAGAGCCGGTTTGCCTTTCTGTATGATCGGTTGTGCTGGTATGCCTCTGCTGTTCACTGCCTAAATGAGACCTAGTTAGGGAAATGAATGTAAATGAAATATGCTAAAGTTTCCCCTGGAATGTTGTCAGGTATAGCACTATGAGGATAATATTCTGATTTACTTTTGAAGACTAAATGGTTATAAGGGAGTTTGCATCTCATTGGAGCATTCTTTTTCAAACTGCTCGCTCTTCTGCTGTGAGAAGGTTGGGTTAAATATATCTATACAGATAAAGGGAGGAAAAGTTGAAAATTTAAAGTGAAAATTAAGGAGAGAGTTGATAGAAAATGGTTATTTAAAGATTAAAAAAAAAAGAGGAAAAATCAAAAAGGTTAAACATACACTTTGAGAAATCTAGGCTTTGGGTAATATCTGCAAAGCTAGAGCCAATTGGTACAAGGAATTTTACACAGATGTATATTCCTTATTACACTCTTCTATTAAGTTTCTGCATTCCTTCTACTGTTTGTAAAGACTTCTCAGTAGATCCTATGTTTTGCTGAGCCTGATTGTCTCTGCATGTGGGCTCTTGGGTTATCAAGTAAATCCTTTTTTCAGAAGAAAAAAACCAGTCAGTCCCGAGTGCCCCCATTGAACCAGCTGGACATGAGCTGGGCAGCGTCTAATGGAGAGCCCTTTAGCTGATGGACATGGACCAAATCCAGCTGGTGATGGCCACCAAAGCATCCCAGAAAAAGAACCTGCTGCCACTTCCAACACCCCGCAGCAGGAGCAGCAAGCAGCCTCTGTATTTACTCTCCACTTGGCTTGGGCGGGTTTTGCTTCTGGCCCACCATTCCCAGGCTGGTTTCCCACACCTCTTCTCCATCAAAAAGTCCTTGAAGAGCGCTGGCCTGAAACTGCCAGCTCGTGTTACAAGCCACAAATCCTGCTTCTTCCCACGTTGTGCAAGCGTGCAAATAAATAAATATTGGTTGTAAAATGATTTGGTCTTTACGAAATCCAGCTAGACTGCTTGGCTTTTAATAGCATCAGCCCTGAATTACACGTCTGGACTAGACACGGTGCAGAGATGAATTTCCTTTCATTTGTTCCAGAGTAACTCACCATTTAATTTAACTGAGCAGTTCCTTGTTCTCCTATTCTGGAATGATGGATTGTGAAATGCACTCCTTTAAATTAATCCAGATGCTTGATTTCTGTCAGCAGCGTAATCTTTCTCAGTGGTATGTTAAGTATGCTTTTAAAAGGTATGGTGAATATGAATGCTATGCACTTGGTTGATGATTTAAGTGTTTACACTTTCCAAACATTGCAGAAAAAACAAATACAGCTTAGCTGCATTTTTATAACCTTTCAGAAGTGATCATTCAAATAACATCAAAAGGACTTGAATAGATTTCTAAATTTTATGGTACAAGTGAGGGCAACTCCCCTCTCATCAGAGAACCATCAATTTGAAATGGGGCTGAGCAAAGCTTATAGTATTTCTGATTGCAGGGCTTCCATAGATCATCCAGAAAGCTTTCTATTGGAGCCATTAATGGTAAAATATTTCATGTGGGTGCTGTCACTGCTTGTGCTGGCTTGATGTTGCAAGGGAGCGGTGCCCTTTTTTTTTTTTTTTTTTTTTTCCTTTTCTTTTGCTGTTTTTACTTCTTAAAGATGAAGTGGGGCAATTCTGGAGAGGAGAAAAGAGGTGGTGTATGAATACTTTGTATTTCTCTAATGTCTCCTTTACAAGAACTGCAAAAAGTTCTAGTGAAGTTGAGTAAGTGATACTGATGTAAACCAACCCATCAGGTCCTATCAGCCCAGACACTCCCTCACTCTGCGTTATCAGAGGTAAGGACTAGCTGAATGCCACAGCTAGAAACTGCACAGCGTTCCCTGGGTCCAGCTGGAACCTACAGCAATAGTTATTCTTAAATGTGGGAAGACAAGACAAATCCTCCTGTCACTGAAATATGTGGCAGTGCTTTTTAGGAAAAGGTAAATGTCCCTAAACTTTTAGCAATGCATGAACTGCAGTACACACTTGCCTACCCATTCATTCTTGGCAGGTTTACACCTACAGAAAATGGCACATCTAACAACTAACCTTGGCTGAAATCTGGGTTCCTACTTCATATGTAGGGAGTCCTGGTTTGGGCTTTTCTTGCGATGTGTTGGAAAGGGCATTTCACTGGAATCAGCGATGGTATCTTCTCTGCACAACAGATTTAAATCTTACTGAGAAATATGTAAAAGGCTTGTATTATCCAAAATATTAGGTCAAGATGTTTTGCAGAAAGTGAGAAGCGGAGCTCTTCTGCAGGGCACAACTTACAAGGTGATCGCATGTGCTGACATCCTAGTATTGACAGGATAACGTACTTTTTTTCTTGATCCTTCTAAAGCCCTGTACGTATGGAACGCATACTTGACTTGTTACCTTACCTAGGTAGCTAACATGTACCGTATACCTTCCAAATTTAACTCTGCACCAGCCTATGATGTTTGGCTCAAGTAATTTTGTGGATATGTAGCAGGCAGAGGAAATGGCACGTGTATTTTCTACTATTCTGAGTTAGCCACCTTTATCTGCCTCATTGCTTAAAAAAGAAGGCGAAGAATTGAAGTCTGCTTCATACTTCTTGCCAGCCCTCTCTCAGGACAACACATACTGTTGTGACCTGCCAACTCCATGTCCTATAATAGCCTACACAGCCAAGCCATCTAAGGAAAAATTGTTTGGCTCTGTTAAGGTAGGAGTTGTGTTGTGCCTGGATACAAACAAGAATGTAGGCAGCCTCCCATCGTAAGCTCGCTGGCAACAAACTTCACGTCAGTCTTGGGCAAGGACTGGGTACTGCTGAAATCTGAAGTGAGCTAAAGCAAATCAAGATCTTTTTATCTGAAGTGCTTTTATTAATGGGTTTTAGTGGTTCGGGTGGTTTAGTGTCAGTATTTCTTTTTCAAACACCTTAACAGCAATCTTCTTCAAATTCAAACTGTGTAAAATACTCTTCTTTTGAGTTTTGAAAGTCTGTTATAGCAAAGTAGTTCCATAACCAAACCAAAGGCTTTAAGGTCCTAAAACCAAGCTTTACTGGCCTTGCTATGTTTCCAAGACAGAAACCGATTACAAAATTGGTTTGCAGTAGTGCCTGGATAGTGGATGCCTTCTACACCCATCACCTGGTAGTGGAGACCTTGTGGTCAACTGGAGATGTTATGGAAGATGCAGCCATGTAAATTAAAATCCAACTGGGCTTTTGTCTTCACTTCACGCTGTTGTGCGATAGGACCATTGGCTCAGTTAGTCTTCAGACCTAGGCTTACAGCCTTTCTTAGAACCAGCAAAGGTTTGTTAGCCGGAATGGGTGCTTTCAGCTCCTCTGGGAGAGGAGCTGGGAGAGGCTGAAGGACCTGATAGAGATCACAGGACCAAAACTGGGTGTTGATGCCCTCGGTAGTGACTTTGGGTTCTTTGTTATCCCCTAAAACGCAATCATGACTAAACCACGATTAAAGCTTGGTGTCTCAAGACAGCTGCACTGTGAGTACCTAGCTTGTCTCACAAAGGACTTGTTGCCAGGGTGCAAATAGCCTCCGAGGTGCTTGCCAGGGGCTTTGCATAAGCTGGTGTGAGTCGCAGGCCACTCCATAAGGCGCTGCAGTGCTGTGCTCGCTTTGGGCCAACCAGCTTGGGTACTCTTGACATTTCTGGATGTCTTCTAAACATGTAATGCTGATAGAAATGTTGTTTAAATATTTGTGAGTTATTTAAAAATAGTGCGTCAAATAAGCAGCCTTATGACGCCCGACAGATATCTGGCTCAGACCAGTGCTTTAGTGAAGAAGGAAGAGGTCAGCATGAGTTATGTACACAACTTAAACTCTGACGAGAGACATGCTGGGTCCACAAAACACAGAGCAAAACTAGTCCCCCATTGGAAAGTCCCCATGCACGCGGGGCCCCGAGGCGAGGGAGTTCAGCCACAGCTGGCCTGCAGCCTGGCTGGAGGGATGTTCGGCCGCCCTCCGGCAGGTCCGCAGCTGGGGCGGGAGGCGGCTGCCCGGGATTTCAGCATGCCCTGGTGCTTGGTAGCTGGGGGAGTGTGGGTGTGCAAGCAGAAATGCTCTCTGGAGACCTGGAGGACAGGCAAACTGTGCTGGGGCTGCCAGGCATCCCTGCTTGAGTTTTGAGCTATTTAGGCTCTCTTAATATTTCCCCTGCTTGGTGCCCATCTGCATTTTTAGAAAACTAAATTTTAGGAAGCTCAGGGGAATGAATTTGCATCCAACCATGATTAAGGCCTTTCAGCAGTTTCTTCTCGGTATTATTAGAGCATTTTAGGTCAGGACAGGTGGGTGCTGGACAAAGGCGAAATGGGATTCCTGCGATAGATGTGAGAGCTGGACATTATCTATTAATTATATTAAATATTTATTTCATGAGCTTGAAAATATTCATAATATGTTTTAAAAGTTGCTTTCATATGTGAAGTGTATTCTCTTCTTTCAGTAAACAATTATCATGTAGAGATTAAAATAAGCTACGAGGCATTGCTGAGATACATTATAGTCTGTTAAAGAGGCTGAGCCTACTATTAACATTTGAATCTGGTTTTATGTTGCCTTTAAATTGACTTGACACCAATTCCAGACCTATTGTAAATATGAGATACATGATTAGAACACCACTGTCATCTTTCCAAGGTTTTTGCACTTTTTAGAATTGCTGCAAAGGAAATTATTTTTAAAGCATTCAGAATATTGACCTGTTTCTTGGCTCTTGTCACAATCCATATAATGGCTACAATGGGAGATCCTCTGTAGTTACTTGTCTAGACAGCACATTTTGTACATTTGGAAAATGGCTTTACAAGTTACTACTTTATTATTGCAATTTTACACTTTGCCTTACAGATTCTGATCTGTAGTCTCTCTTTTTTTTTTTTTTTCTCATTGGTTGCTTTATTCTTGTTCTTTTTTACACCGTCTTCTCATTTAAAGAGCCAAAGTGAAAAGCCAAAATGAGTCTCAGCTTCTCTGAGGTCCAGATACAAGCTGTTCTGCTTTTCAGATGAAAATGCTACATCTACTTATGGAATTTATTAAGGCTATTTTTTTGAAATCTTTTGGCTATTATTTCTCCCATAAGGCAATTGCATTTTCAGAAGTTTACTACAGGCATAACATTGGTGATTCAAATGAAATGTTTAAGCATATGTCATAGAAAAGAGTGCATAGAAAAAAAACCCACAGAAAAAGAATTGCAATGTTTTCTGGAAAGGTCTCAAAGATTTCAAAGAATTATCTGTTGATGATAAACTTGAGCCAGGAAAATAGCAAATGACATTAATTGTATCATAAAATCAGTCCACAATCCATAATGATAGATTTGGTTCAAATTAACCACCACAATTTTTTCCTTCTCTCTTGTTGACACATTCCTGGAAATAAATAATAGATTGGTAAACACTCATCAAATAGCTTTGAAAACAGTTTCAGCCTATGGGGGGGGATGCAAACTGATCAAAGTTGCTGCGATATGAGTTGTTAATACCGAAGAGCAGATTTGCTAGCTGTAGGTAAGATCTGTCGGTCCCCAGTTATTCATCTGAACAAATTATGGTTTCACAAATGCTTGCAAATAATGAAACAAGGATGTGAACATGGCCAAACTTAACTATTGTGGAGAATTCAAGCAAGTATTTGTTAAATCTGTTTAATCAGTATTCTATCAAAACCTCATTACCTTTCAGATTTTACTATTCTAATACGCAATTTCACCAATAAGAAATACTGAAAGAATAAGAAGAATAAGAAATAATACATCAAGATTTCCAAAGTTTATATATTCTACTGCGTCTTCTTGATGTGAGCTACTGTACCTAGCTCTCCTGTAATAAACTACTACGTTCCTTTGCATCACATTGCTCACGTTGATGGCAATACCCCATTAATGGTAGTAATGCTGGACCACCAGTTCCAAAATACTGAAATTCAGATGTCTTTTTAATTCTGTGACATTTATTTAGCTCAAGAAGTTCTTGGAAAAACTCACAAGCAAGCCTGTCTCAGGAGATTTCCAACCAAGCAGATCTGACTGCATGAACAGATAAGCTTGGGATAGTCTTTGATCTAGTGTGGCACTTGCCTATTGCTGCTTGCTGTGCTGTTAAGACATATAGTTAGAAACAGCAACTGTCTTTTTGTGTGTAAAATCAATCTGCTAAAATTAGGAGGTAGTGGCTTTGGCTGACTGGCAAAAAATTTGACCTGTCTAGCTGCTTTCATTTGTTGCTGGAACGAGCATCCACTGGATCTTTGAGGAATCCTCTGTCCAGCCACTTTGTTCAACAGCTGAGGTATAATGAAGATAGGAAGGAAAATACGGACAAGGTACGATTCTGCTTTTCTGCTCAGGCAAGAAACAGCTGTTTTTCAAGCGTGATGACAGAAAGAGGATCCAGAGTTTGGATACAGATCCTATTTTGGTCTTGGTTCACAGCAATATCACAGCAACGTCTGAAGTCCAGAGGGAAAGACTTGGCTGGCTGTCATTCTGTATGTTGCACCGCCTGCTTAACAAGGGATGGTGACACACTGCAATGTCTGGAGGAAGTTTCATCTGGGACACCGTTTCCCTGCGTACCAAGCCCAAACGCGAGCGCAGCGGCGGTGCTGCCATGTGAAGGGTTAGTGTCTGCACGCAACCTCTGCTGCATCAGTGCTGGAGGCACACAGCTCACCCTGCCTCTGGCTTGGGAAAGGAACAGTTTAGAACGGATTTTTGAACAACCGCACACCTTTGGGCTTGGTCCATGTGTCAGAGGGACACAGTGGCGTAGAAGTGATTCTTGTTAGTTATTTTATACAAAACGTTGTGTTTCCCAAGTGTCAAAGTGTCCTTTCTAGAATGGATCATCCATTCTTGCTTAAGGCTCAGCCATTTGGAGGCGTGTTGGTAACACATAGAGTGGGCAGTCTGGTTTTCTTTATTTAAATAGCTGAAAATGTGCTGGTGAGTTTGTTCTCTTTATGTGCTGCTGAACTGACAGTCACTCCAAGTTGAAAAAAACTGCTGTTGGCTGGGTGCTCCTGGGAAGAGCCAGTGGGTGGATAGATTTCAGAATCACTTCAAAAGACATGAGACATCGCTGACTATAGACTGTGTCTTAAATTTGAGACAAAGGTGAGCTGTTTCTTTCCCAAACTTCTTCCTCCATGTAAAATTTAAATGTTGAACAGTGACAGACGAGTGCTGTGTTGAACTCCATCTAGTTCACCAGAAGCTCTGATTTTTTTTATTATTCTCCCCCTCAGTTAAGTACCATTTATGCCAGTGTGTGTATATTAGGTAATCAACGTGAATTTGGTAATCTGGGCAGGAATGACCACTTGCTGCCGGATTTCTTTCTCCCCCCCGCCCCCCCCTTTTTTTTTTAAACTTGTGTCTGGTGGACTGAAAGTCATAACCAGCACAACCAATTTTCACAAGCAGTGGGGCATTATATTGAAAACCTGGGCAGTCATGCCAAGGAAAGACAACAATCCCCATCTCTGTTCAGAACTGGCATGCCCAGGTATCTAGCAAATCACTCATCACCACTTCCATGTCAGCGTCCCTTGGGGCTTACCTGCCAGAAGCAGCTGCTGTATCCAAGGAGGTAGTTAGCAGTGGGCAGAGGGGTTGTGAAACAAGGCTTTGTGAATCAAAGCTAATTACAATCTGTTGGCTTCTTACGTAGGAAGAGTTGAAAGAAGATACTTTTCCATACAATTCCACGCATATTAAGTAGAAGAGCTTCATATATTTCTCGATGTTCTGTCTCCTCCCGTGTGATCATCCGGCTCTCCCATTTTACGTAATGTCTTTGGCAACGATCACCACTGTCCAAGGCAGGACACTGTGTTCGCTAATGCCTTAACAGGACCTGGCACACATCTCCAAGGCTATGCCTTGGCTTGCTCTTTTGGATTTGTTTCTCACATGAAACCCCTCTAGGGTTCCCTTCTAGGGAACATGTTATGCTTTCAAAAATTTACTCTGGAGAGTAGCAGATCCCAGCCTGACTGCTTTGCTAGGGAAAAGCATTTTGTCATTTGTGAAATAATACTACTCTGAATAAAGCACAAGCACCAATGACAGGGAATCTGTAAGGGCCCATGTGTGGTGCAGGTGAAAAGAGTTAAGAGTCATATATTCCCAAATATCTCAGGTACAAATATAAATAGGTGTGATCTAAAAGCTTCCTCAGGACCATTTCAGCAGCATATTCATTCCGCTATGCAGGGCCTCCTCTAGCTGGAGAGTAAATAAATCAAGCACAAGTATGCTTATGATTCTAGAAATGCACTTTAATAACGGACATGGCAAAACCTTTCAGAGAGGGTATTTTACTGGGAGTAGCAAAAGTAAGAAATTAGAAGCAACAACCATATTTTTTTCTCCAACCTATGCAAAATTATTTTTTTTAAGCTTCAACAGTTAGACGTTGGTGTTAATTTGAATTTTTGCAGTATGCTTTAAGTCCAGTTTTCTCCATACAAAACATTGACTACATTTTGGTAGAAAGAACTGAAATAAAGCCTTCAACGTTGCATTATCAATGGAGTGCTTTCCTTCTTCAGATACTTCTGTTTGTGAAGACAGATTTTGTGGAGCTGTGCTCCTCAAGCATCCAGGCCAATACTCTGTCTGTAGTGTTAATGCTTTTATGTCGAGACTCCAGAAGTGTTGGTGGCTCTGCCTTTAGTGTCACCTTTGCCTTTGCAATAGGCTCTTGAGATGGGAGAAAAAGATAAGTGATTGAGAAAATCAAAGTGTTTAATCTGCTCATTTTTCTCGGTTAGTAGGGGGTCAGAGCTGTGATTTTGCTCTGGGTACCCTGTTCTCCACACCAGGCAGTTAAACTTCTCCGTGCACTGTTCCCAGGCAGGAAGGTTTGACATGGATATACATCCCTGGAGGGCAGACTCCTCAGGGAACTCCATGCGCCATTTCTCCTGAGCTTTTTCAAGTTAAATGTTCTTGGTGAATCTATGAAACAAGATGTTATGTTCTTTGTTGCTACATTCTCTCACCCACATTTTAGGAACTTTTTAGGAACTAGTTCTGGAAGAATTCTTCAATTTGTTTAGTCTAACATAAAAGTTCCTTGAGGAAATGCCTGGAATTCATTGTGAAAGCATAGTGTTTTCCTCTTTAAAAAATGCTTGACTTTTAACAACAGAAGACAAAAGCTAAGTTCCAGCTTGAGATTTGACCTGCTCTAATGAGAAGCAGATTGCACAATTTTCATGGAAATAGGGGCATAGGGATTTGAAGGAGTGAAGAATAAACCAAGTTATTGTCACCTGCTGGACGAGGCAACAGTCCATGCTGTTTCCCAGGATCAGCAATTCCACAATATTTCCTTTCATAACAACATAGAGTAGTTGTGATTATTGTAGCAGCAGGTAAACAGCTGTATAAAAGGATAAGCTTCTTCTAAGGGATACAGGAATAACAAGGATGCTTTCCCTTTCCCTTTAAAAAAAGGGTTTGTGTTTTATTCTTAGTTCCGGTACCTGGTATTAGAAGGGGAATTCTCCCTGGTTTTTATTTTGCAGGGATTTCTAGAAGAGGTAAGGGGTACATTTCCTACCATTGTGGGTTGTTGTGACCTATTTGTTGAAGGCTGAGTTTGGAAAGAGAGACATAAAAACGAGAATTAATGATTACCTGACCTTGTCAGGGACCAAAATCCATAGCAGGAATATGTCTAGATTTCAGGTCTGTGTTTCCTAGGTGAGCTTGGACATAAGAGCTTTATCTGCTGCAGGTTTCACTGGAAGGTCCCAGCGAAAGCAGCGAAGCAAAGTTCTTTGGGAGATGGAGAAAATACTATGAAAACTATTTAAAAGATTTTAATTATGTTTTAAGGTTTTGATGGTGAAGACCGTAAAAATCTGGTCTGAGTGGTTTTAATGACTACAGCCTGCACAAACCATGAGGATATGTTTGCTGTAATCCAACAGCTTTTTGACTGACTTGGAGCCACACCATTTTATCCTGATTTTCAGGGGGAAAATCTGCTGTTAATTTCAGGGGGCCACTGAATGTGCTTATTTTCTCATACTTCTGTTCTCACACAGATGCCTTCTGACAGAAAGACCAGAATGATAACTAGATGCTACTTTTATAATATGATGGGTTAATGCTTTGTCTTCACCTCCACATCAGTGTATCCAACAATCTATTTTTAAGAATATTATTTTCCTCTTTTTAAGCAAGGTTAAAGACTTTATTCAGCTTACTCTTGTCACAAGAGAAGAAAAATAGTCATGCAGTCCAGGTTTTCGCTCATACATCTTGCTCCCTGAGATACACTTACTAGCAGTTTGTCTAATCTGCCTTGCTTCATAAATGATAAAGTTTCAGTCTTTGTCCTTGGGAAAATAGTTTGCAATCAATGGATTTCCTTGTCAGGAAGTTTTTGGTTTTGTTAACCTGTTTTTTTCTTAATTTTATCTGATTATTTCCTATTTTAAATCCTTTTCTATTGAGCTTATTAATTTTCTTCTTTGTAACTGACAATTCTTCCCCACTACCTTGAATATTCGTCTCTTTTAACTCTGTCTTAATATATTGCCTGTGTTTTCTTCTGTATTTTTCCTCCCAGTTGGTCTAACGCCTTAATTAATCATGCAGCTCTTCTCTGAACAACTTGTTTCCATAGAAATATCTTTCCTGATGTCTACTAGTATAGTCACAGCTGAAGTTAGATTTCTTGGTCTCCTATGTTAACTCAAGATCATCAGCAAGGAAAATGGAAAACAATTACTTTGGGATCTTACTAAGAGAAAGTCAGAAATGAAATTCCATTCAGCTTTGATTCCTGAAAGGTGTTTGTTGTGGCAGGCAGTAAAAGGGAGCAATGGGAAGAAAGGATTGAAGTGATCTCTGGTAAATGTATTTGCATGGGAAATATTCCAGTGACATCAGAATTAAAATATGCAAGAAGCTTGGCTTTAATGAGATGTGCCTCCATTTCTTGGCACAGTGCCTGTCTGAAATAACTTCAGTAGCTTGGGGCTTTTGTACAGTTTTGGTTAAGTATGAGTGAGAGATTTAGAAGCGGCAGGCTCGTTTATAAAAATGATTAATTTTGTTCATGCAGTATTTTTTGAAGTTGTTTAAAATGACCTGCTCTGGGCTTGTCTTTCACCATATTTGAGCATGGTGGAATGTAACTGGTTTGGAGACGCTGTGTACAGAACCCCTCCATGTGCTGACCTACAGTAGGCTGATGGCTGCGTTTTTTGGTCAGGTTAAGTCAGCTTGTAACGCAACCTGTCAGAAAGGTTCTGGAGAGCCTTCAGCAAGGGTAAGCGGTTTCAGAAAAGAGGAAATCAAGCACTAATGACCATTTGGGGAAAAGATCTCGCTTTCCAGGCTTCTGTCCCAAACAATGGCACAAGCTTTGGGGCTTTAGTAATGTTGTTGGGTGGTCCTTGGCGAGCTGCAGAGCTAGAAACGGAAAAGCCCCGGTGAGCAGGAAATAGATTTTCTTGTCGTCTTTCCCTCTGGCACGGGAATCTCCATCAGCCGCCCCACAAGTCTGCGGCCAGGCAGCTGGGTGTGGAGGGTTTGACACACTGCAAAAATGCCCAAATGCCTCTTCTGAAAAATGAGACATCATTATTCCAGACATTCATGTGAAAACAGTAATTCCTACTTCAGACACAGGTGCTAAGGACCAGTCTCTGTAGAATGTAAACTTGCTGCGGGTGGGCCGAACCTCCTCTAGTCAGAGGCTGATGCAAGGATCCCCCAGGTTCACTGCACTATAGGATGGGTAAAATGATCAAGAGAAGGGAATGCGATTCCTTCCTGAAAAGCCTTCAGAAATTCTTCACTTAATGCTGTGTCATACTGAAGTGGTCCCCCCCTAAGATTTTCTGTAGGCCTTTTCTTGATCAGCTACCCACACAACTCTAGGAACCATGCCATAAGTTTATTGTTAAAGTAACTTAGGTACCTAAAAGAGAGAGAAAATGAGCATTTTATGGCTATGCATTGTCATCTTGCAGCAAATACCTAAAGGAAAATGAGTGGGAAAGAGAAACTGCATGGTCTATTTGGAGCATTTCTGTCATATGGAAGCAGTCTCCTGATGTTATCCCCAGATTTAAATTATACATTCTGTCTCCCTAACCCAAGGCCATTGTGGAGAATTTAATCAGTACAGGGTGTGTACTTTTTATATTGCTTTGGGTGGGGCTAGCAAAAAGCATTTTCTTAGCTAATCATAGCTAGATGCCATGTATCACACTACCTTAATTTCTTTTGTGTAGGTCAGTGCCAGTACCAAACATCTTTTTTATTGTGCCATACAAATTGCCAGTTTAGGAACCGATTGCATGAAAAATAAATCATAAGTCTGTGCAAATTTTTCATTTGGTTGTTATACAGAAAACAAATCTAATGATAATGGAACACACCCATAAATTGCAACTTCATGAGGGTGTAATGATTCTAAATGAGATTGGGGTAAATGAAATGAACCAAAAAATGCATTACTTCACTTCTTAAATCTTCATTTAGGGAAAAAAAACCCAGCCACATCCAGAATTCTTGTTTTAAATAGAAAATTTTTGCTTACCCACTGCATTCAATCTCTTTTTTTTCTCTGCTGTGTTTTAAGCTTCAAACTGTAAGAGCCTAAAAATTACAAGACGATGTCCTACAAAAATTTAGAGCCTGATCTGGTTATCTGGAGTGGTTCATAGAGTTTGAATTATCTTTCGACCTCTGTAAATTAACACAGCATCCCATCCGTATGTCTACGCTATAGAACTGTAATGCCTAACAGTTCAGCAGATACAAAATTATTAGTGATTTAAAGTTAACTTCCAGGGAAATCATTTTAAATGGATTGATACTTTTGATATGTTCTTCTCAGACCAGCCTACATGACACTCTGTACCTTGTTGAGTGTCCCCGCACAATGGTTGTTCAGGTTGCAAAGGTGGATCATGTATTTTTTTTTGAAATCTACCATTTTGTATCGCTCATCTTGGCTTAGAACACAGCTCAGAAGCTTTTCTTTTTTTAAAAATAAATTTAATGTGACAAAATGGACCACCTACATTTAGAGCTTGCGGGGAGGGGGCTATATTAGTTTAGGTCAGTAAAACAGTGCCATTAAAAGCAGAAAATAAAATCATAGCAGCGATGAACTACAGCAAATGCAAGGAAATCTAGTTAGTTGCAAAGGTCACAAAGAGGGCTAACGTTTTTAGCACACAGATTCATTGCTCAACTGCATATGAGTTTTTCAGACCACAAGCTATTTTTTGTCTAGACTAAGTCTATATAAGCAAAATAAAAGTTCCGACTGTTCCATGGAAACCGTTGTGGCAAGGGACCTAATTGCAACACAGCCACTGCATGGCGTGGCTGGGTCACACTCGGTAGCTGGGATCAGACATTGGTTTTAATCACGGAGCCCAGCTCCCGCTGCGTTCCCTCTGAAGTCAGTCAGTCTGCTGCCGGGCTCAGCACCTCCTTCGCAGCCTCAGTTCTTTGTGTGCAGGGTAGAGGCAACGTTGTTGCAGGTATTTGTCAGGAAGGAAAGAATGGAAGAGTAGCTCATCTGGTAAAAATGTGAGTGATCGGTCAAAATGACGATGTTAAAACGCTGAGGCAAGCCAGCAACTTAGCCATGAGGTGCCTGTCGGTTTGCCTTCGGTTACCCCTGCGCTCTGAAGGAGTGCGGGTAACGGGGACGAGAGAACGATTCCCTAGACGCAGACACCCCACGGGGGCAGGTTGCTGTCTACGAGACGTCGGTCCTCCGGCACGGGCAGTCCAACGGGCCGCGGTCCGGGCAGCCGGAGAGGCGGCAGCACCTAGCCGGGCCGGGGGGGGCGGGCCCGGGGCGGGCACCTGCGGCTCGCCGCGCTTCAAGAGGCCGCCCCGGACCGCC
>VYZV01011367.1:150783-171432 GCA_013401275.1 Pandion haliaetus | reverse complement strand
CGGGGCAGGGCTGTGAGGGGGACGGCGGGAAGCTGCTCCCTGGGGCAGGAGGGTCCGAGCGCTGGTGGCCGTAGCTAAGAGGAGAGGCCCGCGGCGGCGGGCTCAGCCGGCTGTGCTGTGGTAGATGGCATCCTTGGGTGAGAGCTCAGGTGGGTGCTGCAGAGACCTTCCGTTCCTCTTCAGTATTGCTGCTTTATTAGTGTGACGGTACACTGCTGCCTACACCTCAGATCATGCTCTTCTAGCTGCCGCTTTTGCTTCGTAGTTGGGTGCTTTCAGGAACCACTCAGTAGGTTTTCTGACTTTGCTGCGTGTCTTTGAATAGCAGTGGATACTGACCAAGTAAAAGACTGTCCGTTGACCTGGACTCGACAGCTGTAAGCAGCAGGGCTGATGAACTAGCTTTCTTTTAAATAGAATCACTTGCTGGCCAGCCTCTGTCGGGTAAATAGTTCCTAACGTGTAGGTTGAACCTGTGTCACACACCATGGTATTATTGGCATATTGTAGAATTAAGGAAAACTTAGTGCTACATGATGAAAGAGCACAGACAATATGCTTGGTTTGGTTTTTAGTAATTCTGTGCTATGGGTTTATTGATGCTGGCTCTATTGGAAGCAAGCAGTTACCCTTCCTGTTACAGTTCCTCCCAGGAATTTTACATCAAATATTTCTCAGTCACGTACAAGGGTCCCAGCCATAAGGAACTTTTGCGTCAGAGAAATGTTGTATCTGTTCCTGTTTTACAGCCAGGAGGACCAAAGCATGGAGAAGCAATGTATCTGGGTTTAGACTGCAGGGAGATAAATCCCCTGTCTCTTGCCCCATTTACTTGGATAAGAATTTTCAAGTGTGGATTTGGAAACTTGAGAGTTACACTCTCATTTCTCCTAAAGTCAATGGGAATTAGATACTTAATTCCCTTGAGCTCTGTGAAATTCTTGTTGAGCAAACACTACCTTCTCTAACTTATGTAGAAGCAATTAAAAGATCAGCTAACAGTGACAAGCTAGTTAATGTGGTCTGCAAAGAAAATGCATTTAAACTTGTCTAGGTCCCAGTAACTGACATGGGAGACTAATGACAAGGACCTCAGTAAAGATCCTTATGTCAACTTGGGAGTCCTGGTAATAGGCTTCGGAAACTGATGCCAAGGAGCTGGATAAAGATGCAATTAAGGTTGCCACAAAATACTGGGATATGTTGCAGTTCCCAGCTGTGATAACTGAAGAGTTGGCTGCAGTTCCAAAACACCGGCATGGTAGTAAAGTCGGAACGAAACGACAAATACCTTGGCCTTTTCGTTTTCCAGGCATGCATATTCACTATCTGCATGGAGCCTAAATTATCTTGGCAAAATTCCAAGCAATAATCCTTCCCCCCCACCTCGAGTGGGTTAATAAAGTATAATTAGGCTTTGCTATTTTGCATTGCATAAGGGACAACAGAATAAATCTTTCCACTTATTTATGATCCATCTCGGCTTTTGCAGAGTTTGACAGTTTTACAAGTCCTTGACTGCTTATGCTGGTCAGTGCAAACACCCTGCTTTGAAAGCATGGCATTTCAGCATTCAACATCGAGTGGACAACATGTTCAGACTCTCTCTTTAAGTAAGAGGAGCTAACTTAAGAAAAAAGAGTTCTTGAAAATCCTGTCACAGGTATAATACAGTTCTGAACATCCTCAGGAAATCATAATTCTAGTGCCGCAAATGCATGTGTGTATAAAATGAAATATCTTATTAGCAGCTGTAAGTTGTAGGGAAGTAATACAAATTTTTATAGCCCTGGGAAGATACACAGACCAGAAAGATGCAGTGGGAAACTCGTAATTTTATCATCAAGTGGACCCTGAAAAGCCTTGGTGCTTCCACCGCTGCCAACACAACCGACAGTGACAGGATTTAAGTCACTGTGTAAAGGACCTGCCAGCTCACAGCGGACGGCTCGTGAGCTATGGGAAAAATGCATTGCAGAGTTTGACACGCGGCTGCCAAACATGCCTGGTGCTTGTTCTGGAGGAGGCAGAGGGGGACGATAGTTTGGGATTGTCGGTGACAAGAGGAGGCAGCAGCATCTTGCTGTGCTGGAACAGTTGGCTGTGCTATGCCAAATCCAGCAGGTTTCGAGGCGGGGGCTTTGGGCGTCTGCTTGTCTGTTGCTGTTGGAGGAGGATTGCTGCCATGAGGAGAAAAAAAGTCTTCCTATATAATGACAGAGATTGGGAAAGAACAAAATTCTTGTGATTTTTTTCTGTTTCCTTCCAGATTGGTGTAATATGTAGTCAAAGTCAAGAGTCAGTCCTACCCCCTTTTCTGTTTTCCTGTCTGTACTCGCATGGCATGGGGAGGAGAGGCTGTGTGGGTGCCTCCTGGCTGGGCATGTTGAGGAAAATCGGTTCCTTTTTGCAAGCACTGCACTTGCGTACTACGGAGAAGTGGATGAGTAGGGTCCTGGAGTAACTAATGTAGAGGTGCTGCAAACAGCAAGAAAACCTCTCAAACGCTCACTGGCATGGTTTTGGAAGATGTTCAGGCTTAAAGACAAATCCCTTTAATTAATTAAGACCCGATCACCATGTGATTCTTACCTGTCAAAACTGGGAAACTATTTTGGATGAAGATAGAATTAAAAGTAATGCATCTACCATGGTTTTTAAAAATATGCTAAAAAATTACTCTGAAATAGGAGAGCTACAGTAAGACACCTCTGTGAGAGACGATACATTTAGGCTAAGGTTTCATACTGTGCTGAGCTGCCCTAAGGGCTGCTGGCCACCCGTGGGCAGCTCCGCGTGCCCCTGCCCCTCCCTGCGTGTACCCACCACCGCCCTCGTCTTGTCACTGGTGCTCGTCGGAAAGTGGGCTAGCCGCTTCAGAAAGCCGACGCATCACAAATCTGATCTTGCCCAAAAAAAGTGACTCGTTTCCTGCTAGTTTGGCTGGCCGGGCCTGCTCGCGCAGGCTCAGCGGTGAGGAGCATGCAGTGCAGTCGGCAGAAGGGAAAGAAACAGGACTCCTGCTTTGGCAGCAGACCTGTGCAACTGAGAAGGTTCATCGTACATTCAAATAGAAATTTGTATGCTCCCATTTTATTTAGAGCAAGTAGTTTTAAAAATTTGAAGTACAATTTGCCACTCCTTCTTTAGTTGAAGTTTGTGACCATGGTGTGGTTACACTGACTGCCCTGTTTCATATACAGCTTCTCATTGGTTTCAGTTGCTGCCTCTCCCTTGTTAGGAAAGTGCTGCTTCTTGTGAGGAAAACATCTCAGAGAATGCCTAAATCTCAGCACAGCTGTCTTTTCACTGTTGCTTAAACTAAGTATGCAAGCATTCCTGTTTAACATTGGTGTTCATTCAGATAGGAATTTAATACCCGTCGTAGCATCTGGTTTCTAAGTACGTGATGAGTTGGGGTTTGCTCTCCAGTCTGCAAACAGGGTAGTGCCCAGATGGGGGAAACGCAGTTTTTCAGGCCTTCAGCCCAAGTGGATGAAGGGGAGGAGGTGTCAGCCAAGCTGATGCAGGTACTAGGGCTCCAGAGAGAAGGAGGCACTGGAGCACGGAATGGCACCACAGTGGAGAAAAAGGGGCAGCAGCTGTGGAGGGCTGCTGGGGGTCGTTGGGACAGGTGGGCTGTGGCAGAGCCATAATTTTGAATGCTGTTTTCAGTGGGACTGGACTGAATCATTTTCAGCACAGAAAGGACCTGCGTGACAGTACAGCCAAAGGATGTCACAGGTCATGTCCTTGTGTATTGTTCCTCATAAACATCTGGTAGTAACCTATCACCCATAGCCCAGGGGGAGACTGCTGGCTTGGCATGGAAATTTTGCTGGCAGCCTCTAATCTAAGGTAGAATATTAAGCTTTGGAGGAAATGATTTTTTTTTTTTTTTTTATCTGCTTAATTATGAAATCCGTTCATGAGAAGGAGGTGACATGTTTGGGTTGCTCTGCTATTTCAGTTGTGCAGATAGCACCCAAAAGATCTGTTAAAAAATTGTCATCCTCTTGTATGACATCTAGCTCACAGGCAGATATGCTGCAATTGCAATAATATTGGGGGTGCTGCTCCCTACCGGCTTTCTGAAGGCTCCACCAGTTCCAGTTGCTATTCAGGAAGAGCTAAGTTCTGCCTAACAAGCATCTGAGCAGCTATTCTAATATCAAGAAGAACTAAGCAATTGCTATCAGCTTGTGTTTATTAGTACATCTATTTTAAAAGTTGGTCAGTAAACCTGGAAGATTCTTTTGTAGTGACTGCATGACTATAGAAATGGGAAAGCAAATTCTAACCAGTCAGTGAGGCTGGCTGGGATGGCACATGTCATCGTTGCATGGCGAGGCGGAGTAGACAGGCTGTGAAGCCAAGCTAGGATCAGAAGCTAGGAATGGGTCTTCTGCACAAATGGCTCATCTGTGCTGTTTGTCTTGCCAAAAAAATAGTGTGACAGTCCTTTCAATAGCCCCAAAGAGACTTCAAGAAGATTGTGTCTGCTTTTTATGAAGGAATCTTACATGGGAAACTGAGCTTTGGCAGCTTTTAAATGCATGCCTTAAAGCATCATACAAGTTGCCAGGACTGTGATGGTTACTTTAGCACCTCCATTAGGGCAGGATTTGTAAGTAACTGTTGTACGTTTACACCAGTTGCTGCCCCGGATGGGTATGCTAGTGTTAGCCATTAATGCTACTCATGATTATTGCTCTTCTTTTACGTCTCTGTGACTTTTATTCCCAGAGCTTGAGAACTCTCCGGGTCCCTGACAGAGAGAGCTGCTGGGGTGCTTTATCTGTATTCTGCCACTACTATCTAACGAGTTTTCACTTGTCCTTCAGGCTGCACATGCCATAAAAGCCAAGCAGTCTTGCACGTCAGTACTGAGTGCAACCCTATGGAAAGCAGTTATTTCCTTTTGAGCTATTATTTCTTACTTCCTTTTTGTTTCCTCCTCTCATATTGGTTGTTGTAATAGTAATACAGGCTCATCTGGGAATTTCCTTTCGTCAGAGAAAAAATTCCTAGGCATCCATTATCCTTGTATGATTTCAATTTCCAGTAGGATTGAGAGGAGGCAGTGTAGATGTCCCTGAAATACACAGGTATCAGCAGGACCCCTTTGGTAGTTATTTTAGCAGTGAAATAATTGCAGCAAATCTAATGGCAACTAATTGTAGGCACGCAGGCCAAGAACTTATTAGTGCTTCATGTGTTGTCTCCTAACACAGCAGTGGCATTGCAGCATGGGACTGTGCAAAGGTATGTTAAAAAGGCCTGAAGATTCACATTAGCAAAGAAAATTCCCCCAGCTCCTGTGTTCTTGCGCTATGGAAGAAGCCACCTCTAAGTGTGAGAATGCCATTGTATTTTCAGTCGTATACATTGAAAACGTCATCACTAGTTGCAAGATATTTTCTAGCCTGTTCTTATTTGCATCACTGTTCATGGCTGGTTTGCTCTAAAAATAGAATTGTACTTTTAACGTGTTGGGAACTGGGGAAGCTTCAACCCCCACACCGTCACTCTCCTCTCTGAGCTCAGCGAAGCTGTGCACGGGCTCAAGTTGACTAGTTTGAAGTGAGGTCTGGAATGAGGACAGCTCTGTAGTTTCTTCACAGCTGAGCTGGTTGAGTGAGTCTATTGGGTTTTTCTAAGTGAAAATAATTTTGTCTTTGTGAAGACAGTGTTAGACTGGTCATCCTCCTGCCTCTTTTCTACAGATTTTTTTTCTTTCCTGTTTTGCTCTGTGAGTACAATGCTTGTGTTTTATCAGTCCCCTGTCTTGGTATTCAGTAAATGCTGTGTTACGATAAAGATTATGATAAATTGTGGCACTAAGTATAGTACTAAATGTAGGCATAGTGTATACAGGCTATTGTGGAAGAAATTAGTTTCTGTTGTGCAGTTTGGAAAAAAGAAAGAAAAGGAGTCATGCATCTGTTTTATGTAGAAATATCCTTATCATCCTGTGGTATCGCTTTATTCTCAGATGAAAAAGCAATAGAGTTTTGTGCAGGAAAGCCTTTGTTATGGATGGCATTGTCCAAATTAATCAAGTGATAATGGAAATAATTTAAAGTTTAGAAGTAGAATAATAAAATCATGGAAGTTCTGTAAGTTTTTTGATGAGTTTCTTCAGTCTGTTGCACTGATGACTTACAACTGAGAAGTGAGAGCAAAGCAAGCAATGAATTTGAATAGGTATGTATGTGAAGTGCCTTGGAATCCTCATCCTTTGAGTGTATGTGTAAAGAAAATAGTTTTAAGAAACAGGTCTGTTCCTCCAGCCTAGCACACTACATTTTAAGAAGCTTTAAAAACATTTCTCTCTACTGAGCATGCTTGATTTTAAAGTAGTTTAAAAATGTTTCAAAAGAGCCTTTGCCTTTCGGTTGGTGTACGTGTTAACGTGTGCTGGAGTACACGCAGGCATACAAAAAGCGTAGTATGGCAATCCTGTCTTCTTCAATGGACCCAGTAATTTCTAGTACTTGCAGAGTTTAGAGCCTGCTGGGATGTACTCAAGCTAAACATGTTTGTGTTTTTGAGGAAACTGGTGAGTGTTCTGTGATTCTGTGAAGTTATATTCTGCTCTTGCTCCTGTGGGAATGTTGCAGTATTGGCCACAGGGCTTTATGAATTGTCACAAAATGAGCAGTTAATTCTTGACATCTGCTGTGCTGAAGTGACTGCCAAGTTGCGTGGGTAGTTGGCAAGGAAATAAATATTGATAGACCCTAGCAACAGGTACTCCTGAGAACTCTTGTTCTGGGAATGCTTAGGCTGTGTCCAGTGTTATTAATGTTGTGATAGCATTTTAAGTTTATTTATAGGATTTGTTTGTGTCTTATCACCATCTCTCAGAACTGGAATGCATGAATGGGCTTTGCTGTGCAAGGGCATAGACATGTATATCATATACCCTTTTCTGGTGACTTATTTCGACATATAACAGACGCTTCACTGTCCAAATCTCAGGGGTAGTTGATGTACACCAACGCATGACATCTCAAGTATGTGCTTATATCTAGGCTTTCATATGTTTGCTATCTATCCTATGTTGAAGTGACTACTCCAGAGCTATGTACATATAAGTGTGTTGGATACAAGAATTTCTTTCTTTTTAGTAATATATCAACAAAACATTCATGTACAAGATCCTCTGAGAATCCACCAGATAAAATTAGCTTGCTTATATTGTGAAAGCACTAATGCTTGTGAGTGCTGTAAGTGAACAATTTTATGTTCTCATTGCAGAAATTGAAGCCAGAGAAGCCTGCGACTGGCTGAGAGCTGCCGGTTTTCCCCAGTATGCTCAGCTATTTGAAGGTATGATCCCAAAGACTTGTCAAGCAGCTGACACTGAATTCAAGTAGAATAGTTTACTTAAATATTTGAGAACCTGACACTTCTGATGGAAGCACTTCCAAATTCTGTAATATCTTCATGCAAACATGTAGAAAAATACTCACCTGGAGTGTGTTCTTGCAGATGTGACATCTTAATTAGGTTAGCATGGACTCAGTAGAATTCTGTAAGGGACCAAATCTTTCCTGGTTATTGTTAGACTGTAACTCAGTCAAATTTCTGCTTTTGCGATTTTTAGTTGCTTGTAATTTTGTCAGGGTCTTTTCCTTGGAGTGTTGGGGTTTTTTTTCCGACTCACTGATTGCAACCAAAACTCATCTAAGGCTCTCCAGCCTGTGCTCTTGAGCAAGATTGTTTTATTGGTGTTTTGAAAAAGAGTGTTGGAAAAGTCATCTTGCAATCATAAGTTTTTAAAACAGATACTTGGAAGCAGCCAGCCAGTCAAACAATGCAATTTCAGCATGTTTTCATGTTGATAAAGCTACAAGGAGTGCTTATTACCTGGGGGGGAGATACGGATTTGTTGAGAACTTGTATAATTTTCAGACAACACTTACGCTTATACCTTAAAACTGTTCTTTAAAATATGTTTGTTGTTGCAAACATTGAATGTAACAAAAGCTAGGCTATTTTTAAGAGAGATTTTATCAAAGAACTACAGTTAAAAGAACTAACAGTGACTTCTGCCTGCTCTCATTCCCACCTCCCCTGTTCATTGCAAAATTAAAAATTGGAAGTCAAGCAATAAGGCCAAATTTGAAAGCTGTATGAAACAGGATGTCTCATGGAAATGCTTTGTGTTTGACTACAGAAGATTTTATTATATAAGCTGTCCATCTTACAGTTTGTTGGAAATGTACGTTGTCATGCTTCTGGAAAATGAATCCTCTGTTACCTTGCTGTTTATGCAGTGTCCTGACTTGACTGGGTAAATTAAGCTTAAAAAGTAAGCCAAGAAAATACTGATAGATCTCACTGGTTCCCTCACCTGCAAGGCTAAATCTCCAAAGCTGAAACATTGAACTCTTCAAGCACAGTGTTACGGAAAATAAATGAGCTATAGAATTTAGAAATCAATAGGCATTATTTAGTAAAGCATGATGTGTCGTGCTCACTACACCTCAAAGACCGTATGTCACATGCTGCATTGTACCTTACCATCAGCAAAAGCTCATGTAAAATACTCCTAGTTTTATACTGTACTTGAAGGTAGAAGGTGCAGAGAACCTAACCAAAGCAAAACTTTAGTTTTGTATTTCTTGGCTATAGTACTTAGTCACTGCAAGCTCCTGAAATGCAGCAAATACTTGTCTACCTGTAACTAATAACAGCAAGCAGATGCCTACATTTATTCTCCCACTTGCTCTAAGGAACTTATCCTCACTTACTTGAAGGACATTTGTGTGATGATGTAGTTACAGAAATAGATTTAGATTTATTTCACCTATGATAAATATGTTGCAAAATTCAAAGCCTTTGCAATTATAACTCAGATTTCAGATTCAACTTCTTTGTTTACAGATATGCAGTTTCCTATTGATGTAAAAACTGTGAGGAAAGATCATGAATTTTTAGATGGAGATGCGATTGAATCACTATTCAGGTAAACATTTATTATGAATCACTTTTAATACCTCCAGGCCCCATACTTATTTGTCATTCATCTTTTCATGCCTTAGTTTTTGTCAGAGACTAACAAAGTCACCAATGCTGTGACTTAAGGAAATCACTTAAGCGTATACTTTAGTACCACTGAAGTTGGTTGTTTTAAGAATTTAAAGGTAAAGTAAGCATGTGTCTGTACATCTTCTTCAGCCAAGGTCTCAGTGATGTTACACTAAGCATCAAATCTGTCTTTTCTGTAACGTGAAATGTCTGCATGCTGAGAAAGAATAATCAGTTCCCTGCAAGCATATGGTAGCATGACGGTTTGTTCTTTAGAATTGCATATTGCAGAGCGCAGGGATTTCCTCTGGCTAGTGATCTTCCCCAGAGCTGTTCAGGAGATAAACAGCAAAACCGATCTGCACAAGAGATACATTTTCTGTTTTGTTCTCCTGAATATTTTTTTGAGTGAGAAGCAAAAGTATTGATTTGAAATTACTGTTTTTGCCACAGCTGCGCACAGCACACAAGTGAAATTGCATCGCAGGTGCAAAGTCAAACTCACTGCTCTTTGGACGTTCCCCATGTAAGAGTGCCAGGATAGTGTAGAGGCATTCTACTTTACTACTTACTGCAGTTATTGAAGCCTTCTCATGATGAGAATGATTAGCAAGTGAAGTGAACTCCAGACTATCCATGCCATGCTGCTTGTCCGATCCAAGGGACACAATAAGAACTTCTAACTCTTAAGAGACTGGAAAGTTCCTCTTCTGGCAAAGTGGTTTGGTCCTTTTCTGTATTGTTAGGTCACCTGAATTCCAATTCTGCTTGTAACAGGAGCACCAACAGGAGTTGTTTGCATATACATCTCTAATGCACAGCAGATATTAGATAACTTTGGATATATTTTATTTTTTGACATGACTTCTGTCCTGAGTGTTCCTTGAAGGCTCTCAGTGTGCCTCCCTGTTGATGCCACACATTCGTTTGACAGTTAAGAGACTGATGAGTTTTGGGCCTTATTGATTCTGCAAGTTTTAATTAAAATAACAGATAATAAAGTCCTTCCAAGGATACAGGTTAATGTCTTCTTTTTTTTTTTTTTTTAAGAAGGCCACTCAGGGTTTCTTTCATTTTCAAAATCTTAAATCAATATACAGTTTTTCACTATCATTAAAGCTCATCATATGATTTTAAATTAACTGATTAATTATGGTCCTCTTCTCTAATTTTAAGGTGGCAGAACTGGAACTGTGAACATCATGGGGTTGTTAGTTGGTGCTGGGTTGGCAAAATGTATGGAGAACCTCTAACAGAATGTTAGTCTTTGACACCAATAATGAAGTCTCCATGGTAGAAGTTCACAACTAGTTTGGGGCATGTTTGTTAGCAAGAAATAAAATAGTTTAAACTTAAAACTTCTGTCTTTTTTTCTTATACCCTAGACGGTTGAACACATTGAACAAGTGTGCATCAATGAAAGTGGAAATAAGCCGTCAAAGGAAACAGGTATGTTTGTAAAATATAGTTCACTTTCTCATTAAAAATGTGTTTAGCTATTGTATCAAAAACCTGTTTTTAAAAGGTGGATGAGGGATTAGCAATTTCCGAACTTTTCTTTCTATTCTCTTCCATCCTGTGAAGCCCTGCCTTTTGCATTTTCTGCTGAAAAACATAGTGATGGAGATTGAAATTATGGAATGTTCATTTTGTAACTTTGTAAGGTAGGTTAGGGATGGGTTTTGAAACAGTTTTTAAAAATAATCTGACACACATTACTGTCCAATTGTTGCACCAAGGCCCCACCTTAGCGTGTCTTTTATTGCTTTCCTAAGTGGTTTCACATCTTGTTTAAGGCCTGAAAGTGAAATTTCACTCTTATTGACTAAACGAAGGATAAGAAATTAAAATGGACAATCCAGGTAGTGTCAGCTAATGTCAAATGTCCAGCCAATAGGAGCTGGATAGGTTTTAGCTGCGCTGGCTTTGTCCTCTCCTGCAAAAAAGTACCGTAGCTAACACAGAGTTATAGCCACATCTTGGCTGGTTAACAGCGGGATTGTAATGCCTCTTAGGTACCATGGATTAACTGCAGGACTAGCCAAAAAATAATGTCATCTTTTGGAAAAATGTCTAGTTTTTTGGAAGGGTCATTCCCGTCTCTCTTAACAGTTTGCTGGCCAGGCACTCACTTGGCATGGGGACGATACAGCAAATGGAGCACCTGGGGCAAATGGGTGGTGAGGCTGAGGTCTCCAAGAGGGTGCACCAGATATTGATGCTGCCACAGTCCCACAGCCAAATGCTTCTTTACCTGAAAATGGATGAGTTTTGGTCACAGAAGCGTGAAAGAGTGTTTGATTTGTTTGGCTTTAGGAAAGGCCATGTAAAACCAATACAATTATCTTTCAGAACCTTTGGATTTGCTGCAAACCAGAATTTTTCACCCTCAGAGCAAATCTGTCATCTTTTCCTGTGGTAAACTTACCAGATTTGTCAGCATGCTTGGGAGTAATTTGTCAGCACGTTTTTCAACTAACAGAGCAGAGCTCAGGGCAGACCTTCAGTAACTGAATGGTTACATTTCCATGTGTTGGTCTTGGGGGTTTTGGAGGGAGGCAGAAAATTTAAGTCTCCTTTTTTGTTACATTTTTTCATAATTTGCCAAACTTTGCCCGTGAACTGTACTTTTTTTTTTTCCTTCTAAGAGTGATGACTCTGAAGATGATGAACCTTGTGCCATAAGTAACAAATGGGCTTATGAGAGGTGCAGTCAGAGATGGTCTCGTATCGAGAGCCTAGAAGGTTTTCCAGGAGAGGAAGGTGCGAGTGCATCAGTCCCAGGCAGTCCAATACTGAAGAGCGTCATCAGCGAGGATACTGTCTTTCTGGATCATGGCGAAAAACATGATGTGTCCTCAATTCACAGTGCTAGCAGTGGTGACAGTGACATTGTTAGCTTCCCAAAACCTTTTGAAGATGTGGAAACCAGCACGAGTTCCTCAAGGTGTTCCTCAATTAAGGTGGCTTCACTGGACTCTACATTTAGTTGTTCTCCTCCCCCCAGTGAATTTTTAAGTATCACCAGTGAGGAGAAGCTTTTGGATAAGTCACCATATAAAAAGAGGAGGAGCCTTCTAAAGAAAATGGAGAAGTTGCACTTAAGGAGCTGCAACTTAAGGAGTGGTCAGTCAAAAGCCAAACCCGTAATAAGTGAACCTGTTCTTCTAGAAGGACTTAATGAAGAAAAGATGAAGATGCTGAACTGTGTAAATATTTCTGACCTCTCTGGCACCCAAACAAAGAACAATTCTTCATTTTCTCCCCGGAGTTGCAATAGCAGCAATCAGTCTGAAAATAGCAGCACAGTGAGCACTCCAAGTCCTGTTACAAAACCACGAAGCCACTGTGAAGAAAGGGGGGTGTATGCAGAGGACTTGGATTCTAGCAAGCTCTTGCTGTGGGATGATCTATCTCAGCAAAACTTAAAAAATGACATGACATTACAAATGAACCAGATGTTTCAAATACCACAAGGCCATAAACCTGGCACTTTCCCCAAAGCACTTACAAACAGCTCCCTGTCTCCAGTAGACAGCTCTTCCATCAACTGGAGAACTGGGAGTTTTCACAGGTGCAGGAGGAGCCAGAGCAGAAGCAGTTCCAAGGACTCCAAAGCCCCCAGGAATCCCCTTTCATGGACAGATAACAGGCTAAGTGTATATGACAACATGCCCAATATTGAACTTGATAATTTGGAGGCAGCACAAGTTGGTGATGGTGATGTTTTTTCAGAACTGAACAATGTTATAGAAGATGTCAATGGTCTCAAAAAGTTGGTTGATCAGTGGACAAAGAAGTTCTCAGATGATGGGGATTCGGACTTTGCCAGTGACTTGACCTCTTTGTATCCATCCTCACCTAAAGAAATCTGTCTTGAAACAGCGGGCTCAGAAGATAAGAGAGCGGACGTCCCAACCACTGAGGGAGAGAGCAGCTGTGAGCTGGGCAAGGAGATCAGTTCTGCAGACCTGGCATATGCGACAGACTCTAAGAAGATCAACAGGTCAGCCATCCTTGGGTTTCCCTAGTTGACTGCCCCTTGGGAACCTTTCCCCATTGATTCTCTCCACTCAAAATGTAGTTGCTTTTCCAGAACAAAGTATCTTTAAGTCTGTTCTGAGTAGCAGGGTCTGCAGTGCTGGTGCCAGGTACTGCTGGGTCTATAGGCACTCTGGTACCTACATATGCTCTGACCTCTGTTGAAAGTAAGAAGGCGCTCATGATCTGCGTGAGCACTTAGACCTTTGGAATCAGACTTTATGGCTAGCTTGCTGTATTTCTTACTGAATTATTTTGTATTGCCAGAGCACCTCCTGGATGAGAAGTACCTTGTTTAAATGCAACTAACCATATGGTGTTTGGGAACTGCAGGTCATTTAGAGTCTTAGGTGCTTCGCAGATGCAGGCAGAAGACTAACAGGGACAATGGAAATAGTCCTAAGCTTAAACAATATTTATCCCATAGGCATAGGAAGCAACACTGGTCTGTGGAAGAGAGCATGAACTTGGAAAGCCTTTCCATCCAGAGTGATAGCCAGTCAGCTGCCCAGCTAGCCCGGACACAAAAGCTGGCTTTGTTGAAACTCACTGCTTTAATGGACAGATACTCCCCTTCCAGTAAGCAGGGCTGGAACTGGTAAGTTGTCTAATATTAAAGCAACCTGTGTTGGAAAGAGAGGATTTGATGTAAGCAGGTGAATTTCCTTGTCTGCCTAGATTACACATGTCCAAGGTGAGGAATTTCACCCTGTTAAGTTTCACAGTTATTTCAATGGCTCCAGGATTTCCTCTGCTATGGACTGCACTTTTGCTCCTCACTGGTGGTCATGTTACTGATTTTAAAGCACGTTGTAGTTTATCTCCAAATTTGCCCACTTGCAGGGCTTTGTCAGAGGTCCTTCACAGAGATTGCAGGACCTGAGGGGAGAGGAGAGCTGGCTGGGCTGAGAATGCACCTCTTCAGCACCAAGTCCCTGTTTGAACTAAAACAATGACAAAGTAAGTCAGTCACTCAGAGGACTTAGAGACATCAGTTAGCACCCTAATGATTTTTCTCTCTATCTTACGATGCTATATGTACAGATATGCAGCAGAATTTGGGCTTGTGGCGAGTATAACTAAATCCTTTCCCGTGCATGTAACTAAAGTGGCAGGCAGAACCGTGCTGGAGAGCTAATAAGTTGCATGCACTGGTTTTTGTTTTCAGGACTATACCAAAGTTCATTAAAAAAATAAAAGCCTCTGACTACAAGGACAAAAACGTGTTTGGGGTTCCTTTACTTCTGAATGTTCAGCGAACAAGCCACCCACTGCCTAACGGCATACTGCAAGCACTGGACTATTTAAGAAGCCACTTTCTTGACCAGGTATGAACTTGAGGCAGCCCAGAGCAGCTCTGTTCCATAAATGGATCTGCTCCAGGGAACCAGTCTCTGCTTCCAGCTTTTGTGAGGGACTTGCTTGCCTCCTAAGGCTCTGAATAGGCAGAAAGGTGTAGGTCTGAGCAGGTGGCCTGCGAGGAAATGCCAATGCTGTTTCCTTCCGGGAATACCTTTAGTCCTGTGTTGTATTTTTGTGCCTTGCCTCACGGAAAGCATCTGCAGTCAGTTCTCTTGGTGCAGGCAGTCAAGCTGTCTTCTCCTGGTGAGGTAGCATGTCTCTGCTCCCTTAGGAAGTAAATCTACCCCACAATGTAGTTACTCCCTCTGTTCTGTGGTTGCTGCTGAGTGCCAGAGCTATTGTGATAATTAATCTTGTTTCAGCTGAAACGTACCACTAAGCAGAGATAAAACATATTAGAGCAGTTCCTGTAACATATTTTTCTGGATCTGAAATCTGTATTTATCCACTAAGTGGAGATGTGTGCACGACAGTGAAAGTGTGTGTTGCATATGCTATTCCTGTAGCATAGTTGCAGAAATGGGAGACCCCGTGACATGGGACATGTTAAAGAAAGGACTTTTTTTTTTTTTTTCTGTGCTTTGCAATTGTACAGGTGTGTAATATCGTGCTGCAGTACAGAACTGTGTGCATCCTGTGAAGTAACAATACAGTTTGGTGGCACATGCTGGAGTGTGAGCAGTCAGTTTCTTCCGAAGGCAGTGTGTTTCATATTGAGGTTGTGGCATCTATTCAGTTAATATAAATAAACGGATGAACATAAATACTGTCTCAGTGATACACAGTGAAACTTTCAGCAGAAGCTTTGTTGAGGTTGAGTTCATGGGAAACTTCTAAATCTAGGTTTTGTCTGAAGCTTGATTGACACTCACATTAAAAATAAAATCATAATTTCCCTCAGAACAGCAGTTGCCCTTTGCCAACCTGCAGACGTATTAGATGTGTCAGACATGACAGATGTTAAACCTGAACCGTGTGGGTCTCACGGTCTGACTTTCTTTGCTCCAACATGGTCATTGGTGTACATTTGCTTTTGGATGAACACTTGTTGGTGTGTTAGGAACTTGCAGTTCTAATGTGTGAACATAGCCTGCTCAAGCAAACTGCCAGATGTCAATAGTAATGATTTTAAAAGTCAAAAAGAGTAATTTTGCATCAACTTAAAAGCAAGCAAACAACTTGAAAATTGGTATGTCTTTCTCAGCTGGTTCTGTGGGTATCACCCATGGTTTGCCTGGGAGGAATATCTGTGCTGCTTCTGATGATACCAAAATATTTTAGATCCCACTACCATAGGGTCTTAGCTATCAAAAGGAAAGTGAAGGATCAGTTATTTGTCAGAGGTTTGATTCCTGATGGCTCCTCTCTTTGTCTTTAATATTTTCTTATACCCGCAGGTTGGCCTGTTCCGAAAATCTGGTGTTAAATCCAGGATTCTGTCTTTAAGAGAAATGAATGAAACCAACCCAAACAACGTGTGTTATGAAGGGCAGTCAGCGTTTGATGTGGCAGATATGGTGAAGCAGTATTTCCGAGACCTTCCCGAGCCGATATTTACTAGCAGGCTCTGTGAATCTTTCCTCCACATCTACCAATGTAGGTAGCAAAAGCTATAGTTTTCCAATTCCTTGAATATCTTAATGTTCAGCTGTACAAGGCAGTGGCCAGGCTAGGACTAATGCCATGTCCCCTTGTAGTCAGAAGAGACAGGACAGGCAGGATGTTTCTGAAAAGATGAGTTCACTGTGGCTCTGGACTTAAGGGCTTCACCATCCTATGGGCCAGCTATTTGCTAACATTGTGTCTTTTCTGTTCTTTGAAGGATGAGTGTAATAACCTACGTTACAGCAGCCCTCCTAAAATGTGGTTCTCAATGGTCATTTCCTATGCAAAATTAAGAAAGAATCTAGTCCCCTTTTTCATGGTATGAAGTAGCTCCTTGTGTAAAAAGTCATGTCATATTGATGACATTTCTTTATGAAGGTGCCCAAGCGCAGTTGCTGTGAAACAGCATCTTTGCCTGGGAATGCCAGCAACTTTCTGCCTGTGCTCTCACTGTTACTACCCTTGAGACTCAACCTGAAAAAGAAGGAAATGTGAAGCTGAAATCTAGCATTGAACGTAGTTTTAAAGACGTTCCATCTCCAGTACTGTGTTGTCAAGGAATTCACTTTCAAAAAGCAGTTGGGCTGGGGAAGGAGCTTGCTGTAGGGGCTTATGATGATGTTGCTACAGGCAAGTTTCTTCTTCTTTTGAGAAAAAGTTTTGAAAGTCAAAGTATGAGATTTCTGAGCGGACTGGTTTTCAGCCTGTTTTATGTGGCTTTTATTGACATAAGTAAATGAGCGGCTGCTGTCCTGCGTAGGGTGTAGGTTTGTGAAAGTTTGGCTGGGTTTTATTTTTTTAACCTGTCAGGCTTTTAGAAATTTCTCTGAAAATGGTTTGTTTATTTGTTTGAAGCAAGTTTTCTTTTTGCATCCACAAATCCTTTTTGTAAGGAGGTCCACAGTTCCTGTGTCCAATGGATGTGGAACAGTTTTCTTCCGTTTCTTATAACCTGGCCACTGTCCACCTCCTGTCTCTTGTTTTGAGATAGAAACAGCAAATAACTGAATTCTACTCGCCCATCTTCTGCCACATGTGACTTGAGCAAGTGCTCAGATTAAAGTACTGTCTTTTGGAGATAAGAAATGTGCTGCTTTCACCAAGAAGCATGTTTTGTGTGTTCTACATATGTGCTTCTACTTGAAGGGAAAGAGAAGTGATCTTCTACCCTTTGTAGTGGTGTAAATTGGAGAAATCCTCATGATAGGGGGATGCATGGCAGGATGAACCATACCTGCTCTCCTGCAGGAGCTGTTTAGGCACACAGGCTCACTGGGTTTTAGTGTGAATTAAAATCTGTTGGCAAAACGTTGTTTGCTGAATTGAGTTATCTGAGAGCATCTGTTGTCTTAATGCCTGAAGCTGGAAGGGAAAGACAGTAGAGTAGCTATCTGCTCCAAAGTATCATTCCAGAGTAGTATTTTATGGAGAGACAAGCCCTTATTTGGATTGTAACCAGAGGCGGTTCAGGATAAATTCATTAGCATGGTGTTCAAGATAAATTGCAAGTCAAGCACCAGCATCACTTGAGTGTGAATGTGCATCTTTTGACAGGCAACAGGAGAAAACTGTACTTGAGTGATGTGACTGTGATAATGGCCTTTGTGTTCTCTGCTGTGAGCTGGAGTCACAGGAAAATGGATGAACCTACAGTTTAAATGTCCTGCTTGGGATTCTGTTGATGGATGCTTTCTCTGCAAGTCATATGTGATTTTCGTCATTTTTTTCCGTTTTCAGACGTGCCAAAGGATCAGCAGTTTCAGGCTGTCCAGGCTGCTATTCTTCTTCTCCCAAAGGAAAACCGAGAAGCTCTGAAAATCCTCCTGTTCTTTCTACGAGATGTGGTTGCTTTTGTTGAGGAAAACCAGATGACCCCAACCAACATAGCTGTCTGTCTTGCACCTTCCTTGTTTCACCTCAACACCTTGAGACGGGATAGTTCCTCCTCCTCCACGAGGTATTAGCATCTTAATGCTGGCACTGCTGCTGTCCATAGTTTTCTTTGCTAGAACAACATCTTCTGTAGCTGGCCTAGGATCAGTATCTGCTTTTAAGGGGGAGATTGTCTCAAATACCGTTGCTCAGGTCCAGCAGGAGCTGACCGCAGTGCATGCAGTGATCCAGCAGCTCATTGTCCAGTGTAGAGAACAATGGTAAGGCCCTGTTGTCACGCTCCTGACTAGTCTGCATGTGAGCTAGCCTACCTCCCTCACAACTGCTGTGTTCTTTGTGGTTGCCCACAGGTCCAGCTGCCCAGGAACCTGGCATGTTGCCCACTGTTTGCATTAAGGTGGTGCTGGCCACTGAAAATGTAGCTCCTGCACTGGCAACCTAAGCCCAGGTGCAGCTTTAAGGCCCTGTAGATATCTGGCAGATTGTAGCAGTTGCTGGCAGTAGTTCTGCTGGGTGATAAGGGGATCGTTCCTGCCAAACTGAGCCACAGGGATTCTGTAAATTTATCTTAATAAGTATCGGGGTTGCATAACATCCCCTGTTTGTACGTGCAGGGAGGAAGGTGCCCTTGGGCCAAAGTAGACAAATAATCTCTGAGAGCATTCATGCCTTATCTGGTCTCCTGAGGCAGGGCTGTTTGCTTTACTCCATGCTCCAGCGTACGGACAGACACGTACCAGGGTAGAAGAGGACAGCTGACTTTTTGATGGAAACATTACGCACCCATCAGAGTAGCGAGTTCATCACCTCACATGTGGATCTAAAGGCGAGCACTAGTTCCAAAGCAGAAGCTGTCAGATGTGCTACTGGCACCTTTCAGGATAATAATGCAGGCTGTGATTAGCACAGGGAGGGAAAGAAATCACTAAGGACTTTTCTTTTGAATGGCACAAACCATCCAAAAATGCCTAAGCGTAACTGGAGCCTAGGGCTGCCCGGCTCTCCCTGGGCTGAGCCGGCACATGGCCAGGGAGCCGGGTGGTCATTGCAAGGGCAGGTGGGGATGCGACGGAGCTGTAGTGACAGCAGGTCCTTCCTGGATTGCACTTGTGTTTGAGCTCCTGGGAGTCATACTTCAAGAGTTGTACCTCTTTGGTTTACATAAACGTTACTCTGAAATACTAGGACCAAAGATAGAAACTGAGTTTTCTCTTTGTTGTCACTGCTTAGAAAAGCCAGGATGCTTTGAAGCTTTAGCCTTTTTTGTAACTGGGCATTAATGCCATAGTGCAGGGTTCCGACTTCAAAGGGTAGGAGCTGACAGGTCTGACTTTGAGGAGCAGCGCTGAGGACTCTTATCTTCCACCCAATTTTCAAGCCATTTGGCAGGAATGCACATAGATAAAAGTATCAGAAGCCAGGATTAATGATGTCATATAATGATTATGAATTAAAAGCGGGGACTGTTTTTGAAACGTTTGGTGTGATTTGGGCCAAAGGATTTAAAAGGTTCTGCATGGGCTTTGCAGGGTATCAAAGGAGCTTGATATCTGAAGGCTACACACAAATCAGTTTGGGGTCATTGCTGTCTTTGGCCAAGCGTGTGATGATGTATTTGGGGAATAAAAAGCCTTGACTTGCCTTTCTTGGGCATACGTTCGAACTGGTCAGTACTGCCCCAGGCGCTTTCAGGATGGGCTGGGAGGGAATGCTCTCTATGGACCTTGCTGCAGTAATGTAATATAACATGAGCCCCCTACATGGCACATAAGGGTCCTTCAACACAGTGTGTTTTTGCTGAAGCTGCTGCTCCAGCCCCACAGGCAGGCCAGCTGGGTGGGCACGTTGTACTTGTGGTTCGCAGCATCTTGCTCACGCGGCCTTCCTTTTGCCTTCTTCTCTCCATAGATCTAGTCAGAGGAAGTGCAGCTTGGGGAAGCCAGACCAGAGGGAGCTGAGCGAGAACCTGGCAGCAACGCAGGGCTTGGCCCACATGATAATGGAGTGCAACAGACTCTTCCAGGTATGTCACTTGCTGTAGCAAAGCAAAAGCATGGAGTGGGTAAGGGGTGTTCCCACACTGGCCAAGGCCCCGAGCAGCCTGATGTAGGTGGCCTGCTTTGAGCAGCAGTTTGGGCCAGAGCCCTGCAGAGGTCCCTGCCAGCCCAGTTGTTTCTCTGAGCCTGTAATAGGTGGGAGTCCTGCTGACTCCAGTACAGAGAAAATGAATGTCATTGCAGATTTTACCGCAACTATTTGTAAGAGCTGTGAGAGCATTCCTCCATCCTCCAACTCCTATGGGGGTTTGACTCCCTGGGCTTGGGGCCAACTTAGAGTACCTGTGGGGCAGAGGCTGGCGTATGCTCTTGCAGGGAGGCCCCAGCCGGGGCTGACCACTGCTTCTTGTGGGAGCGGGTTGAAGTTGAGGTTTTGCTGCTGGGGCCTGGCCGGCGTGACAGCCATGCCTGTGCGTAGCCATGGACCGCAGTAATCTGGACCTGGACCTTGACCCACAGACCGACTTCCCGGCTTGACCTCGGCCTTTCCTCGTTGTTATGGACTTGCCTGGCGATCACTAGACTGTGGCTGACCCTGGTTGCTGTCACTGGACCTGATCCTGACCTCCCTTGCTGACTAACCTTCCTGGCACAACCTTGGACTGCATCACCATGGGTGTCTCTGATGATCTGGACTCTTGGCTGACCCTGG
>VYZV01011367.1:130500-150717 GCA_013401275.1 Pandion haliaetus | reverse complement strand
GCACCAGCCCAGCTTGGGGTCCAATCTCTCCATGGCATCAGTCCCCAACCTGGCCAGAGCTCCTAAGTGACCCCCCTGCCTCCACCCCCAGCCTAACCATGGTTCCCCATTTCCTCAACGGTGGCCTGAACCCCTCTGCCTGGCCCTGAGGCCCCTTGCGGTGCCCCGATGCCTGCCCCACGCCCTACAGTCAGCCCTGGCGCTGTGGGAGCTGGCCCAATCCCTGGCTGCATGGCCCCCCCAAAATAGCCCTGAGCTGCCCTCCGACCCACAGCCATCCTGCACACTCCTGCTATGACCAGGGTGCTTCGCAACAAGCGCTGCTGATGCCAGGCCTGCGAGCTGTGGGGCTGCCCGGTGTGCCCCCTGCCCTGCCAGGGGAAGGGTTTGGTGCCGAGACTCAGGGACTGCCGTCCCACTTCTGCTGGTGACCCGGAGGAGGGGCCGCAGGAAGCGCCACGGGGCGGCCTCAGCCATGCCTGTGCCTGGACACGCACCTGCCGCTCTGGACCCAGACACAGCCTCTGATGCTTGTTCCTGCCTGGTCACCGTGGCCGTTGCTGGACTGCGGCTGACGCTGTTACCGCCACCGAACGTGATCCTGCCTGGCTTGGCCTCAGCCCCTGCAACTGGGACTCTCAGTTGGTCGCCACTGCCGTTCCTGGGCCTGCCCTGTGTCTCCCTCAGGTACGGTGGGACACGGTTCTGGCTGGTGAGGCGCTGCCCAGCCCTACCCCCTGGTACTGCGCTCAGCATCCCAGCCCCCCGGAGCAGCCGGCCACTGCAGCTCCCTGACCCCCACGGTGGGGTGCTCCAGAGGGGCCTGGCCTCCTGACTGCGCCCAGCCCAGCCGTGGGAGGAAGGAGGGCATGGCCACAGCGCGGGCGCGTGCACAGGGGAGGGACAGGTAGCACAGCACGTGGTTCAGGCAGCCCCCAGCACAGGGGGCTGTCATGCTGCTAGTGTGGCACCGGAGCTAGGTCTGGTTTTGTTCGTGGGCATTGCTCAGCCAGCCCTCAGGAGCGCATGTTTGCGCAGGTGTGTGTGCTTGTTTAAATGCCAGACCTGTGCACAGTAGGTGCTAGGCACTGTCTAGCTGTGGTAGCCGAGCCCCTCCCCCCCCCCCAGCTGTCTATATGGGACATCGGACAAATAGATATACGTGTCTTTTGTATCAATATATATCTATACACACACGCGCACGCGTACATCAGCAAGCACCTAAATTAAGTGCAACACCTACTCTCTAATAGTAGCAAAACCTCATTTCTATGCTGCTTTACCTTGCACAGCCAAGCTTCCAGCAAATCCCAAAGCAAAGGCAGGAGCCATGGCCCACTGCTTTGTAGTTGGCCTTGCGGTTACTTGAGATCGATACGCACCCAGCAAAGAGGTTTGCCAACTCTGTAGGGACTCAAAACATTGGGGCTGCAGGGAAAGGCATTTCCCTTGTGTCTTCCTTGGAGGGAACATAGTTAATTGATCTGCTCCTCCCCTGGGCTTCCTGTGCCTCCAGGTAAAACTGCTGCCTGCCTACACCAGCACTGCTGGCAGCTGATGGTGCTGCTCCCCGAGCATGCAGCCTAACGCTGCTGTGCTCTGAGAAGCGCTCGGGAAGCCACCCCTTTTTTGAGGGCTGGTACAGGCCACCTGCACAGGGCAGTGACATGGACATGTGTGTTTGCTGGTAGGCAGTACACCCCGCAGGCTGGCCATTGTCCTGGTAAGCGTGTGTTGTTTCACAGCTCCCTGGTTCAGTCCCTGAGTGTGACGTTCAATCTCTTTTGCAGGTACTTGACTGTTGCCTCCCTCACTGCCAACTACCATGAAACAAGCATCCTGAGCGCCAGGGCCTCACGCTGCTGGGCGGGGATGAGACTGCTTGGCTCCCTTGAGAGCTCTGTGCTCTGCCGAGGGATGCCAGAGACGACATCAAAAGCTGGGTGACCTGTTCACACCTGGCAAGTAAGGTAAGGCAGGAGGCATGAGAGTAAGGTTGGCTCTGGGAGTGCGGGTGACTGACTGTGCTGTGGTTGGAGGGTTTCCTGGAGGTGCTCTTGGGTGTTCCGAGTTCGGTCCTTAAACGCTGCAGACTGAAGCAGAGCAGCCCTGGGCATGGGCCTGTGGGGTTTGGTTCCTGCACAGAGAATTGCTCTGAGCTGTGCCCATGACCCCTCTTGTCTGCCTCTGTGCCTGCAGCTTCTGAAGCCATGCTCCTGTTCTCTCCTTTTCTTACTTTCCTTCCTCCCCACAACCCCCCCCCCCAACAGACACAGACACCTCCCGTTGTTTAGTCCCTTTATTGTCACCCCACAGAAAACAGCTACATCCTCTGCACAGGCTTAATCCCCAGGATGTCGAATCCTTTGGCCATGACGGTGGCAGTGGCTTCGCACAGCAGCAGCCTCCACATGTTCACCTTCACAATCTGGCCTGCAAAACACCAACACAGGAGCTGGAGCAGCGAGCTGCTCAGAACTGAGAACCCCATCCACGACAACCTGGCCCTGGGGCTGACGACACAGGCTGTGCCAGCCACCTTCAGTCCTCCCACGTGGACAACACTCATTCTGCAGCAGCCAGTAGTGTGACAACGGCCTTCCCAGCGCACGGAACCCACCCCCGCTGATTGCCTATACCACGGTATGCGACACAGGCACATGCAGCACCCCTAGGCCAACACTCACCACTCTGCCTGTCCTTCTCAACGCAGTAGCAGTTGTCGTAGAACTCGGTGAAGGTGGTGGCCAGCTCATAAAGGTAGTCGCAGAGCGTGTGCAATAACAAGTCCTCCAGGATCTTCTGCAGGATCTCGGGGAACCTCAGGATGCACTTGCCCAGTTTCCACTCCTTCTCATGGTCAAGGATGAGCACCTCCTCCCTGGCTGCCTTCCGCAGCATCTGCTCATCAATATTGGCCAGGCGAGCAATAGCCCTGACATGATCCAAAACACAGTCTGCTTGTGAGGGTCCCACCGCTCAACCTGCCCCAGGGCCAGCCTGCAAGTCAGTCACACGTCTGGCTTGTCTCAGGGCTAGCACTGGCCACCCGCTGATCTCCTCACTTGCTCAGTCCTGGGTTACCAGGCCAGAAGACAGCAACCAGCCCTGGGAACGTACGGGGAGGCACTGCCCTCGGAGCGACCCAGCAGCGCACTGCAGGGGAACAGGGAGGGATGTGCTCTGGGCATGTGTGTCGGCAAGGTCAGCTGAAGCTGCCAAGCAAACCAGGGCTCAGGGTGCCAGAAAAACTGTGTGGGGTATGGCGACACCCAAGGTGAGCAGCTGCTGGAACACAGGCTCGCCCCTCTCCAACCACCGAAGTCCTCTAATGGAACTAGCAGAAACTCCCACAGTTCCCACCTTGCTAGCTAAAAGGCTGGGATGCGTGTCGCACCGGGGAGCCCCGTTTCAGATAGCGGAGGACACCATTTCCAATGACAAATAAAATCTTGCCTATGGTGCATACCAGCGTACCTGCCTTCTCTTACCAACTATCCCCAACAGCACCGACGCAACTAAGTCTCCCCACCTCTCCCTTTGCGATAAAGATGCAGAGAGCATCACAGACCAACTCCCTGCATGCTTAACCTACCTGATCCGTGTGAAGGCATACAGCAAATAGGCAGCTGTGTTTCCTCGGTCATCCAGCATCTTGTCAAAGGAGAACACGTAATCGTTTAGTCTGTTGTGGGAGAGATCTGCATATTTAATACATCCAAAAGCGACTGACGTCTGGGCAGCTTTCAGCTCTTCCGCTGTGAGGACCTGTTGCAATTTCAAAACAGGTAACAGTCAAGAGGAAGAATGCTACGTTGGTATTACAAACTGCAACACGCAGCCCTGGCCACTCAGCACGCCTCAAGGGGAAAGCCCTGGCTGCTGAGGGGGTTTTACCCCCGTGGTGCTCAGTGAAAGGCTCACACCCACTTTTCCACCTCGAGACACCGGATAACCCCATATCCTCCCCTCACTTCTCCTGTCATCAAATGGCACTGCAGCCCTGCCAAGGTTAAGGCTGACTCCCTCTACTCCTGAAGGCCTGCAGGACTTCTGTGTCCCATGATGCCATGCAGGTTTGACGCTCATACTGTGCTCCTGCTTCTTACAAATTGCACGTACATGTAAGAAACACTTGGCCCTCCTACCCTTATAGAGCATTTTGGGCAGTCCGAACGCTCACAAAACCCCTCTCTGGTGGAACAGTGCCCTGTCAGCATGGCAAAGGACTTTGTGTCTGACTCATATGAGCCCTTGGGAGATTTTCAGGGTGGTTTTTTTTTTTCTGTGCTTCCTCATGCTCCTGTTTAAAAAGAGACCTTTCGCCCCACACTGCACAGCACCAAGGAGCTACACTTCCCCTGCCTCGGACAGAGCTTGGTCGGTCTGTTCCACTCCATGTCCCTCACTGTCCAGTTCTCTCCAGGCCATCAGGATCCAAGACAGACAATCTCATTAAGCAAAGGGCTTCCAGCAAACTCAGCCTCCAAGGGAAAGGGTGAAGCCTGATGCCAAAGCCCCCTGCAGATCCCCAGCCATCCATCACCAGAAGTCACTGCTAGCCCAGCAGGCCAAGGCTGCAACTGTATGTTCTGCCACCACCTCCTGCATCCTGGGGGAGTCACCGCTGTTGCCATCACACCAGTGAGACCTGATGGTACCTGCAAGGCCAGCTACCCTGCCAGGCCCAGTTCTCCTCCGCCGTCCTCAAAAAGCTCTGCAGTACGAGCCAGAGGCCAGCATGCTGCCTGCAGCTCACATTTTCTCACTGCTGTGTATTCAGGGATGCTCTTCTTTCCCCGTGACATGCTACCAAATACCCACACTGATTGTGTGCACAACCCATGGCATCTCCCGGGTGGTTTGGCAGTGTCCATATTCTCAGGTCACATCCAGAATGCGGAAACCACAGGTCTGTGAACAAATCTGGGAAGTTCTCAGGAAAGATAAGCAATTTGTCACAACTACCTTGTCCCGTTCCTTGTCTTTCAGCTTGTCCATGGCTCTTTTCAGCCCTTCTTCCAGCAGATCTATAAGACGCACTGTATCCCCCGAACGAGTTTTGAACTTCTTCCTGAAAACACACAGCCAAAATGACCACCTGCATAAGAGGCAAAATACTCCCACAAACCATGGGAACCTTGGACAACACCCATGGGGTAGCCGGGAGGGGTGACCAGGAAGGCTCCGACAGTTACAACCATCCCAGTTCCAGAGGAGTGAGGCAGGACACAATACCAGTGCCAGACCCCTGCCCAGCCCAGCACGTCACCTTTACAACAAAGCTACAGCAAAAGCACCCAGACCGTAACGGCACGTGACCATTAGAGCACATTGCTGGTTTAGTCACACCTTCACAGAGACACAAGAACAACTCTGGAGCACAAAGGACCTGGCTTGCAGACCAGGACACAGAGGTTCTCTTCCCAAACTTTCATTTCATCCACCACAAGGCAGGTAGACAATAATGGAAATCATGGCCTTTACCGTTGCCGTCTCCCAGTGTTCACGTCAGCTTCCACTGCACATTCCACCAGTGCCCCTCCCCGAATGCCAGGCGGCAGAAGCCAGGCCCAGGAGGGAACCTGACCACAGCACCACTGACTATGTGGATCAAGGACCATGACACACAATGAAATGACACAGTTACGAGTAACAGCACGGGATGCGGTGCTTTTTTGTCAACAAACAAGAGCACGTCTCCTGCATTCACTCAAGCATCCTCTTCAGAGCACATACAGAGGAAAATCTACATCCAAAGACTTACTTGTCTTCTCCCAGCACCACTCCGAAGGCGGCATGGGCCACTCTGGTTACTTTGGGATCGTACCAGCCGATCATCTGTCCAGCTGCAAACACTGTTTGTAAATGCACCGACTGCAAGGAACAAATACCAACAACTGGTTCTCAACCCACTCCTCCAGGTACAAATTTTCTTCCCAGCTTTACCACCTTCACAATGAGACTTAAAGCGTTTTTAGCTCCACAAACAAATTCCACTTCAGAAAGGTCAACCTTTCAGAGAGTTTTCCTGGCTTACAGAAGCCGCAATTGGCAAATTCCCATCACTGCTCAGATACGGAGCTGACAACCTTGCATTGCCTCAGGTAAGGACAGAGCCAACTATAGGCAGTAGAAATCTCATTCCAGACTCATCTGTTGAGATTTAGGCTTCACCCACCTCCAGGGTCTCTCCCTAATCAATCGGTTCTAGGGGCTCTTCATGGAGACTGCCAGCCACCAAACTAGATTCACCATTACACCAGTAAGGACAAGAGTAAATATGCCAACCACACTAAAAACCCTACGGCATTCTACCTACGTTACTGTTGCATCCGCCATTCAACACACTTTCTGATGATTTGTACCAGCAGCAACAGCAGAGGTTGGCTTACTCACCTGGCCGCTATCGACAACATAAATAAGGATATCAGCCTTCTCTTCGCACAGCCTGTGTTTAAGAGCAGCTAAGTCAGATGTGTCGTATGTGTAACCTCCGTCCGACTTCATGATCGTCAACGGGACAGGGAAACCTGGGACAAACACGATCTTGCGGCCATCATCAACCTGGACAAATCCTAGAAAAGCAATGGAAAATGTTCTCTGTCATATTGCACAGGGAGGTTTGTGGGCCAGCACAGGCAGAAACACTTCCCTTCCCAGATGCTACCAGAAAGAAAAGGCCATGCACTCACATTATCAAATAATTAATGGCTCAAAATATGAAAAAAAAAACCCAAAATTGAGAACCCCCTCACCATCCAAGTCACGTTCTGTACTGCGCTTTCAGAACTCAAAAGACTATGCACAAGGAAGCAGATCTACACAGATCTGGCCTTGCCAGAAAAGACCTAATTGGATTTAACAACTCCTGTCGCTAGCATCCTGATCCATCTTTACAGCCACAGAAACCAGCATCACAAAGTATGGCATTAAAGGCAACAGAAACTCTACAGAGATGCAGCAAAGACTTAGCACAAAATCTTTCAGAGATAAGACTAGTCAGAACATTTCAGATGGTGAGACTCCAGAACTGCCAAATCCACACAGGAACACGTAAAACCGGAGACTTGTTAAGCTCCATTTGGCTTCTTGCCAGTCTCAAAGTCAACATGATCCAAAAATGCCACTGTCTTCACAGAGATTTCTCAAAGTTCTCATACAGTCACAACACTAAGACGGGGAAGTCTGTCATATATCGCTCCTTGACTATTTACTAAGGATACAATAAATTCCAGTAGCTCCCCGTGCTATTGCCTACAAAGATCACCGACAAACTGCTTTTGGTGTCGGCAAGAAAGATTCAAGCTTTCTGGAACGATACTCGTGTAAGCATCACTTCTGCTACTGCTTCCCTGGGAGGAAACAACACAAAAGATCCACTCAGGAAACGTGGCTGAGAAAGAGTAAGGGTGGGGAACATACAACTTCAAAACCATCAGTCCTAAGCCTCGCTGAATAGAGTGAGGTTACCTCACTCATCCTGAGAGCTGGAGAGTTTCCGATTCCGAGACCAAAAGCCTCACCTTTATCTTCAAATTCTTTCACGACGTCTTTCATCATCTCGTGGTAGAACGATTCCCCTCTCTCTATGAGTGTGATGTCCAAGCAGTTGTAGATTTTCTGGAACTCTTGAGGAGGGAAACAGAACAAAATACTTCCATTAAGTGCACACAGTGAGAATTAGTGGCATATGTTTACCAACGGGCATAGCAAGTCCCTAAAGACATTTTCCATCTCTTGGTCAAGCCATCAGACTAGGGTTTAGAGTGGACTCGGGAGACAAAAGATTTTGCCGAAAGCCTCTGCAGGTAGGCCAGTACTTTGGCTGTATCGGCCATTTTCTTTAAGCTTCTCATAGCAATGCAGCAGTGATTTTTAAAAGAAAATTAGAGGATGGACTCAGACGGAAAAGTGAGGAAAGCTACACTGTTCTACTGCTGAGGCATGTTCCCGAATATGGCAAAGTCACCTCTCCGTGACACGTCACAGATCAGCTCCCACGCTTTAATGAAGTCTGGGTTTTTGCTCTGCAGCAGCACCACACATTGGTAGGCACGTTTCTTAAATTCCTCCTCTGTGTCAAACCTCCTCTTGGATTCCTACGGTAAAACACACCACATGAAACGGCACCGCTTCTTCCCCTGAAACACGCTAACATTCATGACAGGCTCTCCAAGCGTACTCATCTCAAACGACAGAGAGGCAGCAGGCTTACAAAGTCCTTTGACCATGCCCCATGCAGACAACTCAATACCAAATACTGCAATTCATTACCCAGCGGCAGGTTGTTGCAATAATCTATTAACAGCGATTCAGTTCTTTTGTTTGTCCAAAACTATACTGCAACTTGTAAAGCTCCTCAATCTGCTTTTCAGATGTTGACAGAAGTGTCACACTTATTTGCTACAAATACCTTGTAAAAAGCTTGGAGATCCCCAATGGGAGGAGAAACCGTTAAGTAGTCCGGAAATTTGTCTTGGAGGTGAGCAATGAGCATTCCAAACTGGGTGCCCCAATCTCCTAAATGGTTTAGCCTTGAAGCAATCAAAGAGCGCAATAATAATGATTTCTCAAACATATGCTTTCAAATACACACATTTAAAAAAATACGTATTCTAAAAGAAGAAACACACATCATATCAGAAACCAAAACCAAGCAACCCCTCCCAGGTTTCACTGCAATGAAGCTGTTGCCCATCTTGATTCCTAACCCTGCTCCACTTGCTCAGGTTAGTATTTTACCACACATAAAAGGCTATTTGTTATGTGCTTATGACCAAAGACCAATACAGACCAAAGCACGGAGATAGGTATTGCACAGATTTAGCCAGACAAGCCCACCACCCCCCAAAACCAACGCTCACCTCAAAACATCATAACCTGCAAATTCGAACAGTCGGCACATACTTTCTCCAATGATAGTAGACCGCAGGTGGCCCACATGCATCTCCTTTGCAATGTTAGGGGATGAAAAATCCACCACCACCTTAGACACAGTACCAAAGGAAAAAATGAATAAAAGGCAGCAGTCAGGACCACACCCCGTGTTTAATCTGGGTTTTGTTGGGGTGGGGGGGCAGGGCGGAACAAGGCTCCCCTCCGCTGACCCTCGCACCCTTTGCTGCCAACAGCACACAGCAACAGAGAAGGCCCAGCGGGGACATCAGAGCAGGCTTCCAGCCTGGGGCTCTGCTGCACCTGCCCAGCAGAGGGTCAGGGATCACTCCCAGACTGACCTCGGCACAACACGCCGTCCCCGGGGCGCCCGGTCCCTCACCCCCCAGAGACACACCAGGTACACGCGGCCCATCCCACGGCCCCCACTCCCTACGTCACATCCCATTGACTCTGCTCTAACAACCAGCTGACGTGGCCACCGCTCGACAAATCACTTCAGGGGGGAATTTCAAAGCTACCTGCAGTGCGGCACGTTTCATCTGTACGGGAGCAGGATGCCTATGCGCGTACTGCCGTACCTTTTTCCTTTTGCCAACAGCCGGTGGTTGAACTCCATTCATCAATAAACTGCTCAGCTGCTTTGACACAAAATCCTTTCTCAAGTGGACATTGATAAAACCTTCAGAGGAGAAAACCAGCAATGACTGCTGGGGTTGCAGAAGCGCCCTAAACCACTTTTTGTTTCCTTCCCCCTTGGATTTCTGCTTCCACGCATCAAAGACAAGAGCAGATGAAGTTAGCTTGACAAAACAAATTTTTCAGTGACAGGACAACAAAGCTGTCACTAGAAGACAACTTCTGTTCCCAGATTACAAGAGTCTGTTTCACACCACCACGGCCTTTGCTGCAGGAGTTAGATGCTGCAAGCTAGTCCACTGACAGAACTCCTTTTTGCACACTGTCACTCAAAGGTGAATTTACAAAACCACTTTTTTATGAGAAAATAAACAAACTTGCAGAATGCAAAACCAAATCCTGCTTTGTCTCCTTTTTTTTTTAAATTAATATCCTAAAACATATAGTTTCACCTGGGATAATCCATGCTTGTGGGACGACACTGCTTTACTTCTCCTGCTTCACAGAGCTAATGAACAAGCTTCTGCCCAAGCACTCGAAGGGCTGTGCCATGTGATTTTGTGTTTATGCTGAAGCCCTAAGGAATATGAGCCCTTGTATTTCTTCCTGGGTCACAGGGACAAAACAGATGCAACGATTAACAACCTCCATGCTACTCCAGCATCTCAGTGCTGAGAGGACAAGGTCTCCTCATCATGCAAGCAACAGGGAGAAGGGCGTATCGATTTGTGCTGTGATTTCATGATTGTGGCCTGATACCCATCACCAGTGTTTGAAGGGGAAAAGCTGGTCCCTTAAGGATCAGTGGAAAAAACTGCCAATTAAAGGGCTCAGGATTGCACTTGCCAGTTCTAATACAAAGGTAGATTTGTTGCTGCTGCACAAGTCTGAGGGCTACAAAGCTCACCAAGACAGAGGCAGCCAATTCTCCTTGTAACTGCAGTTCTAAATCACAAAGTAGTTGAACTCAACTCGGCTCCCCTGATCACCATCCAGTATAAAATCACCCTATCGGCATTAAAACATACAAAGGGTGTAACATGAAACTATCTTACCAGGACCGGCAATTTCAACCTTCTCGATGCATTCGTTGGCAGGAATATTTTTTGTTATTTTCTCAGCAATTTCTCTTGGGCTAACCTTCTGTTCCTTGGTTTTGAGCAGTATCTGAAATGCAACAAGACCACCAAGTAGAATTCAATCCTCCAAAACATTCTACAGAGCGAAACAGAAAGCATAGATACTGCGACACTGAAAGAGCCTCGTGATCCTTTAGCTTCATAATGCAGAGACACACACACAAAAATCTCTCTAGCAAATTTTACAGATTAGATCAGCTCTCTCCACAGAGCAGAAGTCTTAACTAGATCCAACACGTTCACGCCCTTCTGCAAAGGGCAATTAAAGGGTAGTTCCTATGTCAGAAGAAAATCTTCCCGGCTATTTTTCAAAACTTGTTAAGTGGTTTGCAAATTTGTATTTCTCTAAGCTAGTAAAAGGGCCAAACTCTTTAAAGATCAACCTAGCTGGCACAGTCTTCGCATTGTTTCAAAATCCTGTTCATCATTCTTACGGGTATCCTCAGCTCTGCCAGCATTCGTATTTGAAGTTTTGAACCGTGCCTACAGTAGATGCCGAGTGTGGTTTCAAAGCAAGTCTGCTGATTTACGATTAAAAGCATCCAAAGCAAACTGCCTTCAGTCCCAACTTAGACTCAAACTCAATAAACAAATAAGTGAATAAATAAATAAAATCCAAGCAACCAAAGATAATCCTAACACTGCCCAATCTTCTTCAAAGAGCATCAGAAAAACTGCTGGTAAAGTAGCCCTCCTTTTCCCTCCAAAGAAATGGCCCACTGTGAGGAACTCGAGTAACACGATGCAAGTTCACATGCAATGATAGCATCAGAACGGTTTGGGCTGGAAAGGACCTTCGAACATCATCTAGTCCAACGCCACAATTTCCCTGCCCGTTCCCAAAGCATCTTCTCACCTAGCTTTTTGCAAGTCTTACAAAAACCCCCTTTAGGAGGATTCTGTGAGCTAGCCCAACCCGTCCCTTGCAAAGCACTACATTCACGCTGTATAAAATTACAACTATTTGTTTCTGAGCACATGATTTTCCATTCTTACTATGATGTGTTTGAAAATAATCCATGACCTCACTGCCATTCAGGGCCACAAAGAGCACGTACCTCTTTGTCAGCTTGGAACTTACACTCACTACTGCTTGTATTTGCTAACTTGCAGTCTGCTGCAAAATGTGACTTCAAGTTTCAGCTTCCTGTTTAACCTGTCATACAGTTGATCGTAACAGGATCCTGACGAATGGGCAAGAAAAGAAAACCTCCTTAGCCTTTAATGCTACTCAAAGTGCAAACTGCAGGAAAAATAAACGCAAAACCAGATTATGGGCATGTTATACCAGATTACAGGCGTGTTACCTGAATCATTCCAGGTAAACGGCGACCATACTCCTATTACTCTAAGGAGCAAGCAGAGCTCCTGGCTCAAACCCCAGGCATTAATATGCTAACGAGCTCCCAGGGAAACAATATGCATTTGTGAGGGCTGTTTCCACACCGGGGCACTGCAGGGAGAGGTTGCTGCCTGGCACGTACCAGTGCTGCCTGCGCGTCAGGGCACCTCCTGCTCCTCTGGCAGTCACGGTGAGCGGTGTTCCAGCTCCGTGCAGGGGACACCCTGGGGGAGCCAGGCTCTACGGGGAGACGCGCACCACAGTCAAGTCCCGAAAACTTAGGCTGACAGCAAGTACATAACCTGCTGCTCTCAGAGGGAAATGACCGAACTGCGTCCCCCAGCTCTGCTGTGCTGACACGCTCCGAGTATGCTGCATGTGTGAGTATTGCCAAGCTCAGGCCCAGCTTACATGGCGTGCCTTTCTAGGGAACAAACTCTATAGCCAAGCCCAACACTAGGAACCCTTATTCACCAGTACCGCTGACAATCTGGAACTTGAAACCCTGGCTTGAAGGGGACCGCTCAGACACTGAGTTATGTGAACAACGTCAACACTGAGAAGCCAGGACTGCTCGAGAATCCCAACCGCGACCTAATTGGGGTAAAGCAGCGGTCAAAAAAATGGCAAAGCTCTGAAAGCCCGTGTCAGCGCAGTCACCCAGGGTGCTCCTCTGGCTGAAGCCCAGTCACAATGTGCTAACGAGACCAAGGGAAGACGACGCATATTTGCGAGGGCTGTTTCCGCCCTGGCACTTCAGACCAAGAGCCTGCTGGCTGGCACGTATCAATGCTGCCCGGGAGTCAAACTCATTGTAGGAGGACAACAGACACAGCGGCTGCAGATGACAACCTGGGAGAGTAGAATTTCATGCGTGTCGGTGCAAGCTTGATGTCAAAATTACCAGTCTAATAGATTAATAAAGGTGAATTGACAACACTTAAAAAAACCCAAACCAAACAACAAAACCAAAACAAGTTGCTTCTGTTGAGATTGCAAAATAAAAGATCTGTAATTACAGAGAGTCCACCTGTTCACTCAAAGGCATCAGTGCATTGAAAGTTTGGGTGCTTTAGCACCTAAGCTAGAATGCACCACCTTCTTTCTCCCCCACCTCCTAGTTTTACTTCAGCGCAGACCCAGCCCACTGAGCAACTCCTGAAGTGTGTCTCATTCTGTTTGAGTCCTCTTTGGCCAAATACCTTCCGGAAAGCAGCAGTGCCATAATTTTCCAAGTAATACTAGCCAGGTTAAAAACAAACCCTCACTCCTTCCTTTACACACACTTAACAGGTGTTCTGTAAAGCGGAACCATTCCTACAGTTGCCTGAAAACCTCCAAGATCAGAACACTGTAACAAACCCCCCATGTTTCCTGCCTTTTGCTCGATTAGAAGAAAATATAGATGCCACCAACCGTGGATGTGGGGATGCCCACACAGCCAACCCTCAGCAAACGCTTGGATAACAACAGCCAGTAAGATAGTAACGTAAGCGCTCAAATCCGTCTGAAAGAGCATTTGTCACAAAACTGAAAATGCTTAAAGGAGCACAACAGTATCAGCCAAATTCGGCCGTAACCAGGGAATTAACAAGAGACTTCTGAAACAAGGAGTCAGAGCAGCAAGAAGGACAGCGCCTGAGCAGTCGTCGACACCTGGCTGGACACTGTGAGAAGGCGTAAAGGCCCGACAACGACCTGCGCTATCGGCTGTCGCCAGTGGCCCACGCCAGAGCTCGCAGAGGGCAGCTCAGGATGCAGCACACAGGGACCCGCGCCCCACCCGGGCGCAGGGGGGAGCGCCTGGGCCCCTTCCCACCGCCGCGTGCATTAGCCGGTGGTAGGAAGCTGCAGCAGCCACCCCAACAGGAGGTGTGGGCAACGAGGGGAAGCTGCGCTCCCAGAGATGGGGCGCGCGTTCGTAACCCACCTGCCCTGCGAGAAAGGGGGCTGGGCGCACAGAACCCTCTGCAAATGCCTGTGGGGACATTATACTTTCCTGGCATTACAGAGGAGTATTTAGAGATCTGTAGGTGTTTATCAACATTTCGTAACTGTCCAGAATTGTGATTTATTGTTTTGCTGTATTAGTTCCAAATATGTAGCTCACTAATTGGTAGGTTAACTGCACATCATTAGTAAATCAATGCAGCACTGAAATCCTAATTTGATTTAGATCCCATGAACTGAGCAGTTTTTCTGTGTGATGCACTTGTAACTCTCTCATACCAGTCATCTAAACAGAGGTTTAAAGGTCTACTCTGTGAAGGCCAATGCTTCCCTTAAAATGCTGTTAGATACTCACTGAATTCTCAGCCCAGAGGCCTGCAACAAGCCTGAAACAGGTCCAGTATTGCAACTGTCACTGTGCTGTCTATCACTTAGCTTCCAACAGACAACAGCCCCATTTTTTTCTTCTCTTTGTAAGATTGTTTGGATTTACCTGTGTTATGCCCATGGCGCTGTTACACTGGTAATCCCCAAATTTGGGCTGCTGACTTGGCGTCACCACTAATGGAGGGTTTTCTAAATCTGGGTAGGCAGCCTGAATAGCAGCTCCAAAGATCTCCTGAAGACAGCTGTTGATATTAATCATGCTTCTTGCTGCTTTACTTCTTTCCTCCTGAAGGCTCTGAAAAAACAAAATCCAGAAGGGTAAATTCACAACATCTGAGGAACCGTTACATCCTACTTTTTTCCTTGGCTGCTTGGCAAAGCATGGCTGACAGATTTGGCTGACACCTCTAGGCAGAGGGGCAACATATGCAACATAAAAACCATGTGATTCAAGAGCTGCTTCTCCCTTTGAACCTCCCAGCACAAACACTTCCCCTGAATGCAGGGCTGCATTACTTCCCACACCTTTGTCAGCCATCCTGGTAGAGACCTTGGCTGGGTTGCCTGTTACGTGACTAGCTGAGACTTGACGGTGTGGGTCTATTAACCTACGGACATTTTTCATATAGTAGGTTTCTGTTTAAGACATCGCTTATTTAGCTTGTCTTAATGAGAACAAAAAACACATGCTACAGCATTAATTCTTTATTCCTTTACCTTTTGAAGGAAATTTAACCGATACTTAAGTTTTGCGTTTTCGTCTCGCAACCCTTCCAAACTTGGGGAGACTCCCAAGCATCCAAAGTTCTTCAGACGCTCAATTTCTGCTGTTAACAACTTGATCTCGTTTTCCTGAAAAGCAAATTAAATCGTCACACAGTAATTCCTGGAGTGGGGGGACAGAAGGCAAGGAGCGACAAGATCTCAGATACGGTTCTGGTTTTGCCTCATAAAAGTAACAGCAATGACATACAAGTTGAATAATTCCAAACAATTAAAGTTTAAAGGTGGTTTCTATTTGTGTCAAAAACAGGGATCCTGAAATTCTTAGCGAGTCAATGAGCTAATAATCTCACCAATATCAAGACAGAAGTGCAAGACAGACAACAGGTCAGGCTAATAAAATATATTCCCAAAATAAGCACTTTCTCCAGCTTTTTTAATCTAATAAAGATGTCAAATGATTTGACTCAAAATTCCCTAACGCCTCCTTCAGCCAGTTTCACCATCTCATAGGCCACAGTTTCTCTTCCGCAGGTTGAAACCACAATCAGTCACGCAACTCCAGCAAGCTCAGACACCAACTGGAGACAGAAATGCGAAGAGGTACAGCGTGCTGCTTCGTAGGGGAATCGATAGGGCCTTTTCTGCAGCGTGCACTCACTTCCACCTTGCCACCCAACCTCTCCTTCCCTACCTCCAGTGCGGCTTCTCCCTTAAAACTGACGTAAGGCATTCAGGAGCAATCAGGAATTTCAGGCAGACCTCTGTGCTCCAAATAAACAAACTTCCCTGCGCTTCCCTGTGCCCCTCCAGACTTCACAGCCTGGGACACAGACAGGCAAATGCTTCAACAGGCCGCCTTAGCCCAGTGGCTGGAGGCTGCTACAAGGAGCAGTATTTTTCCTCATCCCATCCCCTAAAGAAACCAAATATCTGAAACTTCAACTCTGTCGTCCATCTCTTGTCCTCCCTCGTGGTAGGCTTTGTGCCCATCAGCCACAAACGAGGCTCACAAGTAGAAGACTGGAAGCTATTGAAAATTTAAGTGACCCAAATGCTGCTATGGAGGGAGAGGCAGCTAGAAGAGGCAGTGAGCACTCCCCACCCTGCCTCGCCAGCCCCTCATCCGACTCATTTAGGCTCTCCTCTACCAGAACTCCCACAGCAGGACGGAGCTCAGGCCATTACTGTAGTCAGATAGGCCACCAAACCTTATCAAGAAGGGCTCATTTACTTTGCAGCTCTTGAAACAATCAGAATATTTAATTAAGGAAAAAAAAAACCCGGCCATCAACTGTTCTGGTTTTGTATGTCCACCTGAGTAACACCTCCCACAAATGCCACTGTAACTAACTGCAGATGCTCAAAAAGCCTAAGCTGAGCCAAAACAATCTTAAGATTGGCCTATTTGTGGCCCAAGCTGAAAATCAGTACTTTTGAGGTCATTCTTCATTTGTGCTTTGGCTTCCAGCACACTTCTTTTACAGCCTCACGGACTCCTCTGCTACGGGAGAAGAGGATGATTCCTGCAGATTCAGATGTGAAGAAACAGGACTTTGAGAAAAAATACCTTTATCAAAATCTCTGGTTTGGCACTTAGCCAACTAAAAATCATTGAACGGCATAGCTGTATCTCAAAAATAACTCACTTCAAATAGTCCACTGCAGCTTTTCCTTTTGCAGCCTATTCTTTTTTTAACCCAAGGCAGATGCCCCCCCTCCCCCCCGCCAGCCTGTTTTTTTCTCACATACATATACACACCTTCTCCCATATAACCAACAGAAAATATGTATTTTTTTTTGTTTTCAACTTTTCTTACTGGCCTGACCTGGTAGCATTTCATGTAACTTACAGACCCATTTGAAAAACTTTCAGACTGAACTTCAAGTTTAAAATAGCACCAGAGAGATTTCATTGCATTGTTTTACAGTTGTTTCGCTGTAAGTTTAAGTAGTCGTTTCTGCTACAAACTGACTTAAAGGAACACTGGAGCAGTGACATATGCTTTAAGAAAAGCACAAAGGTATCTTCTACTCTTAGTATCACATTATCTGTAAATTCTGTGTCCACCCAGTATTACCTTCTCTCTAGCAAAGTCACCAGCTTCAGGACAGGTTAGCAAGACCCTTAGGAGAGTTTTGCATTGAGGACAAACATTGTCCAGATGCAGAAATTTGCATTCTGCTTTTGAAACGAAAATCACTACATATGCAAGCCAACAAGCAGCTCACACGTAATCCTCCTGCATTACAAGAATCCCCCAAAGCTACAGCCACCGAGATATTTCAGTACCATTGGCAAACTTTACAGAACAGAAATTCGTTTTGGATTTTCCTCCATAATCACAAATGCCTCTGGCCACCCAAGTTAAGACTCACAGGGGGCGAGATGACCAGTATCTTACTGGAGCTTCTTTCCATAGACTACAAGAGAGGATGAGGAAAGAGGTTTATCCACGTGCATGGCCAGAACCCAGAACAAGGGTTCTGGGGAATCACTGACCCCTGGGGCAGACATCTGGCCCAAACAGCTTTTCCCACACAAATACAGGGTGACAGTTAGTATCCTAATTGCTTGGATTTAGCCAGAAGGTAAAAAACTCCTAAAACAATGACACAGTTCATTAAGTCTCATCTACTTCTTTCCCATGACTGCACCAAACCAGCAAGTTCACAGCACAGACACCTGCAGAGAGGAGGCATTCAGGCTGGCGCCATTTCAGATTTGACCAAGCCCAATGTGTCAGCCCGGACTGTCTCATTTTCCTATCATGTTGCGTGCTCCTCTTCTTCAGAGTTTCAGTAGCTGTCCCTATGTTACTTGAGTGTGAACTGAAAGCAAAAGGTTTCACCGTGGGGGCCTAGCTGCCTACCCCAATATTGCTGCTGCCACTTAAGTCTCCCTTTTTGTGCTCATCAATAATGAACTTTTCATTCAAAACCACCTAGCAGAAAAGCCTGAATTCAGCAATGATTACACTGAGTTCCAGAATCGATGGGGTTAAGATCACAATAGCCGGGCTGGGACAGCCGCAGGGCTGAGTACAGCTAACAGCTCCAGAACTGGCAACAAGGCCACCTGGTTCACGGGCCAGTCAAGAGGGGAACGCCATTCGTGACCCTCCTCTCTCTGGTGACCAGTGACAGGACGCGAGGAAACAGAATGAAGCTGCATCAGGGGAAGTTCAGACGGGACATTAGGAAAAGGTTCTGCACTGAGAGGGTGGTGGGTCACTGGAACAGGCTCCCAAGGAAGTGGTCAGGGCACCAGGCCTCTTAGGAGTTCAAGGAGTGTCTGGATGACGCTCTTAGTCATGTGGTTTGGTTTTAGGTAGCCCTGCGAGGAGCTAGGAGTTGAAACTCAATGATCCTTATCGGTCCTGTTGCCAAGCTCGCCTGGAAAAAGGTCTTTAGACATTTGCGTGTTATAAATGCCCCTTATCACAGTGACCTGTGATAACGCTAATTCTCTAGCAAATCACCTATGAACGCTAGATGTTATTAAAGGGTTACTATAAATTCTACGCTCTTTCTGAAAAACACTACATTAAACCACAGATACCCTTTGTAACTCCTCTCTCACAGTACCATCCAAGTGAGGAGAGAAGACAACACCAATACACCCCTGATCTACAAAACATGTGACTGAGAAAAGGAAGGAAAAAGCTGCTCTTCCGGACATAAAGTGTCACCCCCTGGATTATTCTACCTGCACAGCCCTGGACATATCACAACTTGTCAGTAAAGGGTCATACCTGATGACCACCTCACGAGAAGCTGCAGGAATTACATGAGGCCATGCTGACATCTCCAAGGGCTCTTTGGTCAGCTGAGTGCTAGAAATCTTCCCCTCACCTGTGAATACAAGAAAACTGGAGCTTTTTCAAGAGGACTAACATCATCCTTACATTTTCCCTTAGCACGTAAGAATGTCTTCCAAGGACCCCACCGAACTACCATGAAATTTGCATAAACCTCTCTCTCTGGACTGTAAAGTGGTAGTGCTTTTCTCCATCACAATTAAACAAAAAGAGAGAAAATGGCCTGAGAAAGCATGGCAGAGGGGTCACAGCACCTCTCTTCCTTCCCCTCCTGCTTGCTTCCTGCACAGTTTGTATCTCTGCTACTACTTTGCCAAGCCTTTGCTGAGCTGGCTCAGTGCAATAACTCAGCACACACTCTTTGTTGGGTTACCTTCCCGAAAAGCTAATGATTACTGCCAGCCGGCTCACAATGGGCTCCAGGGCGTGCTGGAGCTGGCACCAGGGAGCACATGGCTGGGAGCGAGGTGACAGGTAGATTCAGGCTCAGTAATTCCACGTGGCCTCCTTTAGCCTCCTGGAGTTAAAGAACTGAACACTGTCCCTCTTGCTTTGCTTCAGAGTGACTGGGATTTGTTTGTGGACTGAAGACCAGACAGCAGTGACAGCAAAGGGAGAACCACCTTGCCACAACGCCCGAGATGAACTTCCTCTCCTAGCAGCCACAAAGGAGAAATGCAAAAACAAAGGCCAAAAGAAAAGAAAAAAAAAGTTGCAGAGATTTAAAAGCCAGATTTATTTTCTCAGTATTTTATGGCAGTACCCATCGTATGTTTGAATTCTGAGAAGAAAACATACTGAAAAGTTGCTCAAGAACACATGTGTACGGTAGCCAGAAAACCATGAGCCAAATGTCCAGAACCTCCGAGTTACACGCTCCTGGGGCACCATATGAGAAGTTAACCTGTAGGACTCAAAGTTTTCCTGAAGCTGCCTCTGTACTGTCGGTACCACTCATTGACTAGGATAGACTTGGCGGTCCGATTTATTTATTATTACTGCAGCCACTGAAAAGGGAAAGGGGTCGTCACCGCCTTTTTTCCCCAACCCAAAGCACGTTATGGTTGCAATAACGCTGTGTTAGACTGCCATTAGCACACCTGCCCTCCAGCAGGTCCTCTGAAAGCGCTTCCCTGGCTGCTCTGGGCTCCCAGGACCCTCCGGGCCCGGGGGCAGCCCCTCCCGAGGACGGGACACCCTCCTGCCCGTCGCCTCGCCCGGCCACCCCAGCGAGCGAGGCCGGTAACACAGCGCGCCGCGTTTGGCAGCTTCCTGTCGCTTTTTATTACCCCAGAAGCTTTTTTGGTTTTTTTTTTTT
>VYZV01011367.1:93667-129869 GCA_013401275.1 Pandion haliaetus | reverse complement strand
GGGCGCGGCGGGGCCCGCGGCGACAGTCGCTGCCGTTCGAAATCCACGCGGCGGTTTTGTGACCCAAACCAGCCACGCCAAAGCCCCCGTGTCAGGTGTGACCGAGCCCCGCTTGCAGCGCTGAACCACGTATGAGAAACCTCCAGGCCCCACGGGGTGGGTAGAAAATGGAGGCCCGACGTTCACCCCCTTACCTCCTCGCCCCTGCTGGCCGAGGGCTGCCCGCGCCTCCTCGGAGCACTGGGGCACCCAGTCACCAGCGCCCGAAGCGCAGTTGCCTCCGCCATTAGCAGGGGCACAGCGAACTCCTGGGGAAAGGCAGTAAATGGACAGGGGCAGGGAGGAAAAAGAACAGACGCTGCCGGTTACAGCGCCTGACGTGAGGTGGGGGTTGCAAGTCCTCGGGGGATGGTGGCGAGGAATGTTCCTCGGGAGAGCCGCGAGCACAGCAAGGAGAGGCTTGGCGCAAAGGTGCCAGGGCTGGGCTTAGCAAGGCATCCAGTAGCTCTTACCCAACTATGTGCAAAATAACATTTTTCTGTAACTACCCAGGGAGCAGGGGAGTTCCGTCTCTGGCGCCTTTAGTAAAACTTGTATTTAGAACAAAAAAGAAAATCGCAGGAGCACCCGAGTTACTCCAGAGCGTGTCCTCCAGCTGCCTCTCAAAAAATGCCTGGTCTGAAGGACTTGCAGAGCAAGACACATTAAAAGCTATTTAATTCCAGCTAGTGACAGAACCCCCCCTCCGCCACCGAGTTGCCAGTTGATGAGAAGATTCACGCAAGACAAAAAGCGAGAAAGCAGGTTTGTCCAGAAAGGTCACTTTATTGGAAAAACCTAAAAGGGACTTAAAACCTGCAGCCCTCCTCCCACAGCAGTGGTTTCAATGGGCTCCCCAAGTTACCTTAACAGACCCATTAGAGACATGAGCTGCAGTACAAATGTTAAAAGTGCAAGTATCCTGAACTTCACACCCACTTTTACGACCTGGCAGGAAACACAAAAGCTTCACAGCTCACAGAGAATTCGTTCACAGCACTTGGCAGTCAAAACTGGCTCCCTGCATTCCCCACAGGGTACAAAAAACATCACTCAGAGGAGAGTCCGATGCAGAACATCATACAAGGTAGGGGTGAGGTTGCTTCAAATTTATTTTATTGCAGTAAAACCTCTAAAAGGTAGAGCTGTACAAAAAGTCTAAACAGCATTATTTAAGAATAACAGCACCTTACGCTGCATTTGTTCTTATTTAAAATTCTATTTCCCAAAAATACATTCCTAAATATACAAACTATACAATCTTGTCACTTTAATGCTGGTTTCTGTGATGATATAACTTTAACCTAAAAATCTTCAAAACATCCACATACTGACAAAAGCTCTAATATACAAATGCCTTGGTACCTTCATAATACCACATAAATAACTTCAAAACCCAAACTGCATTTGTAGAATTGTCCGGCAAGCAAATACTTTATGGTGATCACACATCGTCTGCAGAGAGCGTTGGAATGTTTATCCTTGGCCGTGTGAAAAACGCCATCTTCTCTCTACAAGAGGACGATCGGTTGTTAATGCAACGGAATTCTGGCCAGAAATGTCCATCATCCACATTAAAATTTATCCCACCAGCTGTCACCACAAGGAGCAGCAGCACGTCCTCTCACAACCTACACCTCTTATTTACATGTAAAGACATGAGGCGCCCTTGCAGTTAAAACTCACAACACTGACCTTACCAAAAAGCCGTTTCAGAAAGGCTCAGCCTTTTGTCTCTCTAGGCATGTTACTTAGGGAAGCAAAGGGCTGCTTCTGTATGAAACAAAGGATTTGTGAATTTGTTGCCAGGTGGGGAATGATTTGGGGTACTGCTGGTTGCTTTGAGATCACACGGAGAGCTGCGGCTAGTTTCCCCAACTCTCAGACCTTATACTTTGATACAAAAATGTGGAAGTTTTTGTTTAAGCAGAACAGTTAACTACTTCTACAAAGATTAGCTTTCCTCATCAGCATCTTAGTCATCCACAGAAACATCATGGTAGCAGTCAATTTTTCCCCCCCTTTACCGGTGACCTGTCATTACCTGAATGACTGTACTTCCAGAGGCTCCTTCCGACTCTGCCCTCGCAGCCTGTGGACATCCTTGGCAGCAGCTCTCATCATTTTATCAGCCTTGAGCTCACACTTGTGTTCTGTTTTTTCCACCTAAACAAATAATGGAAGAGAGTTGTGCCGTGTTTCCAGGGCGCATCATTTTATCCCAACTAATCTCCAAATACAGAAGTATTTCAGCTGCAGGTCTGAGGGGTTTGGAAGCTGCTGACTCTGGAAATCACGAGCCACAGAAGCTAAAGTGAAGGCTTGTCAGCTGACCATTGTAATGGAGAGAGCTTTTTGCGAGGTCGTCTTCCAGCCCTTTGGTAAAAATTACGGGTGCTATCTGCACCTTCTTTGTATCCTCCTGATCTATTTTTTAAGCCAGCTCATGCAAGAACGTGACAACCCATGTTCCAGCTGTGCCCCAAAGAGCACCTTGTACCAACTCACCCCTACACCTGGTGCCATCATAACTTAGTTTCTGCCTGGTGTCAGCAGAGGTGCCCTGATAAATCACCAAAGTTGAGAAGGAGGCCTGTACACGAGGAGGAGCATGACGTAGACAGAGTAAGGTAAGCGCTAACCATGACACGCCACACCTACTACAGACTGGGAGGCTGCACTTGACAGAACAGATGGCATTTGGGACTTCTATTTGCACCTGCTCTAAGGCAGGAAATCTCTGTGCTGGTAAACACACGGGTTTGGGACTAACAGCACTCTGCAGGAAGTAAAGAGAGGACAAACTCCAGCAAAGAACGAAAAGTGCACCACCTAAGGGATGAAGATAAATAGCTATGGGATAATACTTTTAAAAAAACCAACCAACCAACCAAACAAAAAAACCCAAACGTGACAGAAGGCTGCCCACCTTGCTCATCAACTACCCAGGCTTATTCAGACATTTCTGGAGCTTTACCTACCCTATCTGTAAATACATTCCTTTTGAGGCTAATGTTTTTTATTTAAACGCTCTCCAGAAAAGTGATAATGCAATGAAGGACAACTTCCATAAAAGCAAACAAAATTGCTAATGAACTGTTTGTTGAAATTCTTGGTAATTAGTTCCATCTCCTTTCCATCCCTGCCCTGCAGTCCACCCTTCGTAAGCAGAAAGATAGATACAATTAAGCTCTTAAAGCCAGAAAGTCTGCTATCATCTGACTTATATTATCGCTTCATATGCACAAGGATGCTATTCTAAAGCCAAGTGTCATCCATGCACAAGTTTTATGCAGCCATTATTTCTCTTAGAAGAAGCAAGAGACATAACTGCTACCTTCCTAACCCTTGCATCTGCGGGAAGGCAGGCACAGACTCTGCAGTTTGCAAATACCACACCTGAGGATAGCCAGACACTCAAGGACTGCAGCTTCCATTATCAATCACTTGCTTGACGGCGCCCTAAGTGGAAGACACGTGTGACTGTAGTGCTAAGGCTTCATTTCCTGACTGTCTGAAGTCCCCCGTTTCTCAAATCACGTTTCTCAAACATGTTGAATAAAATCCAAAAGCAGGTATTACTCACTCGTTTTTCCACTAGCCTCAGCAGCAGTCGGAATCTCTCATCATCCTTCACCCACTGCGGCAACTCTTTTTCACCCTGACTTTGAGCTTGCTCCAACTCTTCCTTCAGTTCCCTCAGCACCAAGATCTCCTGGACTAGCCGATCATGCCAGGTTTTCGAAGCTTGCAGGTCCAGCTCCAGGTCTAGTGACGTGCGGATTAGGCGCTCTGTACCGAAGGACTTGATTGAAGGCTAGAAAAGAAGGGATGTATGAACACAGTGATGAGAACTGTCCCAACCACTCCCCCATGAAGGGCCAAATACATCATAAGCCCATTTTTCCAATACTTCTCTTTGCACAAAACATCTCTATTGATCCTGCTTTCCAATCCGTCTCAAGACAGAAAGCACAAGCTCAAACAAGTCTTATACATAGGCCTTCTGATTTCGGTGTTTCCACTAAATATCTTCCTTGGCAGCTTCTCCAGATCAAACAAGTCTTGCTTGCACACCTTGCTCCTATGTTTAATGTCTCATCTTCAGATGAATCCACCTGTGTTTGTTTTTTTCCAGTAACACATTATGTTGCCTTCTGCTAGTTTCAAACACAAACCGCCTCAAGAAAACCCTCTCCTTAGGAGCTCAGCATCAGTATTCCGGGGGAATTTCAGTGACTGCCATCACAATGGGCACAGGGGTTCATTGTGTGCCACAGAGTCACTACAACAGGGTCACTTGAGCATCTGAGACATCGTTCTCCTCACCCGCTTCCCCAGCACCTCACACTTACTGTAAGTAAGAATCTCACAACAATAAACACAGCAAAAATCTTTGTGCTACTGCTGCTCCGACAAGATGGAAAATACCAGGAACCATCTTCCTAAATTGATTGATCTAAATGAACTCCAACTTAAACATTCCTGTCATATTCTGATATATCAAAGAAAAGTAGCCTTGAGAGACTTCTCGCACACAAAGAAAAGGTTCTGAATGAAAGCACATGGCAACCGATATATGTTTGCAAATTCTTCCTTTAAAACAGTTTTCCGGTGTTTGCAAGTGTCTACGCTAGAGAAAGAAAAATAAGTGGTGATGTTTTTACCCGTTTCACTCTGACACTTCGTCTCTCCATTGCATTTCGTATGAAGGGAGGCTTTTTGGATAGCGTTGAACTGTCACTATCACTGCGATTCAGCTGAAAATGAAAGCAAACCCCATACTTTTCATTAAAGAAATACAAGCAGTGCATACACACATTATTAGCAAGATCAGAGGGTTCTGTAAGTGATTATAGGCAGTGACGTAAGCAGAGACACAAAGTTTTGTGAAAGACTACAGCGGACAGCTGCCACCCCAATCCGAGTGCACAACATGCAATCCATTTGGCATGGCCAGATCCTGCCACAGGCCTTGAACTCTGTCCCTTTTGGGGAACAGACTGCATGGAAAGAGAGACACTAAGTTTGGGTATAATAGGGGACTCCACCCCACTGCCCTTCTTCTGTGCAAGTAACTAGGCTGGGCAAAACAGCCTAGAAAAAAAAGCTCTAAGTAATAAAAAAACCTAGTCTTTTCTAGCACCTGTAAAACACCGTGGTGCAAGAGGTAGGTTTTCCTGTAAGCTGTTCCCCCAGGTTTTTCAGCTTAAGAGTTGTCATGTTACACACATACAGCCTGCCTTCTTTTGTGATTGCCTCTAGACCCTTAAAAAGAGCTCAACTCAGGTAGGGTTTAATTCCCTTCTCATGTTCCTTCTCAGCGTTGGGGGTGGGGAGGGACAGGCGTGCGGGATCTGCATGTGTTGGGACACAGTACCTCTACCACCCAAGCACAGGCCACTGCTGCAAGTTAAATACGGTTTGTTTCTATGGAAGCACCTGCTTCTGAATCAGAGAAAACCTGCACATCAAATCTGGCGCAGCTGTATTAAGAGCATGCTCACTTAGGACAGGTCATCCATGATAAAACGCAGTGCTTGCTTGTTTGCCAATTCAATTTAAAAGACGAGTTATTTATAGTTTAGGCTGACCCTCAATACAGGAAATAATTGTGAACAAACATGTCAAGCAGTGGAAGTGACATCCTGACCCAGTACGTGGCCAGTTCAGTTACCTTCAGAAAAAGCACACTGGAGACTTCAAGCTTCCACAGTTTTTTTGCTGACATTATCAGGTACTTGCCTTTCCATTTCTATCAAGCTTTCATGTTCACCTCATCTAAAGTCAGGTGGACACAGCTACCTCAGTTCAAGTTAGCACAGAACAGTCTTAAAAAAGCAGGAAAGGGTTTCACGTGCGGCTTATTCATCACCATCTTACAGCAGCCTTTCCAGGTTAGTTTGAGCATGTCAACATGCTGCACGTACCACAAACATACATGCACATACACATTTTATAAATTTATGCGTAATACTGTTAGTTCCAAGGAAAGGTACTGTCCAGGAGGTGAGGACAGAGCAACTTCTGAAGTCAAAGGGGGAGAGAAGAAAGTACTGTCAGGTCTCTGTGAAAAATTCAGACTAAGTGAACATCGATATCGTGCATTCGTTAGTGAAACACAGCACTTATAACCTAAGGATTGCATTTGCCTTACCCGACACACATACTGACTTTGTGGTCCTGGTGAAAAAGTTTTTGAGCGGATGATAGTGCTACCTCTGACAAACTGAGTTTGGGGTGGATTTGCTGCTCTTTTGTCCTTCGGACGAACGACGGTAGAAGACTGTGCAAGGCTCTCCGTGTTTGTCTCTTTATCCACCTAAAAGACAGATACTGCAGTGTAAATGCCAGCTTGCCGTCTTACCAACGACACATACCCAGGGCTGTCTGACAGCCACCTGTGATACATCTCTGCTTTCAGTCCCAGAGGCATCACATTCACAAACAGATATTCTTTAGTCCTTTTCATGCACGGTGTCCTGACACTTCACTCCTTGAACTCAGTAGCTGCTACGTTAACTGTATCGCTCCCTAAGGGCTCCACATCCATTGATCGCTGTACAACACAATTGATTCCAACAGGCTTTGCCTGTTGATCCAGTACATCAATGTGACCTGGCAATCTCACACAGAACAGAGGTATGATTTTAAAGGCCATTCATTCCCTTACTTGTTGTGCATCTGCAGCAACGATCCAAATCGCTGTATGTGCATGCACAGGGAGCACGTGTACAGCACACGTTCGTTAGACTACAACGACATTCAGAATTAAACAAGGTCAAAGCCACTGTCACGTTAATGAAAACAGTTTTCATGATCGGCAAAAAGGCAGCATGAAATGATGCTATATTGACTGTGGGATAAAATGTAGAGTTATTTAAAAAGACTTCAGGTAAATAAGTATTTAAACATCAGTGATGAACTTTCAAATAACTGCTGTAGCCTTGCTCAGCTCAACAGCAACCCAGTCAGCTGAGCAATGGGAAGCTTAACTCATCTTTCTGTTCAAAAGGCCCTTGATTTTACCTTCACTGCTGTTTCCACGTGCAGCTGGGAATTCAGACTTTCCTCTGTTTCCCACAGCAGTTTTCCAGCACAGAATTCTTCCTCTTCCTCTGCTTCATTTTCACTGACCTCGTCCTGTTCTTCCTGATCAGGAACCTCTTCATCTTGCCTGTTAAGAACAGCTTTGTTATTGAACTGGCCTATTGTGGCCAATACTCTGGTGCTGCAGCAGGAGTTACCTCCTGTAAGCTGCTGGACAGAAACACGTCCCCAAGGCAGCCAGCTGTACCCGGCAGATCCTGTAGCCACTGAGATTACACAAACGCAGGCTTATAAGGGAATAACTGAAACTGGAGCAAAGCTGCACCAGAAGGCAACCATTACAGCCAAAAACTTCATACTGATCTTGCTTCAAAAGCAGCAAGCTAAGGGTTCAGCCATATGGTCGGAACTCAAGATGAGTGCATCTTAAGGGGAGCTCTCAGGATGCCACTAATTAATCTTAGTTTAAAAAGTGATGCTGGACAAAATTGAAGCATTGTTTTAACATCCTTCTCAGCTCCTTTGAACTCACAGCTGGCTTCCCCATCAAACCCATTGGACAGGCTTGCTTTTTATTTCAAATGTCGGGCTTCATTAATAAAATCTGAATCTGAACCACGTAAACAACAGCCAAAACTAATATTCAAGCAAAGCCTTGCACCATACAGTGGAGCTTTCATGGATGTCCATAGAACACCGTACAAATAACAAAATTAACATAGTGCTATTAACTATTTTCAACATTTATCAGCTTTGTTCTCATTTCCCAAGCACAACCTCCAGAACAGAGAAACAGGATTTTTCACCAAAGCAGAAGGAGACAGAAGAAGCCTCCCACAGCTCTGTATTATCTGCTTTCTTCTCTGCGCATGAATCCCCAAATGGTCTGATCATCCCACAATGCTAAGATGGTGGGATGCTACCTACCAGCTCTCTCCACTAGTTAAAGTGCTTCTGCTTTCCTCCAATTTCTTCTCCACAGCTTCCAGTTCAACAGCTGTCTGCTCTAAGAGTGCTGAGACAGAGTCCTGAGGAGAGCAAGAGGCTTCTTGTGAAGATACGACTCTCCCAAACTGCAAAGCGCCCACCAGCCTTTCTGGCCAGAACAGCCCCAACCAGCTTTCCTCTGGCGGCAGGAGAGAGTCGTAGTCTCTACACCTGTGTTGTTCAAGCAGCCTATTGCACTTACAGTGCTCAGTCAAGCCTGTGTGAGCATAGCTGGCCCACCTCCCCCAGTTACACTAGCATACACACGTGTGCAGCTATAGGCTGAGCATATTGCATGCCATGCACGTGCAAAGGTAAGTCTGTATCTTGACTCGCTCAGCAAGGTCATTGAAGCAAGGTGAACTGTCTAGTGGGAAGAAAGGCAAGAGCTCACACATCACTTACACCAGACCACATACCACATCCCTCAGCTTCGTGAGGAGCAGATTTCAGTAAGTATTTAGCCCAGGACAAGGGCGTATCTGTAATCGACATGTTAATTATTTTGCTGCATTTAATGACATTTTCAAGTTCTAAATATAAACACACCAGCCTTCACTTCTCATCTACTGTGACAGTCCTTCAGCCACATAAACCCTCTCATTAGTACTGTTTAGAAGAGATTTGTTTGATTTAAGCAGTTGTTCTTACTGTTTTTTCAGTGCAGGGTACTTCAGAGTGAATGTTTCCTTGTTTACTTTTCCTGTTTTGCTTCTGCAGATACTTATAACTAAGGAGGTTATACCAACGGGTTGATTTCTCTCCGGATCTACATATTTCAGCAAGGCTAATTTGTGCTCCACCCTATTGAGAATAAAACCACGGTTTTAGTGTAATACTAAAAGGAACAACTACCACACCAGTATGAAGAAATGAGAGTGAAAATCCAGGACTACTTGTCTTCGGCAAGTCTGACAAAAAGACAAATTGCCCTGTTTATCCCCATTTCAACAGCACTAGTCATGCTTTATATTTAATTATTTTTAACACTGTCTAGGGCTTCCAATCCAAGTAGCAAGTGTTTCACTGCAGCTCCTGTGCACAAGAATCCAGAAGTATGAACAGTGCTACTGCAGCTCGTATAAATTACAGCCACAGCTTCAAAGAAAGGGACAGGAGATGAAGACTCCCTTCCAAGAAATTTGCAAGGCTGACAAAAATCACTGCCTCAGACCAAGATGCTTTAGCTTCGTGTAAGCCATTCCACTTCGTCTGCCTTACTGATTCGCAATTTATTTAAGCCATGTCGAGTGGACTCCATTGCACCAGCCCAGTCCAGCAGACTGCACGCTCAGCATACGTCCTGCAAGTTAGCACACTCCCACCTGGAGCTCAGGTACTGTAGGACTGTACATGCTGCCAAAAGAGAAAAACCCCCTTTGGAAAACGGATGCTTTCCTGAACCGAAGTGTGCTTTGCAAAGCAAGGGAAGGAAGAAATGCAAAAGCACCATAAAAGACAGCCCTCCAGTCAAGGGAGGTGCTACGGAACACGTGCAGGACAAAACATCAACTCTTCTGTAACCTAATGGTTGCTTATGTCCCAGCTCAACACACCCTACTTGTGTTCTGCAGAACAGAACAATACTCCAGAAATAGTTCTATGAAAATCAACTTGCTCAGGTAATACTGAGCAACAAAAAAGCTCTTCTAACAATAGACGGCAGCTGGCTATGGCAATGCTAGCACTGAAAAAACTATACTCATACGGATTTTAATAGTGTAGAGTAACAGCAGTTTTTAAAAAATCCTTCAGAGATCTTTAATATTCTACAGTGGCTTCCAAATTCCTGTAGGTCCATTCTCAATTATGTTACAACAAATGTTTCCAAAAGGAAGAAAAATAGGTAGGGTTTCACATTAAATCATGACAGAAGGGAAATCTAGTAGTCTGACAACGTCACCAGTAGTTCTGTAACAGAACATTTATCCAATAGATTTTTTTTCCTGATCAAAATTTTCATTGCAAAGAACACTATCTGGGAGAGATCATATAGCTAAGGATTCTCAAGAAAACTTCCCGTGAAATTGCCATACTTCAGAGTTTAAAATTTTGTCTAATTAAAAAGAGGAAACAAACACAAAGATATTGAGATAGAGATTAATACTAACCAAACATTCTTCAAGGTGAGACTTATCTACAGTGCAAACATCGACTCTTAAAGTCTTCTGGCGTAAAGCTGGGTAAGAGATAGAAACCCAAAATACTTCATTGTACACAAGATTGTCTGAAGCTTCCACCGGTCTTGTGCGAAACAAGCAGCTTGTGCTTTCTGAACAGGGCAGGACAGCCACACGAATGTTCCTATTGAAAGAAGCGTTGCAATCAGTACTACCATACAGGTTTGCAGTTCCCTCCATCGCAACAGCTCTGTGAATCTGTAAGTGAAATTCATCCTAAACACTGTGGACATTACTGTCCTATCCTCGTCTTTGGAGTATCAGTCAGCTGAGAAAAAATTATCATCTCGTCACAGCATCAGAGACATGAAGTGGCATGAGTTGCCATAGACTTCATCCTTCTGAATCTTGCAATCGAACATCATGGGATTAAGTTTTACATGGTTGTTTACGTCTGTGCAACTTGTCATACTGCTAACATACCCTTTTTGCAAATAGAAACAGCTACGCACAAATGAATCAAATTTCTGTCACCTTATTCAGCACACAGCTGAATTTAAAGAACTTGTGCCTAGAATGAGTCTCGTAGAAGCTGTACATTTCCCCACACATGCATCTGTGCAGCTGTCCAAGGATGAGTTCTGTAGCAGAATGAACACCCCCACTCCACTCGATGCAGTTGCTCTGGGCACTGCTGCAGTTAAGAACCTTGCTGGCTAGTGCTAATTCCAGGCAAGTCTTTTCCTAGCAAATACAGACCTTTGAGGAAAAACCTGCACCTTGTTTCAGCTTGCAGGTTTATTATTATCTGTTTGATTCCCACTGGAATCTAATACAAATACTTTAAGCGTGTTTATTTCACCCACTTACACTTTTTGATCTTGTTGTAACAGCAGTGCTGGAACATTACTCAGCTGGATGATCAGTATTGCAAATTGTTTATTTTTGTCATCATATCTGAATTGGAAAGACACAAAAAAGTGTTATTATTAGAGAAGCCTGCCTTGGACTCCACTCATTTCATTAACACAAACAAACAACGTTAAAAATTTACAAACAAGACAAAACTATAATGGGACCATGGCTTGCCTATAGCTTAAAACAAAACCAGTTTCATATTACATGAAGTTTTGCTGCCAGAACATCCAGAATTTGGAACGGTCCAGAACATCGGAATTCAGATACAATGGACTACAGATTTGAACTAACACACATTGCTTTTCCTGAGGTCTAGCTAAATTGCTGTACTGTAACTAAAACCTTTTGAAAGGCCTTATATAATGCCTGTAATATAAAGAAGTCACAGGTAGAAATACTTGAAGTACAGCAGCAAAGATGTTAGGGGCAACCATTGTTTTACTGTTGACGGCCACGACAAGAGAGTTTTGTGCTACTTATTTTTCCTCAAATCATAAACAACCTTCCACTAAGTCATTTAAGGAAGATGCCTCTGTGCCGACCTTCCTATGCCTTACCCACTACTTGTGGGTTTCAGGTGTGGCCAATGATTATGATTGCCATTTACTCTCAGTAGTTTTTCCCCCACACGCTGCACACTAAAGGAGACTGCAAGCCAGCAAAAGGCTTTCTCCAGCCCAGCACTGTCAGTGCTCCCATTGCTGTTTTGCACCCTCATACCACACTATCACCAGTTGACTTCCACTGACACGAAAGAGGATAACTGGGCCAAGGACTCCTAGAGTCGAGTGTAATTCTCAACTGCACTTCCAAGAGGGCATTAGTTAGTTAATACTAATAGGACAGGATAAACAGTAAGAAAACAACAGAAAGCACCATCTTCTAAATCCCATGTATCATTCTTTCCATTGGAAGGAAAATCCAATAAAAATGTGTAGCGCTTACCTCATTGCAATTTGCACTTTAGCTGTCCCAACTGCTTCTGTGTCATCACTGTCAAACACCATCACTTTTGACACACATGGTCTGAAAGAAATCAAAGACAATTAAGGACTTGATTTCCCTCTTATTGAAGTGCTAACATTCAGATGATACAAGACCTTTTCCCTTCCTTTCAGGGGCTGGGCATATGGATTTTATAAAACTAGCAGCTAAAAGAAAGCCCACTTAAGAAGTGCGTGCAATCATCCTTAGAGGTATGTATTACGGTGCTTATCAGCAGAAAGTCATATGCCTTCCCCCTTCGCTGCCAAAAAAAGCCACACAAAAGACCGCAAAAATAAGGCAGTGGGGGATTTTTAAAGGGTTCCCTTGACTGGATTTTAGTAAAGGCAGCTGACTGCCCAGCAACAGAAGTAAGACTTAACAACTGCAATCCTGTCCTGCATCGTGACAGCAAAAATTCTCAAGTTTGATTAGATTTAAGTCATTCCTTTGTTTCTTTAAGAAATCAAACTTCCCTAAGCACATTAAAAGTGACAGAGTACACTGACTGGTCTTCCTTGAAACAGCTACCTGCATCATTTCCCCCCCAATGTACTCCTCCAGAGTTTTATGCACTGAAAGTCCCCAAAAATATATTCATTGTCTGACTCAGAGACCATGCTGTAGCACATGAGAACAGGATTAGCATTCTTCTCTTCTAAGTATTTTCCATATTACTTAGCACTGTCTTGCATTTCATTACATTTCAGCTACAGAGCACAAACGTATTGCTCATCCAACCCTCACCATTTATTGTAGGCATCAAAAGGATACTGTAGTCGTTACAAAGGCTGGTAAGTCAACAACCCAAACAACACTAAGTAACATCAGACATTGAGTGTGCATGGGATGCCTTCTGTAATTGTCACACATTATCCCTCCTCCCCGCTCCGCAGAGCTCCCTATCCCATTGGGGGGACACAGGGGCCCTAAGACACCCAACTGTGTGACTGCCTGGCTTGAGCCCGTGAGGTCTAGTTTACAGAAGCATTGTGCTTTCTTGTCAAAGTCAATTGTGCTGCTAACATAAAAAATTACTCATTTATGTAGAGAATTAATGAAGATAACGAATGAATGAATGGGGGGAATATGAGATGAGCAATCTTTCGCCTCTTCAGTCGTGTCTTGCGACAAATGACCCCATAATTCATCTTGATGCCAATAAAAACAGCAGGAAAACCCATGTTAGAGGTAGCCAAACCAGGTACCAGTAAGATCGGTACCCTCCAGTGAACTTCTTGTCAAACCATCCCAGACCGCTTTAGCAAGCGGTAAGGGAGATCCTGAAACCCAGCAAAAGCAGTGATGCCCAGCTCTGGCTATATGCTATGCACTTAGCGGGAGAAGTCCTGCAGAAATCACATACAGGATCCAAGCACTCAGGAACTGCATCGCAGCACATACACATCCATGAGGCAGTTCAACGTGCTTCTGCTGTCTTCCTTAAACATCCCAAAGTCCTCTCATGCTGACTGAGGGCTGTCATTGACACCAGAATGGCTGACTGACAGGAGGGGAACTTTACACCTGCCAGATGGCTCCACTACCCCCATCAAGGCAGCAGTCATAGCTTACCAGCACCTTCACAAACAGACCAGCTGTTCAAACAGTTCTCTGTGAGCTTGCTTTCAGCTACTTCTATTATGGGAAGCATGGGTCATTTTGATAATCAAATTCAACCTGCTCATAGTTTTTTCAGAAGTATTAAGAAACCAGAGATTGAGAACTTTAGCTACCAATTACAAAAAAGATCACAACGAGCAGTACTCCAGCTGACTTAGGTGTGCAACGCCAAGTCATTGGCTTCTTCCTAGAGAGAGATCTGATGGCTACCTTTGCACAGACGCCTCATATACCCCGCTATCTCCAGCAACAGATTCATCAGACACTGCAGCTGACACACACGCCACCTTCAGTGCTGTCCCTCCAGCTGTATTTATACCTATCAGAAAAGCACAGAGGAAAATAAAAAAAGAGGTGTTAATGCAAACAAACTGTGTGGATCAGGACTAGCTTTTTCTCTTACTCTCCCCTTAAATTGCATTTTTTCCCCACCCAAGTATTGTTATGCAACACCACGTTTCTGAAGACCGAGAGGACACAGGTAGGGTGGGCTGTGCTCCACAGCCACCATGAGGGTAGGGCTTCAGGAACATGCCTGACTGCCCTGGAGAACAAAAAGCCCCTGGGCAACCAGAGGAACAGCCTATGTGGTGGAGGTGAGAGCAGAGCTTTATTGCACAGTCAATGTCCATTTAATACCTAGGTCCTGCAGTAGCGTACCCACAGGCTGAGGTTACACGCCGGTTGTGCCGAGTGCATTACAACTGGCTACCCGGCACCTCAATGGGTGCAGGTCCTTGCAGGCAACGTGAGGAGAGGCTTTCGAAGCACTGGAAAGGCAGGAAGGTACCCATGACAAGATGGGCAAATGTGCAGAAGCAGCAGAACTTCTAAATTCTAGTGAAGTTATAAATATGAACCAATGAAACATCTCCCTACTGCAAGTCACCCTTAAGCAAGTAGTAGGCCGCCTCGTCCTAGCTACACAGCGAGCCGTGGCTGGGCAAACGCTACTGACCGAGCTCTGGCCAAGTATGGATTACGTGGAGAGCTTATACCAAGCTTAGCTTCAAGAAGAGGGAACAGCAAAAAACCACCACCTGCCTACCCCTAAACCCAAAAGGTTTGTGTACACAGGACAGAAGATAGGTCCAGAAAGACCAGGTTAACTAGCTAAACATGGGGAGAAAGAGAGATCATACGATTTAAAGTAGCAGCACCATGCAGGAATGCAGGGAAAAGGAGATAGGGAAGAGAAACCGAGGAAGTTGAAGCAAGCAGTTTTTGCACAGATGTGTTCTCTCACATGGATTTCTTGTGCTACAAAACAGGGAAAGATTCGCCCTGCAAACTTCTGCAAATTCTGCACCTTTTCACTTAAACCATCACATTTCTGCAGAGATATGCTTCAGCCGAGAGTCTGGAGAACTCTGTCTGCCAAGGTGGCTAACGAGCGCTGGAACGTACCCAGCTCTTAGCTCTCCCTCACTGTCAGGGCTTTGGAAGACCTGCTCCAAGAGTGAGGAGGTGCCACGTTGTCACACCGGGAGCAGCTGCAACCCCGTAGCAGAAGTGCAGCAATGCACTCCTCTCCAAGGGGCTTTCATCTTTCAGAAGTGGTCCCCCTTCCCTGTAGCCTTAGGAAAGCACATACGCCCAAACCAATATATGGTTTCCATCCCATATTTTCTTTATTACAGAGTAAGTTTGGGATGGTTTTTGGCACAGTCTCACAAAACCACTTAAAGAATTAAAAACAGCTTTGAAAAAAAAAAATTGGTGCAAAAAGCGTGCAAGCTTAACCTAGGGTTATGGAATAATATAAGGACTTGTACAATGAACAGTAGAGAGTGCTACAGGTAACACCAATATATTGAGTGCACGTGTGCAATCTGGGCCCATTTATCCATGTATTTTTTGACACCACCACTGAATGGTATTTTTCATCTTGGTATTCCCATGGAACCGTTGGACAGAAATAAACATCCAGACCTTTTCCCCGTAGGCCAAACCACACAAATAAAAGTTAGCATCTGTAACATAATATATTAGTCATTAACGGAAACAAACGGATCCATTTAACATTGGCGTTCACAGTTTAATCCATCCTCCCTCCTGCCACGTGCAAGGGCCTGGCCCCTGCTGCGCTCTTGATCACAGGCTATGCTGGAGGTACGTGGGCAGGGTCAAAACAATGTTTCTTCTTTCCTCAATGCTACTTGTACCTCCTATTCCATGGTTTTAATATGAAAATAATTTCTTCCCCACTGGCTGCCTTTCTAGATCAAGTTGTTTGAGTTTTACACACCGCTCCCTGAAATGCCGCTCTGGGAATCCCTTTGAATGAGGCTTGCTTACTGGGAAGGACACGGCGGGTTGGTCTCCATATGCTTAACCTCTTTTTCTCCTTCAATTACCAATGCCATCCAGTCATTTCAACCCAGAAAGCCCTCGTTTTTAACCATTTCACCTGAGCGCCTTGCAGCCAAGGGAGGGCAGCGGGGTGAATACAGAAGGTGCACAAAACCCAGTGGTGAAGTGGGTGTCTGTACAGCAGAATGCTAAAGTGTAAACCTGAACAAAGACGAACAGTTCCCTGAAAAGGATTCATTGTGCAGCCATCCTTTTCCTTAGTTTTTTTTGCAAAGCACTTGGAAGCTCAGCCCTGCAAGTCTTACAGACACACTGAACCTGTAACTTTTTCATGTGGCTAATTAACACAAAATCTGGATTTTCTGTTTTAAGCCTTAAGTCTCTAAAGAGATATCACACTAAAAAGAAAGTTCATGGAAGAGTTCAGAACTGGCTAAAACTCTCTTCCATATTTCCAAGCAGGCAGATAACACTTCCTATGTTTTTTCATCATATTCTTCACTCTTACCAAGAATTTAAAGTTTGCTCTTCCTGACATTTTCCCTTCCATGGGCACTCCTGGACACACCATGACAAGGCCTTGAAAAGCCATGTCATGCACTGTCCTCAGATCTGTGCCATTTCCTCAGAGAACACCCGACTTTGCCAGATTCCAGGCTTTGCTATTAGTTTCGCCTAAATCACTCAGGTATCAGTCAGGTGAGAGAGGAAACCTTATTTCAGCCTCAAAGGTAGCAGATGTTCTGTTCTAACAGAAACAAAAAGCAAATCCCTCAGATGCATACTGTTCAGCTCTACTTACAGGAACACGTGAGCATGCTTTGCCCATGAGGCCAAGTACTGACCACCCCAGATCCAGCCACCGTGTTTCGGGTGTTACACTGGACCCCCCTTCCAAAATGCCTGAGGAGTAAAATTTCATCTCCTTATTGCCCTGAAATAAACTACTTATGGTGATTATTTTGTCTGCTGACTGGCTAACAGCAATAATCACTTAATCTGCTTAACACCTGAGCTTTCACTTTAACAGCCTTGACAAATCTTGAAGAGCTAAAAAGGTTAAAACTAATCAGTGCCCAGTTCTAATAAGAATAATTAGCGTTTCCTACTCAAATGCATAATACCTCTCGCTTGTAGGAAAATGGTAGCTCAGAGGGTAAGATCTGCACTCATGTCTTTTACTGTATTTTAAATAGTGTCATCCTTCTAACTGCAGAAGGCAGTGATAACATGGTGCTAGTTCCCTTTATTCACATAGGCTGTTTTATAATGCTATGAAAAACAGGAACAAACTGTGCTGCTGGTTCATACAACTATAGCTTGCAAGTTTATATCGCCTTTAAAGCTCTTCTTCGCTGCAGTTACAAATCCAGTCATTTCACTCATCTCCATTGGATTTAACCCAACTACAGCCACAAGGGCTTTGGACAGGCCCTAGCCTGAGTGCCCTGACTGCTGCCTACTGCCTTCCATCCACTTCAGCCCAGTCGTCGTTCTAAAAAAGGATGAACCCTTCCCACCCACCAATAAGCCATATGCATGTGTGAGAACATCCACTATCTCTAAATGTCTTATTTTATCATGCTCACAATCTACACATGTTTTTGTTGCTAAGAGACCATCCCCCTCAAAACAGCAGAAACTCAAGCACAGCCTTGACATATCTGCTCAGCTGAAGTTAATAAATTCATTGCCACCGATTTACTGGGAACCAGAGCAAGACTTTGTGCATGCTAAGGTGGCATGGAAGGATTTTTATTATTATTTGTTAACTATTAAGCTAAATGGCTTTCCCAGCCTTCCTCCAGCTTGGCCAAAAAGTTTGTCAATATGGCATTATGTGCCTCCGAGACCCAAAACACTAGATGACAATCTGAATAGTTTAGTGCCAAATTAAACCAGCAATCCCACCACAACCACTTGTATTTGCACATGAAATCCCTGCAATTTGTGTATACATGCATATAAGTACACTAAAAACACACCTAGATACAGTCTTCTGCAAGACTCCTGAGATCAGCAGTATTTTTTGTGTACAAATGAAAATAACAACCCTTTCTCCAAAGCAAAATAGAACCCAGCTGAATATACTTTTCAACACAGAGATATCAAGATGAAACACAGCTTTTGAAATATTTGCTTCTCAATGATTTATAAACTATGTTAAATCTAAATGCATGCATGGGCATGCAAATTGTTACCATACCTTGACCTAGATGTTTATCTCCTGCTCTAGGCTCTTCCAGTCTACAGTTGCCACTCCCAGTGTCTAGGGTGAGTTCTGAGAGATTTGTACTTATCTCTGCATCATCAAAATCCATATGGCTTGAAAAGGCATCACCAGTTAGGAGTGGGTCTATCACCAGCGGTGAGCAAGGTGGAGATGGAGAAGAGAGAGATGACCTTGGAGATAGCGATGTCATGGATTTTGGAGTACCAGACAATGATCTCAGAACCTGTATGCGACTGGTGGTATCTGCTTTGTGAGTTTTTGCTACTTCATTTTCATGAATAGTGGTGATACAGCCTGACGGTCTAAATCCAGTGGCTCCTTCTAAGAGCAAGTCAAGCTTGCTTTGGTAGTCCGAGTCCAACTGCTCCAACTGCTCCAGGTGCTCGTAGTACAGATCAGTGAAACTGGCTGAGGTGGACGAATCCTGGCTGGAGGTGGCGAGAGATCCTCTGCTAGATGCAAGAGAACCAGGGCTGCTGCTCGAGGAGAGGGAAAGCATGCTGGTGGAGAGACTGAAGGAAACAAGTCAGAAATCCATTACACGGTATCTCCTGATTTCTCAGGAAAACACTGCAATGTCACCAAATCTCTAAGCCCACATGGCACATTTTGCGTTGTTAGCTCAGGCCATACACGTTAGTCCCCATGACAACCCAGAACCACAGTCTACCCAGCAGAACAGTTGGGTCACTTTTCAATGAAAATAATATAGTTCGTACACATTTTTCTACTCACTGTATCAACCTCTTAAGAGTCCTTGTTTAGGCAAAACAACTCTAATAAATAGTTTCAAATCAATTAAAATTAGTGACAACATTCTCCTGCCACATCTGTCTGGAAAAAAATCTGTGGTGCCTGTTAATCTCTCCAAAGCAGACCACAAAACCCAGCAAGGTCCGTGCAAGCAGATGAAGTTATTGCAGCAAACTATCTCACCATATGGAAATTTTCTTCCATTTGCCTCAATCTTGGACCCACACCAAAAGGCAATATCACAGCTACCTGGAATCCGCCCTCAGAGATCACAACAGCCAGCAGTTACCAGAAAACTGGCAGATTTACCTATGTGAAAGACTGCTACATGGAATCCAGGGCCAGGAGAGCAAGGGAAAGAGTTGGGGCTGAGCTGTGAAATCAGTTCACACCAATTATTTATCCCTAGAGATGTAGGTGCAGAACATAACTGACAGCAAAATTAATTTTAAGCAGATGCTGAATAGAAGATGAGAAAGCCCAGACACCACAGCACACCATTTTCTGCTCAGAAGACCCAACAAATCCTGCAGTACTGACTACAACATATACCACCCCTAGAAATTCCATTTAAACCAATACTCCTGCTCCGAATATTAAATACCTTGCTTGTTACTGACTGTTTAAAGACCCTTAACCCTCACTTCAGATATGGATTAGCTATCGAAAAATTTCTGCATATGTATAAGTTGCCCCACTGAAAAAGAGTGAGGATGTTAATAAGCCTAATAATCCCTTATTTATTATTTATGGAGTAAAAGCTAGAAGCTGCATTTGTATAATTATGTCCATGACCTTATGAGAAAAAGGCAAGTATGCAGAATTTAGTAACATTTTGGCACAAAATGTCTTCTGCATTTTTATGACAGATGTGCACTGCACCACATTTATTCAAAAAAGCTTTTGGGTGAAACATAACTGAAACAGGATAGAGTTTTTGCATTGTGGTAGTATATATAGATCTGGTGAGGACTAATAAATTTGCAGCTTTTCAGTGTATTTCACTATGAAAAGGGAGGGTTTTTTCAATTAATCTTTTCCCTATCAACAAACTGGGCTCAACCTCATTTTGTGCATACCTTTGAATGCCAGATATTTTGCATTATGGGGTTAATAACAAATGCTTATTCTTATGAAGGAGCATGCCAAGAACACTGGGCACATAGTTAGGAAGAAATTAGTTTCACATGCTTCTTGGTCACCTCAAAAGATCCCTAATCAGCTAGATGAAATGAAAATACGATGCATTTCCACTGCATAAGAGAGCATCACACATAGCTATTCTCCATGGTGGCTTATTTAAATGCCAGTCTTGTACTATGATTTCTTTCCAGTCCTTTCGGTGTCATCTTCACAAAATGAAACAGAATCCAAGTGGAGCAGAAGCTACAAACAAAGTAAATTCAGTACACACTGATAGGAAAAACCTCAACCAAACAAAAACCCCACCAAACTCTCTTCCTAACTAAAAAGATAAAACCACAGTTTTAGCTCATGATGACTTGGCCCTACTGCTGCAGTCATGCATTTGTCTGGAAACAGTAATCCTATGCTCTTCCAAAACTACAACCTGAACAACCAGACCACATTACAACTGCAGAAACGTTTCTATATACCATATGAACCACAACAGATTTAGGCATACCTCAATACATCGTCTACATTGCAAGCAACAGCACACTTGGAATTAATTTAGAGAAATATAATCATGACATTCATACACGAATGTGTAGTTGTTGCATTACTAAGATTCACTTCACTTGCTGTGTGAGTGTTAAGCTGTCTTTAACATACTTTATTAATATAATACTTCAGTAATTCAAACATTAGTAAAAAAATCTCAGCTATCTGTAGTCACCTAAATGTTACATGTCCAAAACAGAAGCGATTGCACAACTCCTTCTGTTGTCAGACAGTGGCACCACCACAAGGCTACTTATCCCATTCTAAAGCATCCATCTAAACTGAGTGGGACGTGTAATCCTCAAAGCTTCTCTTTCCATTGACTACACACAGGGGTCTTAAGTCACTATTATAACTGAAAGGCCTTTTAGACCTCTCAGTTGGGAGACGAAATTGTTAGCAGAGAAAGGCAGTTACAGCATGTGCAGTTAAAACACCTACAACTTCCATAAAACGTTACATACCTTTTCAGCTGGGTGTGCAACATTGCAACTAATCGTGTTGTTTCTTCCAGTTCTCGGACTAGCTGATTTCTTCTGCTATTCAACTTCAATCTAAGAGATGACAGAAGAAAAAGATGAGCTAAAACAGCATTTACTATTTAAAACGAGTAAAGGAAAATTCTATTTTTTTCTATGAAATCCTACAAAAGTTAATATGAATACACAGTATAAATTGGGACAGAATTTGGTCAAGATGTGTAAGGTGTTTACCAACTTCCAATACTCCTAAAATGTGGAACTCTATCCTGCAAACATTCACAACAGGGAAAATAATTGCAGCTAGCACTATGAAAGTTAATGTTTCTAGGATTAGGACTCAAAAAAAGTCCGGCAGATTTTGCTTGCTATACAGTACTGCATTCTTATACTTACTGTGCTAATAAAGGTGTAAATGCTTTCATTTGCTTCCAGCAAGGTCTATACATGACTAAGGTTTACATAATTTAGTTATTAACCATCTCATTATGGGTTTACGCAAATTATGGATTTTAGCAACATCTCAGTTTTATTTCACACCTGAATTCGTTTGAGACACAAACGTGCACTTGGGTGCTCATACCCTAACTTAAGAGGCCTCTGGACAAGAAACCCTTCTCCAGAAACATGCTATTTCTCTGGCGCGCTAGAACAGGACCATATTCCTAAAAATCACAAACTAAAGTGTTCATCTTACAGCAAGACCAGAAACATCTGTTGAACCACAGATATTTCAGGCTGGTAAAAGTCCTGCAGCTGAAACATCTGAGATGCCTACATTTTTTCCAGCGTGATAAAACAGTGAAAAGACTCTGTAGAAAACTGGTGTAATCTGGACACTGAGCATCTAGAAGACATGAAAATATGGAGCCACAGAGAGAGCGAATGCAACAGGCCTATTCCACATACATTCAAGAGACTGCAGCTAAAAGTAACACTGCCATAGCCACCCACATCAATACATCCAGATTGTAAAGCGCTTGTAGGCAATGCCTAATTCAGTATTCATCCTCACTGTACATTCCCATGAGATGTCCTCCTGTAACACAAGTAAAATTAGGGAGGATAGTTGGCATTTTTTTTCAGCTAGTTTAGATTCACAGGATATTCCATGCAACTCCCACAGCCCTGTCAAATACCAGTTCCTACAGGAATCACATACAAGGATGCTCAGAATAAACAAATTTTAAAAATTTAAAATTCCATCTGTTGACATTTACCAAGCTCCAGACTGCACAGCAACTGTAGAAGCTGCTGCAAGGTACTGGCTGCATACAGAAACGTTACAGTACACTAACACTATACTGGGCTATTTTGAGCATTTCTTACATTCTCAAAGAGGATCCATTTGTAGGAACAACAACCTTTCCCCACTTGGGGAGTAAGACTTCCAGGCAGTTTCTTTTGGGAGGTGATTTCAGAAACCTTGTAAGTAGGATTAGTCTCCTGGAAATTTGAGGGCACACTGCTATCAGCATTCAGCTAGGGGACATTGCAGCTTGCTCCCAATTACCTCTTGTCCAGCAAGGCAAGCTCTGTCCTATGCCCAGTAACCTACCTCTCAGTTAGAGCTTTGCTCTGAGTGTCTCTAGCAGCCTGAAGGTCTTCCTCCAGACGCCTTCTCTCCGTCTCCAGTCTCTCTACCTCTCCTCGAGTCCATTTTCTGGGGCTAATAAATCGCATTTCTTTTAAGAGCTCCTCCTTCTCATTAATTAGTATTAGACGATCCCGCTCAGAGTCCAGCACACCAGGCCAGGCCTCGCTGTCAAGCTTAGCCAGCTGTATTTTCAGGTTTGCTATTCTGCAGCAAAAAAAAACCCAAACCAAAAAAACAAACAGTTATTCCATGAGTGTCTGAGCTACTGCTCCAGACACACAAAGGTGCACCGTGACCAACCATATCTTCCACTGCCCTGAAGAAGGCTCCCGACTCAGGGACAACTACCATCATCCTCATACCTTCCCTCACCAGGGTGCTGTCAGGTGATGGCACTGCTGGGAGGCTGACATGCAGAATGGGATTTTAACAGTGTAACAGAAATTCTGGTTGTCGAAAAAAGCTGTCAGATATACTGTAGGGTGTTTCACATGCCTTATAGCTAATGACCTCATAGTACTTGGTGTGGAGAGCATCATGTGGTAAATATCCCATCTTTAATCGGTTTTATGGAAAAGAACTGTATACTTTCTGTATGCAATTCGGATAGGCTGATGAAGAGCAGTGGTTACTAAAAAGTTTAGAAACCATTTTTGTCTTTACAATGAGGAAGTTAATTGTATGCATGCTGCTACTGGACGAATTCAACTCTTGACTCAACACTAAGCATTTTGGACACATTAAAGAGCCACGCTACGTCTGGTACAACGTGCACCTCAGGATGTGAAAAGTTGAAGAGGCAATACGATCCTACCTAAATCCAAAGCCACTTATTTGCATGAAATTTAAAGTCTATTTTCATTAGAGGTATCATTCCAGATTTCAGTTTAAAGTCTGTATCACTAATCCTTCAGCACCATACCACATTATCTCAGGCAGAAAGATGATTACTAAAAGCAACAGCAATACAGATCTATAATTTAGAAAGAGCTTTGACTGACAGCAGAGGAGAACACAGCTCGTGGCAGGTAAGGAGGCTGCTCACTCCAGCTATCTGCCCATTCCCAATTTCCCAAGTATGTGAACCCCTCAGCTCCACAGTCAGCTTTGCAAGGCAACATACAGAGAGAAGCAAAAAACCAGCAGCAGGCCAGGATACAGAACCAAGGGCAGTAATGTCAGTCTTCCCAAAGGAATCTGTCTCCTTTGGACTCACTGACCTACGTCAGTCAGGCAGGGTGTCAGATCTGACAGGGTGATCATGGTAGTTTGGTGAGAAACAAGAGTACAGATAAAGTCGAATAGGAGTTACCAAGGACTTGCATTTCTGGAACTCGCACAATCGAAAACGATCAAGTGGGGAGCAGGGAATGGGGAAGACAGAATGGGCTGGGGTGGAGAAATTACAAAAGCTTAGAAGGCAAACAAGGAAGAAAAGTATCTTGCAATATAAGGCAAGATATTTCCAAAAATAATTCACCTGAATGAAGACCTGAGAGTCAAGGCATCCATGCCCCTTCATGTGATTAACTCAGGTTAATCTCTCACTTAGGTTTAGTAAATACTTAAGAAATAGAAGTGAAATGCTGTACGTGTAAAATGGAAGTCCAATATTAATCTCCCTTTGAAAAGGGCTTTATGATCTGGTGACAGAATTACTGGACTTAAATTTGGCACAACAAACAGTTGCGGCTACTGATCTGGATTCATCTCTTTCTAGAACCTGATTTATGCTACAGAAGCACACAGGACTGTGCACATTTCCTCCAGCAAACCAGCACACATGCAGGGACAGAGCAAATTCAATGCCAACTAGCAAAATCAAAGTGTGCAGAGTGAGCGCGAAGATGCAGATCCGCGCAGCAGTGGCTACACGACTGCGGAATGGCCTTGAAGAATAAAGCTTTGTCTTCCAAGCTCTGGAGGCCAAGAGGAACTCGAGCCCTGAGAGAGCCTATGAATTATTAGGTTCACACAGACTGACCAGCCTCCTCCATCACCGGAGATAGACTACAGATCACCTTTCTGAAGAGAAGCCTCACTTTCTGTAAACCCATTTCCCACAGCAGGTTGCTTACTCTAATTAAAGTTCCATAATTGATAGATATTCAGCTCAACTATTTTTAGGTCTTCTTAGGAGCTGTTTTGTTTTTGAGTGCCTGATTAAGTGCAATACTGTGCTCCAATGAAGAATTAACAGTGGCATTAATTCATAATCCAAGAATTCCTCTGTGCATTTTGAAAGGATATGAGTTTAAGAGGATTGGTTGGCATTAATCTGATCACTTTTGGCATACATTTGCATGGATATGGCTTTTCCACTGGAATTTGTTCTCTATGCATTTCCGAGTCTGACGGCTTTGTTAAACTAACCTCAAGTTTTACCCTTTGTAAATGATCATTCTTTTTCCCCTTCTCAGTTAAAAGGAGCTTTATGTATTCCGTTTCTCCAATAAAACAGCATCATTACAAAAGAAATGCTTTGCAGACTGTCTGGCATTTGGCTGAAAACTCCAGCCCTTCAGCATGCACTGACTGAGTCTCAACTACATCATTGCCAAGCCATGCTAGGTTTGCATTGCAAAGAAACCAGCCATATTGGGCTCAGGTCATACCATCTTTCTGAATAGCCACTAACTTGCAAGACTGAACGAAGTACAGAACAAGAAGCTCAAATTTTATTTAACTGGGTTTTTTTTACCTAGAAAAGGTAGGTAGACAATTTATTCATTGTCATATCAAGTATCTTTTTTTTTTCCTGGGGAAAGCTGGTACTCATCTGTGACACAGGCATAACACATAAAATTTTTAGTCTCTTTGGAGATCGTTCAAAGCACGTGCATCTCCACAAAAGCGTACATTAAGACATGTATCTACAACGAGTGATTAGCAAGCCTGTATCAGATCAGCCTCTGTTCTTTAGGAAAAAAAAAAAAAAAAAAAAAAAAATCAAAGTGGGAGGTGTGGTCTAGAAACTGGCCAAATACCCACCACTGTTGCAATGCTTCTAAATGCAACATCAAACTATTCCATTTTAGGAGATTATAAAACATACTTTTAAAAATCCCAGAGTTACCATCAGTCACACAAAACCCAAGCTGAAAGTTTAACTGTTGAAGCAACTAACACAATGCACAGAGTGCAACTGCTACACAACTGAGTTACTACTCTATGTCTGAAATTGTACAACATAATTCAGTTGCATCTCTGATTACATTTATGCTGCAGTAGCTATCTCCTTGTTGAGATGTAGCACTGACATCTCTTTTGACATGATACCCATTATCGGTTTCCAATCCAATTAAGCTACAGGATTGTCACTGCGGTTACCCTTTGTTCTTTTTTGCAGGTTTAACATTATCTGCTCTAGGGCTCTCTTTGCCTCACTGAGCCGTGAAAGGAAAGGACTTAGCGGTGGGTAAGGGAACAGGAAGAATTGTACCCTGACAGTTCTGGTGTGGTGAAGTTCAGGAACATACTCACCTACATCTATGCCTTTAGTCTGGTCCACAGCAATAGTGTAAACAGTGTCTGCTACAGTCCACTTTCAAAATCATCAGCCCCTTATAAATCTCGTAGTTCTAACCTAATAACATGGGATCATCTTGATTTCAAGCCTTAAGTTTTACCTTTCCAGATAATACAGAGCTAGTAAGACAGATGTATTTCCACCATTTGGCTCCCTTCATAATACGTGCGTGGGCAAAGTACTTGCTCTTCTATTGTGTTTTTGGAACACTTTAATATGCTGCTGTGGAGACAGGAAACACTTTTAACACCACAAGGAGGAATTTTCAGAGGAGCACAAGGTTCCTTCTGAGTCACTATATCCATAGTATTGTTCCAGCTTAAAACCAGTTAAGGTATTTGTTTCTGCAGCTCCTACTAAAGACCATGCCAAAACCACAATGCTCTGATAGCTAGAGGTCTTTTCATTTTACCATCAATTATTCATGCCCATTCAGGCCCATCTTTCCTCATGATGATGTTTTTTAAACTCTGAGAAAATCTATAGATAATCTAAGACAGACATGAGGTATCAAACTTCTTTAACTGCAAGATTGTGTTGTACGCCCTTCATCATTACTTCAAATGAACTATAGGGCTGCCTTTACAAAGTTCTGTCTCTTTTTAAAGAGCATATTAATTATCTTCTCAGGTTTGTCATTATTCACTCGCCCCTCCTTGGAAAAGATACAGGCTAAAGTAAGAGTGTTTCACTTCAATCTGAAGATGTAAAGTCAGTGTGAGTTCAACTGCAGTCTTCAGCAAAGCTTAGAAGTAAAAAGCAACTTTAACACTGAAAAAGTAACCACTGCATCTGGAGGATTAATAATTTTAATGTTGTTTTAAAAAGTCACAGAATGATTTGAACAGCAAGGTAGTTTGACAAATCTTGGATTGGCAAAATAGACAGTTCTGAAAAAATTGGTCCACCTAGGAAGAGAAGTGTAAGTTCATGTCAAAAGCAGCTGGACACACAGAGTCTTTGACAACTGCCACAGATACAGATCAAATTTTATGCCACTGAGAAACATGGCCTATTGACCACGCCAATATATTAAAATGAGAACATTATGAGAAATCTCAGCCTTAAAGCTCTTATCTCTAAGCAGAGACTGCAGAAAAATCCTTCTCTTTGCATATATCCCAAGTACAGATTGTACCATGCATCTGAAGTTTGTTATTCTGGAATTGCAAAGTCCCTTTAGAGCAGTTAAAATTGAAGTCACCACCACTGATGGCTACATCGCTGAACAAGGACTAGGCCAGCCAAAGTCTAAATAATAATGCTTGGTGGTTTTTCATTTAACTAAACAGTTGAGTTAGCTATTATCTATTGAAAAAAGTAAATCCCAGAAAACTTTTGCTTAAACTGGTCTGTTAAGTAGATATGAACTTTTAAAATCTATGCTTCATTCATCTCAGATCAGAAGGCAAGAGTAAAAACTTACGTTCTTACAGATAAGCTCTGTATTGTAGCCATTGACCATATTTTGATATGTTAGGTGTTAACACAGTATACATTTCTCCTTATCAGACTCACAGCCACGCAAACATTCATTTCATTTTGAATAAGGTAAGGAGATGCCTTGCAGTACCGTCTCCTTATTAGGAATGAGGAAGCACTGGCAACGGGCAGCAAAACCACTTATGTCCCCACAGGTGTGGCCAGACTGAATTCTTCATGTATTAGTCAGTCCTTAGTAATTTCTAGGATGGTTATTTATTTCTTGAATGATAACATTGGCCCAGAAGGCCTATTGCCTCACTGTCTCAAAAATTACGACGTTTATTTAGCAGTAACACTGGGTTTCAATCTAGGTGGCACCTTTTCTAGCGAAACATATCTTCAGAATAAGCTGTGCGACAGCCAAAATTACAACGGTCCAAAGAATTACCTTCTCTTTGCTTCTTCATATTGAAGGCGTAATCTCACTTTCTCAGCCAACTGGTTATTGCTGCTGGTAATAAACTGAGACACAAAATACAAAATCAGCAACTTAGTAACCACCTGTCTTCTTAATATCCCCTATTGAGATTGATGATGTTACAAGTCAGTACTTGCTCTTGTCAAACTCGTTTACTAGTTAAACCAATCACAGAATAGGAAAATACTGCCTTTGACTAAATTTTTCACAATTTCTTCAAATACTTAAAACCCCAGAAGATTCAGAGGCTCTTTTTGGCCTAGTTTCTCAGAAAAAGAAAATCTATCACATCTATCTGGGGCTTCTATTTTCACGTACACACAAACAGCTTTGTAATCTTTCTTCTTAAATGCTGTTTGCAATCTTTAAGTGCTGCTTTGCATTTTGCGTTGGATGACATCTTGCTTTGGCTGTAAAGTCTTAAAGACAAGGGACATCCCATCATGCCCAAATCTGCAGATCTTTAGTCACCTGTGTGGCCCTGACCGAAAGTGGCTTCAAATGTTTAAGTAACGGTTCACAGGAGAGGCTTCTGTGATGTCCTGAGAGACATACTATGTACCCACAGCGCTGATCGAGTCCTTGCTGAGGCTGGCACCAACCTGACGGTTACGATCTTGTTGCGCAAGTGGGACTGAAGGTTTATGAGTACTACACGTTTGATGGCATCAAAATACCTGCACATATGCTATCATTGTCACTCATAACACACTAAAAGCCAAGTGTACTCTTAAGGCAAGAGTCTTCATTGGAGCTTAGCCCACACGTAGCTGTAGAACGTTTCTTGTCTAGTAGCATATCGCTGCTATAAAGAGCTAAGGGAATATTTGTAACACAAGAAGCTACACCTACAGGCAAAATAAAACTTCCTTCCCTTTTATTCCCACCTGGGTTGCTCTGATAGAGACAGTGCGGGGAAACAGCAGCTTGCCTTTAGAGATACATTAACATTGCACACAAAAATGAAGGTCACACTGAAGTTTAAACCAGGAGAAGGTATCAAGAGATACATTAACACTGCACACAAAAATGAAGGTCACACTGAAGTTTGACCCAGGAGAAGGTATCATTTCATAGATACTTGCCCATGCTCGGAAACTCGTACTAAGGCAGTACTACATGTAGTTCAGAGGAATGTCTCCACATGCACTTGGTTTCTCACGCATTACTCACATTTCCTGAAACATCCGTCTGGGAGCTGACATCCAGGTACTGCCGGGGTAACAAAGGGCTGGAGCTTTCCACAGACACGCTGCTGGCCCACAGGTCTGACTGGGATCCTCTGTCATTCACAAAGCTGTCTTTCAACCTGGCTAAGCACTAAAACCATAAAAAGTCACAAGGTGAGCTCCCTTCTGCTCAAAGTACCTCAGCAACTACATAGCTTCAGCCTAAACTACATGATAAAAATCGGACCATGTTTACTGTGTGCATTCAGACTCTGCAAACATGAGGTCAGGCGTGACTGGACTGCACCTCCCACAGCAGAAAGCAGCCCACAGGCATTACAGACATGTCGGCTCTCTGCTGGAGGTGGCAGACCAAGTGGGACGTCATGGCTTCTCCAGGTTTGGTCTTTGACAGCGTTACAATCACACCCGTTCATTCTTGACCAACAAACCCTGAGACAAACACCCGTCTGTAAGCAAGTGCTTATTACTGTTAGTTGCTATATTTTATACTCCTTACTTCCAGGATCTGAAGAACAAAAAGGCTGCAGTCCAACCACAATACATTTGTATTAATAAAAATCTCGATTACATATCTGAAATACAAAATACTTAAATGACTTCTCAGAAATTCAATCTGGTAGCAACAGCAACACAAAATACTATAGTCATCCTGTTTCAATACCTGAATGAGGTCTTGTTTTTCCTTCTCCCCTGATGTGATGGCCTTCTTGAGAGCTTTCATTTCACTTAAAATGGCTTGTGCCTCATCAAGTTTGTAGCCACCTTGAGTATCAGACATTTTCATGTCAATTCTGCATGGAAATTTTTAAAAAATACAGTAAGCTAACACTTTATAAAGTCCCCTTAATTTAATCATCCTAGATGCATGCATCTTGACATCAATTTTTAAGAAAAACGCACTCTGAAGTATAACAAAGACAACAGAAGGAACAGAGAACCCCACTCATCACCACCTAAGTTATTCCACTCAGAAATACATTAAGCTTCAGAACTCTGATTTTAGCTATATGATCTCTTTGACTTCTTAGGGACAACAAAGATGTACACGAAACCCTCAAAACAGTATGTTTGGGCAGATTGCTGCTTGTTTCTAACCTAGAGAGGATCAACTTAGCCATCTATGAAAATGACCTTATTTGCAGTCATGATTTTGAAAACCAGGCACAGATCTCATGTGCACGGATGTATTTGTTTGCACAACCTAATTACAAGCTGCTTCATCCTTCCCTTTTCCCAAAGGAATTCTACCGCACCAGGGACACTATTTAAAATATATCAGATACCTAGTCATACAAAGGTCAGTACCTGAAACTTTTCCTCCCCTTCCACTCCACCCCAAATTTTTCCTCAGTGCCCAAAACCAATGGCTCTTATAATTAAGACAATAGGCTGTACTGTGTCATCCATATTGAGCAATACTGAGTAAACCAGAATACCATTTCACTGACGAGATCCTGGTTCAAAATCTTTTTACCGTGGAGTCAGTTCTGATGCAGTCAATCACATACAGGCATTGATTTGAGAGAACTAACCCCATGGCTGTGTACTGCTTTCGCTTGCATATGCCTAAAGATAGCAGCAGCAACATATTTCAGCTTAAGTTATTTAGACAGCTATTTATAAATGTAGAGGGCGATGTATTACAAGCCAGAGATGTTCTACACTGAAAATAAGCTCTTGAGAACAAACTTACTTCTTCAGTGTTTGAAATCCATGCTCTTTGTACTGGAGCTCTTGCTTCATGTGAGCTACTTCTCTCTTGAGTTTATTAACCTGCAGCAAGGTGTCACATTTTTAGAATGATATTTTAGAGGAATATTTAGGTACAGCACTACCCATTCAATTCAAAACTTATTCAGGGTAGATAGTACTCTAAACAAAGTTACCAGATAATCAGTTCATCTCAACAGCAGCTAACAGCCCTGACTGTGTCCTCATCAGGACATTATCACTGGCTAGAGCTTTATCCAGTACTCGGATATTACACCACGTAATAAGGGGTCCAAGGGAAGTTCCAACTTCATAAGCAGAAAAGCTAAGAAAAATTCAAGAAAGACAGGAATGAAACACATGTTGACTTTACTCAGAAATGTTTTAAACCTTCCCAATCATTAAAAAAAACATTAAGCATCAGGACAGGAGTTACACTGCAGCGATAGAAGCCATCCTCCAATATACAAAACTAAAAGGCCCCACTGCATCAGTAACACAGCAGGATGATAATACATATTATAAACCCACTGACCCTACAGCTTGCTGTTTTATATTCCTCCACAGAGGCTAGACTGACCTACTTTACTTTAGTCCTTTCTTCTTCCCAAACTGAGCTCTGCATGAGAGCACACACTGCTGCTGCTAACAACCCGCACTAAGCCCAGGACAAAACAGCTGCCAGTCTCTGGAGAGAACTCACAGCTCTCCAGCACCGCAGCACACTGAAGAGCCAGCACGCAGCGGAATACCCCACAGTGTATCTGTACAGCAGTATGTACTGCCAGCTTCCAAGGAAGCCTAAAGTCTAAAGGGGAAAAAAAAGTGTTTCAAACTCTTAGGATGACAACATTTGAGAATTCTGATAAATTATCTCCTAGATTAAGAACGGCAACATTAGCTCTTTCAACTGCTTTGGCATTTCCTTTTAGTATTTGCCACAAGGTTTGGAAATATCTGAAGATTACTCGTGGCAAGTAAAGGTCTGTTCGTACTACTTACCCTGGATTTTGTAGTAGCAATCTCTGCTTTGAGGATCTCCGGGTCATACTTGGAACTTGACGATGAGCCAGAGAGCACTAGAACAATACAACACCCAGTTTAGCAGTTCTACCTTCCTCTCTACTCTTCTACCAGCCCCACCACAAATCAAGACCTCCCATCACTCCTGCACACCCAGATCTCCACACACTGCTGGTGTAGGCCTTTTACCCATTTTCCAGATCTCTTCTCACCCTTCAAAGGCAAGGAAAGGCAATAGTGCAGTCAAGTACTCCACAAAAAGTGTATACTAAAGAGGTCAGAGCATGTCCTGCATTTCCAAAGTCTTGATTTGTTCCAGGTTAACACACTTAACTCAGACTCCCAGACACGTTCACTCCATTCAATAGTGTGGCTTCCTGCATTTCCAAAGGCATTTAACAGAACTGAAGGGACAAGCGTTGAATAAAGGTTTATTTTATTATTTTTTTTTTAGATTTTCTCATTGAGTAAACAATCCAATGAATGTTTAAAAACAAAGAAAAGCAAAGAATGAGAAGAAACTGAAAAATGTGCTGCAAGCCTTCTCACGACCACTCATACAATGTGTCACACTGGATTAAATCAATGTCCCATTAAGACCAGAATGCTCTTCTCAGCAGCAGTTAAAACCCTTCTGCTTCAGAAGGTACAGAAGCTCCCCAATGTACAATGTCGTTAGAGGTAGCTGTAGGCAAGGGAGATATTTTGATCCTTGCAGCCATCAGTTTATGCCCTATAAAACATGGGAAAGCATTTCTAGTTCTTTCTGTTTGCTTGTATTTTTCAAGACAGATCTCATCACACCAATGTAATTCACGTTCACAACATTCTTAGTGTACTGCTCTGGTATACCACTACTTAGGTAGAGTGCTCTTAAGAAAAGACCAAAAACTGTACTTCAGAGATGATGGACAAGACCCTAGTCAAATAAGAACGCTTCAGTTGACAGAAAACTACTTAAAATCTTTGTAACATCAGGCACAGGATTAGCCAGTGGAATTTACCACCATAAGACATAAGTCAGCAAGAGTGAAGCAGGGGGAGGTCAGTCCACTGACATGGCTAGCAAGAATGTAAAAAGTCTGCAATACTAAGGATTGTAAAAAAAAAATTCTGGAAGACTTGAAGGAAATAAATCCTCCTCTGGACATTTTCCAGCTCCTAACTAGTAACAATAAAGAGGAAATTTGGCCTTCTACAAACATTTCTGTACCAACTCTTGAAGCAACAAGTATTGATGTTCAGTGTGTGACAACAAGTATGGAGCACAAAACAATGTTCTTCATATGCAGAGAGATAATCCACCAATGTTAGCTTTTGCATGGCATAAAATACAGACCCTTAGTTCCCTGAGACAGTCACTCAACTACCTGGGATGTTAAACTCCAAAAGAGCCTGGGAAAGCTATCTAAGATGAGCCTTCTTGACTTGTTTCTATACTTTGGACAGGGAAATCAAGGAAAATACCATATAACTTCATTTTTTTCACATTGAGCCAACCACCACATTTTTTCACATTTGTTGAAGCCCATGCTGAAAATCCGCACACTGACTCCAGTGACTGAGCCAACCGTGACAGTTTCGTAACAATCATCCTTTACCAAACAGGTGCTAGGCAGCTATTGCTTTTGAGACAAACCGAGCAAACGTGGAGACTGACAGGGCATAACACATCCCAGTGTTATGGATGGAAGCAGAGCATCAGCTTCAAGCATTTTCCTGTCCTAGTGGGTTCATGACTGAGACAGTCACTGGGTAAGAGTTCACTAACTACTCACAGCTGGTCTGAGAGCCCAGTTTGTGCTCCCAAACATCATGCAGCTGTCGATATTCTTGCTGGGCCAATTCGAGCCTCTGCTGTTTCACTTGATAGATCTCCTTCTGTGCAGCAATCGCCTCCTGGGCCAGGACAAGATAGTCTTTCAGCATATGCTCCTGCTCTCGCCGCCATTGCACACGAGGGTCTTCTATCTGTGTTGTTTCTTAGAGAGAAAACGGGAGACAAGGTCAATGGAATGCAGGTTTGTACTGCTGTGTGGAGAAGCTCCACCATTTATGGCAATATTTTAAAATAGGCCCTTGCCCCATCCCATAATAAAAAAAGTGAAATTGGGACATTTTCCTTTTTTCTTAGGTGACCACTGATCCGCAATGAATTCCAATGAGCTCTGCCACACTGAATCACTGTACAGAACAATTCATGACAAAATCATTGTACAACTCTCCCATCTCCTCTGCCGCTGAAGCCGTTCCGGTTCTGCCTCTTACAACATCCATGCAAGCATATGCACACGCAAGCTCTAAGATACTGACATTGACTGTTAGACTTATCTTTATTGCAACTGCTTTATAACATTACTAATAAAATACCTCTACTATTTCACTGATAAAAAACCCCCAAACTTTCAGAAAACATCATTGCCACATGACTGCATTATACTGCATCTGACAACATGCAAGCAATTACAACTCTGCCCATCCTCTTTGGCTGCCAAGTGGCTTTCATTAAAAAGGGGAAGGAAAACCTTCTCACTCAGGCTGCATAGGTAAGTAAAAATAAAGACTCATTAAATCACAGAATGTATTCATGAAAGCATCTCACATAATATTACATAAACAGCATCTCAGAAGGGGAGTAAATATTTCCTTCACTGAAAGCAGGCACGGCAGCAAATCACTGCAGAATACAGGAGGCGGAGTTTAAGAAAAATATTTTTTGGTAACATAGGCAACGCAGTCATGAACAGCTACACCACTTCCATCTCCATTACCCCAACACAACCAATACATTGCTTTTCAGGTTTCTAACCATGAAAAAGGCACAAGGTCACAGACACACAGCTAGTCCTAATACTAATTAGGCAAATTTATTGTCAGTATTTGTCTTGGGTTTGTGAAGAAGCGTCCAAAATATTTTTCATTTCTCATTCAAGGCTATTATATGTTCTTGCTTGGAACAGGTTCCAATAGTCAGTTGACTAAGTGCTCTAAACTGTCTAAACTATCATGCTTGAATAAGGATGCCTAGTTACCGCATAATGAATAATTAATAAAAAGAAGCTGCTTAAAACTATCAGTAGGACTCTAATCTGCATATCTTAAGAGCCTCTTTAAATATTTAGTAAAAGATGCCACGGTGGAAGCTATGAGCAGCTCTTAAGCAAGTCAGGCATAAGACTAACACTGCAATACACAAGATGTAGGGAAGAGAACAGTTTGACAATAACTCTAGGAGCAGAATTAGAAATAAAGGATTTTACCCAAGGGATGGACGCTCAACTGTTTTCACAAGCTGTCCATGATCATGCTGAGGAGAAAATTAACAGGATACTCCAGCAATAACTTGTTTTAACAGTATCTCAAGACCCAAAAGAACACATGGCATTTCAAGTTACATAGCAAAACTCAGAGAAGCTGCAAAAGATGATTAAACCCCCCCACACTTTTAAGACACTCTAAGTGTCTTAAACTTAAGACGTTAAATATAGTTTGTAGAAGCACTTCAACAAAAAGTCCTTTATAGGTCCTGCTAGCAGAAGCAATGTTTCAGTTGATGTAATATTAAAGCTAAGCCTGGACCTGAAAAACTGCCTCAAAATAACTTGAGGAAAAAGCAGCTACTTGTGCCAACTGTAGGTGCTGGTGCCCTCCCAGGCAGCACTGCGGCCCCTCTTAGAGGGAGCAAAAGAAAAGTCAGGAAGACACAGCAGCGTACCAACTGTAAGAGTCTGAAAACCTCAGGCTCCTGCCCCTATTCTTGCCCACAAATCCCATTTCCCAAATAACCATTACCCAGATGGAGTTACTGAGCCAGGAGGGGAAAGCCTGCTGTGAGTTACCCAGAGAGCTGCCCCCCATATTCCCAGACATGCAGCTTCCCCAACGAGACTGCGTGAACATGCACCAGTGTTATGGGTTTGTGTGGCGCGGTTTTCCTTGGTGGCAGGGGAGGGGGGGCTGCAGAGGCGGCCCCCTTAAGAAGCTGCTGGAAGAATTCGCTGCCCCAAAATGTCAGACCCGTGTGCCAAAATGTCGGACCCGCCTCTAGGCGGGGAGTGACGGTGG
>VYZV01011367.1:81130-93407 GCA_013401275.1 Pandion haliaetus | reverse complement strand
GGGGGGAGGAGGTAGAAAGCACCGGGAATGGAGCTGAGCCGGGAAGGCGGGAGGGGTGGGGGGAGGTGTTATGATGTTTGGTTTCCCTTCCTAATACCCTTGTGTTTTGTTTTTGATTTGATTTGTAGTAAATTAAATGGATTTTGTTTCTTCCCCAAGTTGAGCCTGTCTTTTGCCCGTGACCATAAGTGGGGAGTGATCCCTCCCAGTCCTTGTCTCGACCCACAAGCCTGCCTTTGGATTTTCTCCTCATCCCACCGTGGCCAGGGGAGGGGATGGGGGGTGAGCGAGCGGCTTCGTGGTGCTTTGTTACCGACTGAGCTGACCTGAAACCACGACAACCAGCAAGCATGACTCAGGACTCCTAATTTCAAGCTCAGCAAGTATGCTGGCAAAGTACCCATGACTCTTGCAGTCTAATTCAGGATACTGGGTCAGAAGTCTACCTGTACCTATGGCTTCTTCAAGCTTGGTTAGTTCCAGTTTTCCCTTAAACTAGCAGCCCATTCTTCCTATAATCACGAGAAGCATGGTGGAAGCTGCTGCAGGGAAATCCCTCCATCATAAGCAACCACAAGGAAGACTATAAAAATCTACAATCCTGAACATCTCCGTTAGGTGGTGATTGACACTGCTCCAAGCATGTACACCACCTGACAAAATCAACGGTTGGCAGTCAGCTCATGGAGAGGATGGACAACGCACTTCAGTACTGAAACTGCTTTGTTCCTATTTTTCTAAATATTCACCTCAACCTTTTCAGTAATCACAGCACTAACTGTATCGCCTTGATTGCAGCTTTGAGCTTTGATTTTCAAACATGTAATAACAATCTATGAAAATGTTGGCCAAGGGCTCTCGATCTGCCCCAGCTACTGAGAAATGCAAAATACATTCAAAAGTCAGATGAGAGGACTACAGAAATGCAGGCTATTACATTATTTGTTGTCTTGTAAATTTTTAATTTAATGTTGAGCTTGTCATAAATAAATCTGATTGTTTCATGTTTGAAGAATGCAGTCGTACTATGCTTGCATCAGCATCTGGCAAGAAAATCATCACTTCTTTGTGCAAATCAAATTCCAAAGAAGTTCTCCCAGAAAGAGACACTCAGGGCTATGCATTAATACTGTATTAAGAATATTTGTGGTACTCAATTCACTTTAATTGTATTTATTTTGCCTCAGAGAGAAGGTTAGAAGTGTTCTCCATCTCACTTTTTTTAATGGCTCCTGGATTTAGATTTAATTTAGGTCTGTCCTTGGGCTTGTTTCTGATAATTGGTCTCAAATACTTCAAGGGTGCAGCAAGAACCAGCCCGCCTCCATCCCCTTCACACCCTCTAATGATGGTTCCTTCCTGCACAGGGAATCTGCAAGAGACCTTGGAGAGGAAGGTTTTGGACACTCTCCAGAGGATACTTCAACATAAACCACAAAGATGAGACTCTTGATTAGCTGAAGGTAAGTGGATATGGTTTGCTTTATCATGATTTGGATTAGAGCTGGCATAAGAAATAGGGTCATGATTTTGTTTCTCTTCTTTTTAACCTTTTAATTGAAATTCTAGGTCAAATCTTGTAGCCTCTGGCATCCCACAGACACAAAACTTTCTAAGAGCAACTGCTGTTAAGCAGGTGTCAGCACGATTTGAAGCCTTCTCTGCATGCCCTTGAAGCCTGTGGTGCTTTTGAGTGGCACAGACCAGGGGTAACTGACCCAGACCTGCAACCAGATCTTTGCACATTCACCCTGGGGCCAACTCAAATGTACAACTAAGATCATGTTTGGCTTGTCCCACCTACGTGCTGCACTTTCTGCTAGCTGAAACACTCATAAGGTCTGACAAGCTTCCATGTCCCACAGCAGGCTTCAGATCAAGGTTGTTTTCCTGTACCTGAACTGTGTCTCCCCTAGGACCACAGCTAGCCATCCTTGTTTAGGCAAATGCCAGCAGAGTAAGTTAATGCCCCAGTTTGGGCTAGGATGGGCCACAGTGACAACAAGCACTCGTCCTCCTCCAGTGTGGATAGGAAAGGAAGACAAATGGAAAGACAAAAATACATCTCAAACTGAAGAGAAAGTTCAGAGGGGACAAGGAAAAGGCTCTTGGAAACATCCTCTCATGGGCTGAATATCGTTTCTTTTGGGGACAAAACAGGGGGACAGCTCCCACAGCACCTGCAGAGGCTTACATCTACTGTAACAGTCCATGTCACTGCCTGATAAACCAGAGGAGGGAACTGATTCAAGGGAAAAACCACCAAGCCCCACAGATGTTTCACTGGGAAGGGACAGGGAACAAACAGCTTCCCCAAAAGCGTTGTAGAGGTAAAACTGAATTGGCAGGAACCATCTAATCCAACACTGCTGCCTAACACAGCAAAGCCCTTCAGAGTCACTAGAAGGTGACATGTCCCTGTCTCTGGGCTGCTCTTGGCCTGGGGCACCCTGGTAGGCACCTCCTACATCCCAGCACTTGATACAGCAAACATCCAACCACCAGAGAAGGGAAGAGAAGTCCAACTATGTTTTTGACTCCTCTGGAGAACTCGCCCATGATCTTCTCTCCTCCTGGCTGCACACAGTCATGAAAATATTAAATAATTCAGAAGGAGGTAAAAAGAAGTCTTAACAGGACTTCTAAGCTCAACTTTTACTCTTTTTGTGAGGTCAGCACAGGAATAACCCAGACCCAAGTGAGACTGGAAGAAGCATTAAGATTCAGAACTGTCTTTAAAAAGCAACCCCATCATTATCTCACCAGAGTGCTTTCTTGTGGAAGTAAAATGGACACAAGACACGGTCTTACAGACCTATAGGAGACCCCAGTTTGTATCTTGCAATTTAGCACCTTCTCAAGTGAAGTTTGTCCAGTCCTCTCCCCTGCAGATCTCCTTTGTGTGATCCTGTAGGCTTGTCTACCCTTTCTTTCCTGCTATTCTTTCCTTTAAAAGGAAAAATCAACATCCCCCACCACACAGAAAAATAATTAGGATAAAGCTATTTAAAGATATGTAAATACTCTAATATTGGGATAAGTTCTAAATAAAAATATTTGTGTCACCTTCATATCTGGAGACATTTCATCTTTGTATTGCAAAGGGCAGTTAGTGCTTTTTGAGAATGGGCTCTTTTCATTCTCTATTTTTAATACCTAAGGGGAGCTGCTAAAATCTGGAAGGTGCAGTCTCAGGCCAGGTGAAAATGTGGCTTTTCTGAAAAAGGGAAGGGTGTGAGGATAGCCAATAAAAAAAACAAAACAAAACACACCCCAAGAAAACAAAACAGACTTCCACATTTTTATTTAAAAAAGACCTTGTAACTTGCTGGGAAAAAAAAAAAAAAAAAAAAAATTGCTGAAGTTCTCAGTTGAAGTCCTAGAAGCAGATTAAAAACACCCCCCCACCCCAAAACCAAACCACAGCTTCAAGGCAGTTTTGTCTTTTAAAAGTTTTTCTCTTTGCGTGAGTTACAAGCAACCCCAAAAGGGCCTGGGCATGGTTCTGCTGTGAACTCCTGGACTGCAATTGGAGCTGTTCTGTAAAGAGAACCAAAGTCACTGATTTATTTTTTTTTATTACTTTTTTCAGGGGATTTCTTCTAGCACAGCCCAATACACATTTCCTAACAACGTCTGTAATGATGTATCAAATTCTGTATTTTCTTAGTCAAATGAACTTATAAAGCTTAACACTTCTGGTCTTTCAACCTAACAAAGACAGTAAGCAGTGGCTTAGTTTGAGGATACAGAATAAAAATGCCACAAACCTGAACTTTACTCTTTCCCAACCTGCATACCTCTCAGGATATCCCAAGCCTACTTGAGAGTTTCCTCTCCAGTAAAGGGAGCTCATGCAGTCATTCAGTTTATCCCTGCCAGGGGAATCAACACAAGACCTTTGCACTGTTTCCGACGGTCTTGCCACAAGGACAAATTCCAGGCTAAGAACAAACTCCAGATCACTGCTACCTAGTCAGACTCCTCAGTAGAGCTGAATCTTACAGAGATGTGTCCGTACTATTAGCCTGAATGTGACCTCTGATTTGAAGACTGCAAACCAAAAGGTCTCAAATTCTTGTTTTAGAAAGGGAAGTAACTTGTACAATGGAGGACAGGATTTGATTTCACAAGCTGCAGATCTCATCTACTCTAAAACATGCTGTTAATGATTTTGTGGTTTTGCGTTCAGTATACTTTAACACAGGCACAAAACAATCACTCTACAAAAATACAGTAACATGTCACTTACTGGTGTTGTGGTCTATGTAATAAACTCCAACCTGAGGATCATAAGCTTCTTCCCATCCTAATGGCAATTCATCACTAATGCAGTCTGCAAAGGTTAGTGGTTTAGTATACCTGAAATGCAAAATAATATTTAGGATGAATAAAAGAACAATCCCACATGTCTATTCCAAACAACTGACCAGAAAACAAGTACCACAAGGGCTTCAGTATAGAAAACAAAGAAAGTTGAAAACTATTTTAAAGCTTTTGTTCTTATCAAATAATGCTCCACAAACTCTTCCCTTTCTTCATCTGAAGTTACAGCAAGATGAATTCATTCTGACAGAGCTCCCGAGCCTTGCCCGGCTCAGCCAGTACTCACTCAACAAAAGAACATTAAGAACTTTGCCAGAAACAATCCTCGTCTCTCAAGTGAAAGAACAAGACTGTTTGCAGGCAAGTCCTGTATCAAAAATATGTAGACAAGAAGGAGCAAGATGAGAAATGCAATTTGCATAGCATGAATAATTAAGACTGCACAATCAATAGCAAGTGCTGAGGACTGTGGGACCACTTGTCATGCAACTCCACTCATTTGCATTGCAATATGTTCCGTTTCATTAATGACAAACTAGATTAGTTTTTCAGTATCATGAAAATGTGTAACCCACTCCATCCAAATGAGGAAGTATTTCCGCAATACTGCTCTGATGAGTTTTTCTATTAGAGACCACATCCAGCAACAGTCTGAAGGCGTGTATGGCTAAAAACAAAGCTTAGTGTACCAAATATCCTTGAGTGACCCCACAGATTTTAGTCACCGAAACGATGCCCCTTTCCTCCTTTTGACTCTGAACTAACAAGGTTCAGCTTGTACCAACAAAACTACTAACCAAACACATCACTGGAGGGAGGCACAAGCCAGGAAGAATTAAGCTTGCAGGTGTCTCACATACCCAGCTGCCAAAAGCACAATATGTATGCCACAGGCCCATAGATCCATCACACAACCCCAACACACTGCACGTAGCGTATCTGGAAGGAGGGCCATGACTTCATGTTGGGCCCTGTGAGTGTTACTTACCAGAAGAGCCCTTTGCGCAGAAAGCACAGGACACAACGTGACACAACACAGCCCCTCTATAGCAATTACGCTGCACATACTAAGAGCAACTAGGTCAAAAAGCAGCCACGGAGCTCTACAGAACTCTGCCACATACAAGTGGCATGCTGCAGGAAGGTAAGGTGGTTAGGAGAGCAAGTTTCAAACCCACTGTAAGAGACTGAACATGTTTGCAGAAAGTTTTTCATATCCAAAGGTAATTCAGCAGGGCTGGCAGTTAGATAAAGAGTTTTATTAAGTTCTGAGCACACTTGAGCATACTTCATCTGGAGGCACCGAACAACCAGCTGGTAGCCCCATATTAACACCTTACAGTCACTCATAAGTGTAAAGGGGAGTTTTAGGAAAAAGCCTCCAACCCTAAGAGGTTCAACACAAAATCAACATTTAATGACTAACATAATATCCCCCAACACATGTCCTGGAAGTCTGGTACATGGTAAGAACAAGGTGGGAACATTTCCATAAAAGCTATGTAAGCCACCAAGATGTCTACTTACCTGCTGCTGCATTTCACTTTCAACACACTGCCTTTGCCATCTGAAGTGGTACTCGAATCACTATTTTCTCAGAAAATTTCAATTTAATTTTAAGCTCTGCAGTGTAAAAAAGAACTCAGAGCTTCACAATGTAGAACTGTGAAACCTTCTCAATAAAGTTTCACTCAAAGGTTTATTTTTACTGTTCTTAATCTAGACTGTGTACCAAAAGCACATTTGTATAGAAAATAGAGACTACCTGAAAATAAAGTAGAATCATAATACTTCTGATTGCTGTCCCTTATCCCATGTTTTTCCCCGTGAATCAAGCTGCTTCCTCAGCTGAGTACCCAGTATGTGCTGCTCTGAGTTGATCAAGTCAAAGGTGCACAAGGGTAAAAATGCAGAGTAAGGTCAGATACAAGCAACTCTCTGGAGAGAACAGAGATGAGAGTGCTGTTGCAAACGTGTCAGCAATTTTAACTTAAACACTAGGGTTAGCACAGTCACTTCTTTGAAAACAGCATCTGCTTTTAATATTAGTGGTTCATGTGGAAGCAGGACAGGTAGAGAAGAGGGAAGGAGCAGTGCTGAATGCTGAACTACAGAGGACCTGCTCCCCCTTCCATCCCTCAGAAGGGCACAGACATACTGGGATGACACGACAGGTAATGGCGAACACAGCTCGTCCTGCCCTGGCTGCCCCAGCACCTCCACTGTGCCGTGCCGCAGGGCACGGCCACGGCTGAGCTCCCCTGGGCACAGCATGGTGCTGCAGACCACTGCCTGCGGTCTGAGCAAGCACACACTGCCAACCCACCCCGGGAGCCTTGCTGCTCTCCTGGCACTCAGACATAGGGGTGCTCCTGAGGGTGCCTTCTCCTGCAAGCCCGTCAAAACAAATGCAGAAAAACCTCAGTGTCTTCAGGATGGCCATGCATTTGCCAAAACCCAAAAGATGACCACAGGAACTGGTCTCCGCTTATTTTCTCGACACTTAAGAATCAAGCTGATTTTTAAAAGCTAAGGGCTGGTCTCAACTTCACACACATGAGGAAAACCAGCATGATGATACTTCAGTGTAACTGCTGAGGACTCGTGTTGTAGGAATTATTTGATTGCCCTGATAAACATGACATTGTTCTTCTGTGGCCCAATATTTTATTAAAAAAAATTCAGTGGAAAATTTTCACCTATAGTCCATGATAAAGCTTAGATTTAATGCTTATTACACGTCATTTGGAACACGAGAAAGGAAGAAAAGTTAATATTTATTTATTTGTAAAAATATATTTAAAGTCAGCAGGGGTAGAGTGTGCCATCTAGGCCATGCAAAGTCCAAGTGGTCTTTTCCAGTGCATCACTTGATTAGGAACACTCAAAATATTGCTGTCAGTTGGATTTATGATTGCTGTTTTGCTTCTTCTACAGAGAGCTTTTTAAGAAGAGGTGTCATTTCATCCTGGGTTTGCACAGCCTCTAACCTTGCACACGAGCTTCCATTCAGCGCAATGGATTGATTAAACCAGAAACCACACATTTCCCATAGCCCAGCTACAGTGCTCAACATTTTTGGCAAGCAATCCAAGCAAATATCCTGCAACATAGAGCAGTAATTAAACCCATACTTAAAGTATACTAGGCGAGGGTGTGCTGCAGGTATAAAACATACCTCAGTAGCTTAATTTATATTACACACTGAGCAGAGTTTTCTGCAGCAGAATTCTGCTCAAGAATCACATGTAAGATTAAAATAAAACTTTAAAAAAAAAACCAAACAAACAAAAACCCCCAAACAAACCAGCATTGAGTTGCACTATCAGGCCCAGGACTTGGGACTACTTTCATCACGGAATGACACTGTAGTGCCAACTTCAATGCTCGTAACGCTTGTGCTCAGCTTTTGTCCTGTCCTGTTTTGCTAGAAGCAGCTGAATTCCTTCCAGATGTACTCAGGAACTGTCAAGACTCGATAGGAAGCCAGGACCAAGCAACTGAGGGATGCTCATTCCTATTTTCCATATGAAGTGCAATGCATGAACTACATCCAGTCAGTTCTTTCAGTTGGAGTTTTGGAAAAAGGGGAGAAAAAGCAAGGCAGGATCAGTCTGCTATAGCAATGACACAAGCCAGCTGGAGACTTGCCAGTTACTACGGCTCGGAAACAGACAATAATTTCACCTCTGAGATTCATAGTTTCAGTATATCTCACAAGGAGCACCCACCACCAAGCACAGACTAGTGCTGTCCTCCCTGGCTGACCGCAAGCTTGCAACTACCCCATTTGTACAGAAGAGTAAGTAATTAAAGGAGAAATCCATCATTCAATGAGCAAACAGAAGAGTAATTAGTTTTAGAATTAAGGGAGTAATTCCATTTATTACAGACAACATATGTCATATAGCTCTTTGCCCAAATAACTGTAGCTTCATAACCAAATTTCTTAACTCTTCTAAACTTCTTTCCCTTGCTGGTGTGGGAAAAACTGGCACAAATCAAAGAAGCAATACTACAATTACAGATGAAAGACATGCAGTATGTTGTGTAGCTGGACTATGAATGAAGCACAAAAAAGAAAAAGGAGATTATTTCCTTGTTTTAAGATATGATTTTAGGCGTTATGAAGACTGAAATAAACCAATTTTCCAGCAGGGGTCCAAAATCAAGCATCTCCCTAAGCACACTCACAATGTAGCATGATGGATTAAATGAGCAAAAGGTAAAGTTTCTTTCTCACAGCAAGACATGATTCAGTTGGTGTATTATTTCTGCATAAAACAGGACTGTTTCTGCATTTGGTAAGTTAAAGCTAGGGCACATCTGCAGAACTATTTCTTTTGAAGTGTCTCCTTTGCAATTCACAAAGCTTCCTAGCAGCCATGGAAAAATCTCATCAACTCAGTCAAAACACATTATCATAGAATAGGTCCTCTCTGTAGCGAGAGTCAAAGCAGCTATGGATACCTACAAAATGGTTTATGTATTCCTTACCCTCCTCTGTTAGGGAAACCTCCAGATACATTCACTCTGCTCTCCAAAGAAAGCAATGCACCCAGAAGTTCATAAAATCCTGACTTTGAGTTCTATCTCCACTCACAAAGTGGGAACCAAGGGGGAAAACTTGAAGTCTGTAGGTATAGCATTTTTTATTACACACAAACTGGTCTAGTTAAAAAAAGACAACACTTTCAGACACATGAGTTTGCCTGCATCTTCCAACCATGCTCGCTTTGCTATAACGCCCTTTAGAGCATCAGTTAGACTGGAACTACTCCTGAAGTGCTTCACCTACTTCTAAGCTGGAAGCTAAACTTGGTGTGGAATTCTTACAAGAGAAACCAGCCTGAGCTAGAGAAGATAGATTGCAAATCATAGCCTAACTCTGGCCTTCTAGCTCACCAAAAAGTAACCCACATGTTCATCGCATCTCAACTCACTTGTATCTCATGTTCATCCCACCTGCGGCTGCCCTGCCCCCACATTAGCTAAGTTTTAAGCAGGGTCATTTTACAAACATTTAGTATTTTGAAAAAGACACATCAACCTAGATTTGTCAACCTCCATAATATTTTCTTAGTATTCAAGATATTATTCTTTCATTTGATTCCATTCCAGAAATGAAAATTTACTTTAGCAAGTGCTTATTAGCACCTGGATACCAGGTACCCTCAGCAACCACCACACACAGCAAGTCAAGGACATCATTTCAGAAACTAATCCTGATAACAAAGGTAAAAGTAACAGGATCACCCAAATTCCTAACCTGAGGAATATCTTACGGTCTTCAGGCAGAGGCAGGCTGAGGGGAAAGCCATTGCCCACCCACCCACCAGTAAACGTATCGAGACACTTCCATCTTTGCGAAACATTTGCCCCCAATAGCTCAAGTATTTGTACAGCAGATGATGTTCAAATCCCGCTCCTACAGCAGGAAATAGAAAGTTAGTTTCCAGCTCTAGTTTATAAGTCACATCATTTTTAAATAAGAAGCATTTCTATATTTCTTATTTTTGATCTATCACCTTCAGCTTCTTTCACAGATAAAACTGGAAGCCAATGTTATGTGCAAACACTATTAAATGGAAACTTGCTCATCTCAGATTCAGAAAGCCTTTCCATAGTCTTTAACTCCACTGTTGTCAATCAAAAACCTCATTACACAGGAAACTGGAGGCAAATAATCCTTGTATAACAAGTTTTTGATTGACAGAAGGTTTGTTAAACATGGCTGCAAGATCGCAGAGGTTTCTGACAGGAGTAGGAGATGGGTGAACTGTGCCACTTACAAATCTGGACTTAATACTACAAAGGAAACAGAAATCAATTCTGAACTTCTTAAACCAGGAAATGTTATTTTTTGTAATTACTGCATTTCAGTGCCAATTGGTGGCCTACAGCAATCTAGCAAACCCACATGCAGCTTTTTAGTTAGGCTCATGGCATTGAGTATGTATGTGCATGTACGTATACATGCACACAGCAAACAGTGCGCTTGGGTCACCAAGATGTTAAGCATTTATAAACGGACAATGGATTGCCAAGTTTCTACACTGTATGTAAACCCACTTAATCCCTATGTTTGCAGGGTTCCTCAAACCCCCGAAACACAGTAAAGCCAGTTAAACAGCAAAGCCTTATTTTCATCAGTTCAGTCCAGATCACATGGCCTTATACAAAATCCTTCATGACTCTATACAGGTGAAACTACAGACCATGGGATTTCCTGCAGTTTACTGTACCGATAGCAGTGGCTCACTGCATAAGGAACAAAGGTAGCACCTGGATCACTCAGGACCTTCATGTCAGCTCCACCTACAGCTACAGCATTAGCCACCAAAACCCAACAGCTTAACAGCTCCGTTCATTTCTCCCCTTCCCTCCTGCACTCACAGGTACACAGCGAGAGTATGGGGCGTACAGGTTTCATGGACAAGAAGTCAGGCAAGATAACAAAATTATGAGTTCTGGCAGACACTTCCACTCATACCATTTCTCTTACAAACCCAAATAGTTTCTAAACCCAGCATTTTGTGGTGGAAACTTGGAGTTGTGTTTTATTTTCAATGGCTTCTACTTTTTTTTTTTTTTTTTTTTAAAAAAAACAGTGTTTCTTTATTTCTCATTTGAGTAAAACTCACTGCTCATTATGTGCCAGGATGGGCTACACAGACCAGGATAAAAATGGGCTAAAAGCACCTCAATTCCAGCTGTGACACTGGGGTAGCTGTACACAGGATCCCCGTGGGCCTGAGTTTTGAGGAACCTCTTAATGGGTAGAACTCCTGCTGTAACTCAGAAGGCTGCTGCAAGAATCACTGCCAGGACGCTCAACACGATGACATACAAGCTTCTTTGTTTTTAATGAGGTCATCCCATTCTCAAGACAGACGATGATTATTTTTAAACTTCAGCATAGAAAAACCTATCACTTTGCAGACAAATTTTCTAGGACTACAGCAATCTCCTCCTCACAAAAGCTTTTAAAAATAGACTCCTACACACTTATTACTCAGCTTGGTGATCCAGCCGTCAAACACACCAGGGCTATTCGTCACTATAGTAACTATTTTCCCTGGGAGCATCTTCTCTCACTGCAGGGAGAATTGCCTTTGGAGGCTGGAGGTGTGGCAGTGAGGAGGCCCTGTTTTACTATCTTGCTGGCAAAGCTTTCCTCACCGTGTCACCGCACACCTGGGCACGATGAAACGCTGCCTTGGATACCTACTCCAACTGCAATTTAGGGAAAAGGTGATGAGAACAGCTCATCCCTAACAGCCAGTATCCCCAGCAGTGACACAACAGGCAGCTCTGGGCCAAACGGCACCCTCAGTTGCACCAAAACCTCAGCAACTGCAGTGGGTTTAGAAGGGGAGGCCTCCACACCAAAGGGAGCAGAAAGGAGTAATCAGGGACCACCGTTAGCAGGTGTCGTGGTTTCAGGTCAGCTCAGTCGGTAACAAAGCACCACGCAGCCGCTCGCTCACCCCCCACCCCCTCGCCTGGCCACGTTGGGATGAAGAGAAAATACAAAGGCGGGCTCGTGGGTCAAGACAAGGACTGGGGGGGATCACTCCCCACTTATGGTCACGGGCAAAAGACAGGCTCAACTTGGGGAAGAAACAAAATCCATTTTATTTACTACAAATCAAATAAAAAACAAAACACAAGAGTATTAGGAAGGGAAACCAAACATCAGAACAACCTCCCCCCACCCCTCCCGCCTTCCCGGCTCAGCTCCACTCCCAATGATTTCTACCTCCTCCCCCCGGCGGTGCAGGGGAATCAGGGATGGGGGTTGAGGTCAGCTCGCCACACATCGTCTCTGCCGCTCCTTTCCTCAGGGGGAAGATTCCTCACTCATCCCCTGCTCCACTGTGGGGTCCCTCCCACGGGAGACAGTCCTTCACCAACTTCTCCAACGTGGATCCTTTCCACGGGCTGCAGT